>MIEF01006318.1:0-272849 GCA_001870725.1 Taenia solium
CCTTCAAGTCTTATGCAGCAAGCTATAATGGAACATTTCTTACTTTACTTCTCTCTGTTTCAGGGAATCAGGTGATGCTCAGGGAGGGATAGGTGTGTGTGTTATTAAAGTTAATAGTATTTAGTAGTGGGAACTGGATCCTGCATATTAATTCGACTAGTGTGCCTTAAACTACGTTTTTTTAAATGACCTAAAACGGCTTTTTTAAATCATTAGCCTTTTTATTTACATCGCCATGTCGACTCTAACCTCGTTCGTCTCTTATCCGCTTTTTTCAGTTCATGATGTACATTTCAAAAGCCTGTTGAGTGCCTGATCCATCTAATTTTGTTCATCATTATTTTTTAGGTAGCAGTTTAATGACCGGTAACACTTGATTATCTGTTAGTGCGTTTTAATTCTTTATGTCTAACCGCTTTGTTTAGATCCAATTCGTTCCATTTTAAAACGCCTAATCTTACAGAGTCAGTCGCTCATCTCCACCGGCAGAATGAGCTGCTTTCCACAGGTTTTGCGCGCAGGTCCGGGCTTTATCTTGATGGAAAGTAACCCCCAAAACTCAATAGCGTTTGATAAAGTCAACACAGAACGTCGGGTTAATGTTCCAACTCTCTTTACGGTGATTGGCACCGCGGGTTTCTGCACTACTAGTACTATTTTTTGTGAAGGCAGCTTTAGGCAAAGCCAAGTCGGGCCATTAGCGTGCTAACCTACATACTAGTTAAGTCACATCTGAAACCCTTCGGAAGTTGCACGAATCCGCATGATCAAGTGGCGTCATTTGTGAGCTGAAGTCGTTTATCAAATGCTTAGCCTCCTGTATCATTGCCTTTGAAGTCCTTTTAATCACCATGACGAGTTGAGTAGACAAGCACGCAGGGGACCGGTGCTTTCCCTCGGTCTCGACGTGCGCATTCTATCGGCTCTTAATGCAAGTTCATACTTAGTGCAAAGACCGCTTATTTTTAGTGCACGTGTATTTGAATAGCGACAAATAATCTTCGTAATTGTATATATGTCTTTTAATTGCAAATAAGGAGAAAATATGACTTCATCGAGGATGGAACAATTTCAGCGATTGCCTTACTTAGGTCCATGAGAAAAAAATATTTCCATGGCACCAATAAAAGGGAAAAATGAAGCTTGAGAGTTAAGGAGAAACAACATTTGTAGCGGGATCTTCCCGTTTCGCCTCTTCCTTCTTTCCCACCCTGCTATTAGAAGGCGGAATATTGCGAGACATTCTTTTATTGTAAGGCAGTGGGGCAATAGCGGTAGGCTTATCTACGATGAAGGAAGCCCCCGACTCCGGAGAGGAAGCACGCGTGCCCGTGACCACGTTAAAATTGCCCTCCCGCCTCTCACCACAATTATTAAAACATTCATCTCCTTTTCTTCCCCAATCAAAGTGGTCCTCAAATTGTTAATGGGTTCCTAACTGTGCTGATCTCAATGACATTTCGCTGAAAAAAGCCTCTGTTGAGGAATAAAAATGGTGTGTGCTAAGAGCAATTAATGAATTGTATCCTCCGTCTTAAAACGTGTGATTTGGGGTTGATGGGTTAACCCGTTTCTTCCACCTTTTTTCTTCTAGTGGTTCGCCTTTTTCCTCCCATGTTCCAAAGGTCGGTGACGTGATTCGGGAAGGGCTTATGCATTGCCACAAGAGGTCCATTTTCCCGACGGTCGCAAGTGAAGTGCATGGGTTCGGGAAAATATTGGTCGGGAGACCAATGCTGCCACGAAGCTTTTTCCTGCTTATCGGTAGCCAAACAGTGAGACATCGTTGACCTTGCAAACTAAGATATCATTATTTCCAACAAAACCCAAAAATAATGTCTTGTGAATGCTCATTAGTGTGTGTCAGTGAGATGATTTTAGGAATATTTCTGAATAAGTTGGTTTTAGTTTAGTCGTATGCAGAACAAAGCTCTAATAAAAGCCGCCAGGTAAGTACTTACTTTCTCGAGATAAGTAATTCCACATTTGGCTTCTTTGTGTGGGTTTCGTATATTCACTGATTCCCTTTAAATTTTAAAATAAAAGGGTTTCGTGCAATTCTATATACTAGACCAATCTAGTTGCATGCACTTGATTTTTGCGTTTTTTTAAATCTGGTCTGTTGACCTTATTTTGTTTATATTTATGAAAACATGTAGCATTGATGACGATTGCTAAATTAAAGTCACGCTGACTGCTAATCTACCGGTGCAATATCAGAAGAATGTTATGTGTAAATCCTGACCTCTACGTTCTTTGGAATAATGTTATTGAAATAAGGATCCATAGCCCAAATCCAGTACTCTGTGCCAGTTGCTATGATCGGCCTTTCCTTCCCCGAATCGGTCCTTGTGGTCACGTATTTTGCTTTCCCTGTATTTGGGTCCGCATTGCATTTCAGCATCAAGATCGCAAAGAAACATGTCCAGTTTGTGAGAGGCATCTAAGAAAAATGGAACTAAGGAGGTATGAAAGTAGATTTGTTTTTCTCCTTTATAGGGTTCGTACATTTATTTCCTACACCCCAAAAGTCAATGACGTGGTTCAATTCCATTATTTAACTAAGGATGAAAGATCTATAAATTCATTTCCGCTGACTCATTTATCAACGGCCTATCGTTCTCACTTACTAAGCGCAGGAGAAAATGATTTTATGGACTTACTTCGAAAAGATATTGCTTCCATGGAAAAATATATGGTAGACCGTCAAAATGCAGGAAAGAGTAGCATCTTGTTTTTAATTGCAGAAGACATTGTTGCGTTTTTACGCCTTTATGAGGGGCTTTTGCTCGACAATGAAATTAATAGTGGTGATGTCGCTTTAACAAATTGTTCTACATCACATCTTCAAATAAATCCCAAATTTTATCTCGGTTTAATTAATGTCTTCAGGCTAACTCCATTATAGAACTTTATAGTCAAGATACATTTCTCCACGCTTTTAACCGAAGATGTCTTCTGGCTGAATACGGTGATTCGGGGATGCCCAAAGAGATTTCTGGAAAGGTGGTTGCTGTTGGACGTTTTAAAATGGATTTGGTGTGTAATGACGTCATGAAAATTCACTTGGTTATCTGTGCCTTGGCGTATTTAATCAATGTTCCATTCACTTTTGATCAGACTATGCGTGATGTGATTCGACAACTGAGCCATCTACCACTCGGCCACGCTTTCTACTTTGTTGTACTAGATTTTGATGCCTCAGTTGTCGGTGAAAGCACTCGCAGTCAAATGGAATATGGGAAGGCACTGAATACACTGTCTGAGAGGCAAGTGAATGTCCTGGAAGCAGTCGGTTATGATGTTAACGAAAAATTGTGTAAGTGTTTAAGTTTGCATTCGCACAGTTCCGGTGATTTTTTCATCCTACCCTATCCTACTCGACACAACTCAACCCTCCTTATGATGAGGTGAAATTGCATCTTCAATATGCTGATGATTCTCTTAAAGGCGTTTAGCAGCCAAACTTTTATCAGTTTTATTAACACAGCTCTTGATTTGAAACGAACTGGCGTCTACTTCGTGGATGAGTTATTTTCTCTCCCTGACGCAGAACATCTAGCTTCTCGTGATGGTATCCCTACTCAAATACCACTCTTGCAACGGCCCGTTCGTTGGAGCATTACTGTAAGTTGTTCCACTTTGCTCTTCCTTGGTTTCCATTTCCTTTGCCATGCCTGCTTCCATTTATCAGATCAAGTCCATGCTAATTCGCCAGCATAATGTCGCCGCGACCTCGATCTGTCTGCATCCATTTTCACCCGCATTTCACTACAAATGTGAACATGAGGCTTAGCGTTTGCAGATTTAGGTCATTAATATTTGCGCATGAAGCTTGTATCGGCTGTGCGTTTAGTTGTTTGGAAAATCTGTCCAGATTACGCAACTGAGCATCCAATTTAAAGTATTCAGTGTCATTTTATCAAGATATTATTTGTTATGCATAGTTGGATGTAATTTGATGCAGGCTAAGCAGTATGTTTCTCACTTCTCTATTCAATAATAGGAGCTGCCTTCTGGTTCAAAGGCCTTTTTTACAGAGGAAATGATGCAGGAGCGGTTACTGGAGGAGCAGCAAGAGCAGAAACAGCTATTGCTACAGCAGACTCAACAAGAGCAGATACAGCCGAGTCATTGTCTCTGGAACGCACTGCAGCAGCAAGTACTGGGCATGAAGTCGTCTTCGGATCAATCAATGCCCTTATTTTCATCGCCCAGGGAGCAACGATCACAATCCGTGCATATGAACCGGGGATGTCGGCAACTTCGATGCTTGCAAGTGCCACGGGTACAGACTTACTTACGTCATCCGCAAAGCTCTCAGGAACCACACCAAGTTAATGGGAAAGATAAAATGGAATTGAAAATTCAGTCAGCCCGGCATACCAAATAATACAGAATACGCTCTACTGTAAATATCTAAGTAGCCATTCCGGTGATGTTTTACCTCAACCTTGGCCTTTTCTTACGACCCCAACGGCTGTCTTTTGATACCAAACTAGAAGTATTACTGCGACCTCTCACTGATTCCTTGTAAAACCCTTCCCTATCCAACTTTCGTGCTTTCCAAAATCTCACAGCCCCTAAATTATGCAAATGAAGTTATTTTATCCGCCCAATCGTACAGGAGGTCTTCTTCACTTTAAACTTTTATTCTGTTACCAAGGTGAAAACTGCAGCACATCTAAAAATTCAATTTTCTTCTTCGTATCATAAGGCGTCTTGTTGAATCATTTGAAACCAATGCTAAATCCATTTGAAGGGGGCATTAATTCATTATGTCGAGTTTGCGAAGAAGCTATTCGTGTGGGCAGACCTAAATTCTCTGCATAAAATTAAGCGATTTAAATGAAGACTATTGACTACTGTGTGGGAACGCTACTCGAGCTAGTGTGGCATTATAACCCTTCCGTGGCGATCCGGTTGTACAATAAATAATTTCAAGTCCCGCATCAAATTTAATGACGGGGCTTACCACTGCCTTATTAGTTTTCATCTATTGTGCAGTTTCTCGACAGAAATTAAAATACACAGAGGCGTGATGGGTCAAATCGGATGTTCACAGTATCGATTGCCTACTGAGTGACTGTGCGTCCATTCACCACTACTCTCTCATAAGCATTTCATTTTTAACAAAATTTATGTTTGTGTTAGCAACTCGTATGCGAGGTAGCCGTTGGAATAAGTTCTCCGATTTAAACTAGCACTCATTAAATCAGTGTTTGAATTACTCTGAACTCGTTTGAGGGAGCATTTTGAGTAGCAGTGAATACATATGTATTCCGAAAGGAAGAATCTTTGTCGTTTTAAAGTACCACTCAGAAGTCAGCAGAAAAATTGGCTACCTTTACTTGTCTCATTCATAGCACCTAATAGCCCTTTTTACTTTCCACATGACTGCTTGATACTAAGGGAGTGTAAATTGCGAAAGGAAGATACAAGGGCTAAGTAATATCTCTTATCTATCTCGTCTTAAAGAAAGAGAGTCCGTTCATCAACCATTTTGCGTCATAAGGCCGACTGCTTACTTTTATGGAAAGAACTTTCTGACAACCAACTATTCACTTGCAAATGCTTTAACAGTCTTCAAGGCGATTATCCTTCTTCTAATCTTCCATTTGCATTGAGTTGATGGATTTCGGTCATATTCATTTTTCAGTCTTCAATGGGTGAAGAGTTTCATCTGCAGGACTAGTTTTTTAGGGGTTTGACAGTGCCTGCCTTCAACCTGCAAGATGCGGCCGTATCGAGTGGACTGATTTAGACTAGCCGATGCTGAGTACTTTGCCAAAAGCTGAAGCCCGTTACTGCACGTCTGATGTCCGTGGGTCAGCAAATAATTCTCTACAAAAGTGAAAGTGGTGGGGAGCAAATGGCTCGGACTTGTGGTGTTGACGAAGGACCAATTAAGGTTAGATGCATCACGTTTAAGAAATTTTCGCCTCATTAACTAGAATGAGAAATGACGGAGATTTGGGTGTTCTAGAAACCTACGACCCAAAAGGGATCAGTGATAAAACCGCTAATTTACTCCACCTCTATCAAATTGGAAAGGAAGTCATTGTTGATTAATTAAAGAAACTTGATGCTCCTCCCTTCTTCCTTGAGTCGTATCGCAGAAATTTTACCGACGAATTGGTCAATGCTTAACGGCTTACTGCCTTATGAAGCGAAATATCTGCTTTAATAGAGATTGTGCGCTCAACCAAGCATGTCAGCACACGCACACTAATTATTCAAAGCAAACAATTAGACAAATTTATGCATTATGTACATTTTTTGTAACTACACAATACCTTAACGCATATATGCATGTGTAAGTGTGTTTTTTATTCTATTAACACAAAATGCTACCCCTTGTTTTTGTGTCAGGTGCATTTACTCATACACAAACATGCATAATCTCTGCAAAGTTTTCGTAAGGTATCTGAAAGTTACTCTAGTCAGCCGGAAGGCATCTTTTTTCGATCGTATGAAGAAATTTATCATAACTTTGCGGTTCTACAACGCCTAGCACACCGGAATGATATTTTTGTTTGACATTGCCCAACACTTTGTTGTCTTTAATCAAGCTGTCTTGCTTTAATGAGCCCTTGAGTTCTCCCACTTTGCCGTTTAAGTACGCAGCTCTTCTTCGAGGCAATATTCTTTCGGATAAGATGAAAATAAACGTTTCTATTTGCCAGAACTTCATACGATCAGCCCCTAGAGCATGAGCTGCAATAATGCAGTCACAAGCTCTCCAAGTGTATGCATGGTGCATGCTAACTCTACTAGGATACAAGAGACCCGACAAACTATTTTAGAGGTCTTTTAAGGTTGGATTAGGTTAAACACGTTGGTCATGGTCAAATGGAACGCAAATCCTGGTAAAAGGATAGCTGTATGTATGTCCACACGGACCCAACCCGGGCGGATAAGGTCGTCGATAACATCCAGTGTGCAAATTCTAAACATGACAGTACGGCCATTTCATGGCACTAAATGTTTGATTATCACATACTGATCAATTGATCTGTGAAGGCTCAATTAAACCTGCAGAAATTAGAACAAAAAATTCCTGGATGCAGACTGGCAAAGCAGGAAACTTTTACTTTCGAGGCAGAAAAATCAGAGCAGCATTTTGATAAAAGATTGAGTTTTTTGGGGACCATAATTATAAACGCTGTCGGCAAAAACATCATAGATGAATAATCAAAATGCAGTAGTTTAAAATACATCCCAACATTTGCAATATGTGTGGGTATATGTGCATACATATAAACATTTATGTGCGATAGCGCAGATCTGAAATATCCCCCAACAGCTACACAAACATAGACATATAAATCAGTTAGTTTTCACGTGTACAAAATGCACACTCCTATGCATATTTTACAAAAAATTGCGAATTCACTTACAACTGCATTTAAGCCCAAACTTAATTGCACCTTTTCATGTTAAACACAAGCAAAATTACCCTTATATACATTAATTGCTGCTAGTTTTGCACAGGTGCGTGTAAATGTGACAAATTTTAGTAATGTGAATTACTTGCACGCATTTACGCCTGCATAGTCATGTGTGTGCTAGTTTTTACTAACAAAACTCTTGCACTTATTGATAGCCATACAATTTTAATAATACAAACCCTTGTGCTCAGTAAATCTACACCGAATCACACATACACATGCTGCATTTAAATAACCCAAAGTTCTTGCATCCGTTTTAATTCAAATAGACATGAGCGTGTAGTGTTGTCTGCCTCTTGTTTACAGCCATGTGGGTACATTTTTGGTGATAATTACAAATAAAATTACATGCATACGTTTACTGCCATGTGGGTGCCTTTAGTTCATATTTGACTTTAAATGGATACCTGCGCACCTTTGCATCTTAATTTGCATCTTTACAAACAAATATTTGCAGAATTCAATCAGTAAAATAAATGCCTAAGTTCATATATATATATATATATATATATTTACATAGCAAACTCCGTTCAAATCTTTCCACACCTATGGATAGCCCTGTATTACACATTTTCTTAATGTAATTTGTATGCGCCCGTTCACGCCTCCACAGGTACATGCATGCCAGCTTTCATTGATACGAATTCAATGCGTTTATAGATCTACATATGCAAGTACACTTTCTGAGTTACCCTTACTCAAACTTCATTCACGCTTTTGGTCATATACCTTTATGCATGTATGTGTGCCAAATGTTACATGGACAAAGTAAATGCACCACCTTGCGCTTGTGTGCATAAACATGCACATTTTTACTAAGAGAAGTTTATTGACCTCATTCTTACCCAAATATGCAAATACATTCTAAATTACTCCATTACAGCCTGCATGCACGCCTATAGACCCATGCAGCCACTTATGAAGTGTGCATACACTCATTTACTTTTATGCATAAACATAGATGAGCTAAAATTCACCAATTACTGCATTTACTCATTCACACATTCATAAACACGTGTTTGCTTAACATCATTAAAAATAGGCTTCCAGTCACTCTGGCCAATGTGGGTCTGCATTTTAAATTTTATTAATGCAAAGTATTTTCACACATTCCCACGTACATCGATGTGTATGTGTTCTGCTTTAATACTGCAAAATACACTCACGTCTCCACACGTATACGTATACACGTTCCCAATTTCGTTGATAAAAAACCCATAAAAATATTTTCTTACACGCAAATAGCCCTATTTCATTTTTGTAAAATTCAGTTACCCATTCACACCAATAGTAGCGTAAATGTACACCCTTTGATATTTTTAATTTGTGCAACCACCCGGTTCCGCATACATAGGTATATATGCGCCAAGTTTTAACAATATGAAATTCACCCACCCATTCACACCTTTAATTGCATGCATATGTGCACTTTAGATTTTAAAATTATATTATGCACATTTCCATCCATGTACTAAAACATGTGCGATTAATTTAAATCTCACCAAATGCCCACATGCATTTCAACCAACAAAGACATGCATTCGTCTGTCTGATTTCAGCGTCTATTCAAAACAATTAACCCATCACACCCATTTGGGCTTAAATGCACACTCTAGACCGATAATACAAAGTGCATTTTCCCATTTACAGCTATAACCGTACGCATGTATGCTCAAATTTACTGTTACATTTACACCAGCATATATGATCGACTTCATTGATGTAAAATGCTTTCACATATTTGCAACCATGTTCACATGCATAAGTTTGAATTCAGGCTAACAATTTACTTTTGCCTATAGCACCAGTATAGGTACATACATATGCTCATTATAACTAAGCGATATACAATGTGTGCGATGTACGCATCAATTATTCCTGCCTACAAATCTGTGCACATATACGCCTATATGCACTTAATAACCAATGCAAACTACTTTCCTCCTAGTATTACCCTTATACTTTATTGGTTGCTTGGCTCTAGATTTAGTAAAGGAGCTAATTAGTAGCCCTGCCACTGAACATTCTCAGGATGGGCTGGCCTTTGACCATGCGAGCGGCTTAATCCCTTCCGCGTGTCGAATTAATGTATTCTATCTGAGTATTATAACCTCTTCGTCTTCGGGAAATCTTGACGCTCTACACTGGTAGCAGAGGAGAGCAAACACTCCATTAAATAACCCATTCTAATTGCTACGGCTGGGTAATAAAAATTAGCAGGACGGTAAAAGTCCATATGTTACGGATGGGATAATCAATGACGACTTCAGCCTTCGACACACACTCCGGCCCCGTCTTCTGCAGGAGAACCCTTACCAACGGAAGATACGCCAGCTGGATAGAATGTAGATGGATATAAGGCACGGCTAGCCTCTTTTCTGTTGATTATAGCTTCCTTGCAGGATGAAGGACTGGAGTAGTTGCAAGAGATAGACGTCATTTTTCAGTCCTTCGGTCATAGGTCTTCACTGATTCGTCCACCTGTGGCAAATGTCCTTCTTCCGCCCCACTAAGTTATTAATTAGGTAATTAATGCTCATACAACAGCTTTATCTTCCTTCAGCTTCAGCGGCATAAAAATGGAATCATTGCAGTTGTGTCGTGCCAGATCAGCTTATTCCATGTCAAGTGAGGCGGATATTCGAGCGTGGATATTTGGTCCGCTTGAAGATGCCGAACTTCCCACCTGGCTGCCGGACTAATGCTTTCTTCCAGTGAGCGTGACAGTTAAATTTTATATCAACTACTAGCAAAGTTTAAGTGGACAATTTTGTTCGTTTCTTTGTCTTTTTTTTTACCGCTGCAATCACGGACGAGGACGGGGAAGATGAAGACGATGAGGAGGCAACGTCAGAAGGAAGTTCGGAAAGCAGCACTAGTGGGTCGGAGTCCTCTTGGGAGACCGAAGAAGAAATGGAAGTTTCCTCTTTCCCAGAGGAAAACTAAAGTGGTGATGAGGAGAGCTACGTGAAGCAAGGAGACTCAGTGGTCTCGTGCTTGGTGGTCTACTCTGATTTTGTACACTAAATCATTCATACTCTCTGGTTTTTCTTTTGCTGGCTACCTCGCTGACATTATTCTTTTACGTGGAAAGAATGGACTTTGAGTATTACCTAATTGTCTTCTTTCTTGCTGTGGGACTTGGGTTGGCTTCACTGAAATGTGAGATTATTAAAAGGGTTTGTGGAGGCGAGAAAGGTGAAACGTTTTCCCCTGAGACTGTGGTGGCGAAGGTGCTAAAGGTCGGTGGTTTCGATAACCAAATTAGTAGAGCGGTGATGCCCTACATTCATTACTGTACAACGAAAATTTGTCCAATACTAAACACCGAATGACACCTTTAGAGAGGGGCTCGGCTGCTGCAAGTGGAAAAACGACTTAGAATGGATGGTTTTTAGATTTTATAAGCTAGTTGAAGTAAAGATTTTACAGAATGGAACATAGGCGACTGATGCATTAAAAAAAAAATTATTTCACTGTTGGCAGTTGGTAGGACCTTTTAAGTTTAACTCTAGCCAATCAAAGTGGAGGAGCTGTAAAACTGACTTTTAGCTGGTTCGTTCCCATATATGTACAAGTGATTGATTGGCCAGTTTGAGCCCCCTCCAAGTGAGTATACTTTGTTCCTATCTGCTTTGTCCTAGAATCGAGAGAAAGAAATAACGAAATCGAATGTAAATACGATGTCCTTTTTAATCCCCTTCACTCTGTTTAGTTCACCAACTATGTGATATTAATGCTGCTTGGAAATTGCCACTAAAAACGTATTTTGTCTGGAATGAATTGTACTTCTACTTGTCACTTATCATAATATCTGGTCAATATGCTGTACTTCAGATCTGCCGATTGTTTTTCACGTGGATTATTTGAATCGGCTAATCAGGCAAATTATGACATTGCCACAAATCCAAAAGGTGTCAAGGCTTTGAGGAACTCTAGTGGAGTCTAATAAAGTAAATGATCGGACGTGAGCCAATCAGGCACAACATTCTAATGGCAAGGAAATGCATTTGGTGCTTAAATGTGTTTGAAACTTGAAAGAACTACAAGCATGGCTCACGTATCTCAAAAACAAGTTAAATCTCTCTCTTATTTGTTAGTTCATTTTATTCTGAGTGATATTTGGAACTCTGTCTCATTCGACTCATTGGAGCCGTTGAATTTGGGAACTGATTTGTGCACAATTCCCCATCCATGGCAAAAATGTGTGTGCTCACTCATAACATCGCTGGGATTCATCGAAGGTGTGCTCGAGTACTGTCCATACTATGCTTATCTGGAAGTGAGTCACACCAGCGCAGTAGAGGTGGGATTGTAGCTGTCGCTTTCAGATCAGTTTCATAGCATGCACAAACACCTCCTTTCGCAACATTCTACTTGCCTCAAAAAAACCCGCGCGAAAATGCGGGCACGAAAGTTACGACTTCTGGTGGCCATATGTAAGTGTGTGTGTGCATGCGAGGGTGGACAAAAACAGTGTCAAATTGGTTACATGAAATCGGCCTCTTTACCCACCTAAATTCACTCGCTCTCGATGTTGCCGCCAACGCAGTTGTAAGAGCCTAGCACCATTGAAAAAGACTTGATAGATGGAGAAGGTAACGGACAGATAGATAGATGGATAGATAGATAGATAGATAAGGGGAAAGACAGCAAGGTGAATAAATGATGGATATTCGCACTGAGCTCAAGATTTGGGAAAACAGTGCAAATGCATGAAGTGGTGACTCAACGGTGCTACTCATTTCGTGCTGACTCCCGCGGTAGAAAAAGCGGTAATCCCGCTACTACTGCTCCCCCCGAGAAAACACTCCATTCTCTGTTAAACGGACCTAGCTAACTTGTACATTTACAAAGGTCAGCAATCTAAGCTTAGCAAACATTTCTTTCAAGCCTTCACTTTCGAGCAGGCGATTAAGGATCCAATTGGTTCGTACAAAGAAAGTATGCTAATTATCATTTAGAGAAAAGTTATCAAAAGCAAAAAAACGGATTTAAGGCGACAGTACCTAAAGTAACATCGCTTTCCAAAATATACGCCTCCATAAGTCAAGGTAACGATGACAAGCTCCAGCTAAGCAAGGGATCGACCATCAAGGAGATTTTACACAAAAAATACAGATTTCTAGAGAAGAAATGTTAGAGTAAATAGGAAAGTGGACCATGTAGAGACAAGCAAAAACATGTCCTTCTACTTCCTCGCCATACACAAGCCACTCAATCGTCAATCAGTGGGTCAGCATGCAATTCAAAGCATGTAATGCATCCTGCAACCCACATGAAAGATGTGACAGACCGATCACCCTCAGTTCATCCCATCCCTACATTGCACCTGACGTTGAAAGCACATCACTTCCATGGCCTCCACAAACTCCTCCTTCCCTTCACACTTGGTGTACGCCCCACCTTACACATAACCAAAGGTGGTGCACAAATTCCACTCCCCGCTCTCACCCAATGCTGACATAATTCTTTCTCACAGGCAGTAGTAGAAGACAGTGGAAGTTGGTCTTCATCCCAAAGTGAGGCGTACCTCCCATTAAACCATCCACCATCCATATCAGCTTGCCCGAACCAACTGCTAGAAGTGGCTCATCCTGCCACCACACACCCCACCTCAATACGCCTCCACATGATTCGCAACACATTTAAGGAGGAAGGTCTCCACCCTTGCAACCGGGAATGCACTCCATCTGTGGAGTAGACCAACTTCACACACCAGCCACGAGGCACAATACATCCACCATAAATCACGTCAACCAACGTTTGATGACATGCAGGTGGATTCAAGACACGAGGACGGCTTTATAGTGCACACACACAAACACCCACGTGTATTTTGAGAGGCGCCTTCTCCACAAGTTCCAGCACCTCGTTGGAGTGTGGACAAACATATCCGCAAACCACGATCCTGGCACCGACGTCTCAGGCACGCAGCTCGACCAATGGCACGCAAATTGGCAGTCCTCCTCTGTGGCGGCTTCGGTCACACCGTCTAGTAGGAGCTCGATCCGCCAAGGGAATCAGAATGCGAAAACAAAGGGAGACTATTTGACCTAAATGTCAGATGTCGACATAATCGCGCAGTGGTGTGACACATTGTTGAATGCATATTTTGTCACATGGGTTCCCTCCAATTCAATCTGCCTCTGTCCATTAGATGCTCATTTTTTAGTCCACGTTGACTTATATTAATAGACCCTCAACAAGAATTTGTGGATCAAAAGAAAACAACCGTACTGTACAGCATAACTTTATCCGGTCAATTTCTAACTTTTGGATGAAACTTAAGGTCTTATTATTGACGAAGGGACCACCACTCTACGTTGCAAAAGTGCAATCATGTGAAGGACCAGGGACAATGGCTTAATGCTGTATTAGCAATGTGCTCGACTCCGACACCCTTTACCCTCCCGCCCTGTAAGCTGCGCTTCCGCTTGGCTGCACGGTTGTTTGGTCACGCCCATAGCTCCTCAAATTCTCCACACATTTAAATTGCGTCCGTTTCCACACTGTTCTTTGGAACAAACGTGTAAAATAAGGGAGGTTTACATAAGTTTGGATGCCTTTAAAATAAGTCGACCGACTCCTTTCTGGTGTTTATTTATTATTGCCGAAAGACGTTTCACGTAAAAGGTTATGCCAGCATCCTTTGATAAAAATTTGCGGCAATCGCACTGGTCTCATTTAGACAAAATACGTTCATAGGAGGTGTCTTGACGCATTATTCGTTTTGCAGATTGGTTTACGCTAACAAATTGGATTATTTTCAGCTGAAAAATTTAAGCATCGTGAGTACCTTTTGAAGCTGTAATGTGGTAAATCAAAGAATGGGTCTGGCCTATTATCGGCGAAGCAGATGAGGTGACTAAGGCGTCAAAATGCCATGTCGGTAGGGATGAATAGCTCACACAGTAATTCATCATACTTAAACAAACACTGCCTAATTACAGCTTTATCACTTCCAATGTAAATCTTCTCACAAAATCCCGTAACTTCTCTTGTTAAGTAAAATTGGGTCATCAGTGACCGACAAGTACTCTAAAAGGAAGTTCAAAATTTCAGAGGGATAGGAAAACAATTATGTATGCATACATTTGTTAATAGCAGCATAAGGAACGTACTCGTCACCATGGTCACGGTCATTATAAAAGCGAACCCTCCAATCGTTTCTCTTGGTAAAAAGAATGCCATAAAATTAGGCAGAAGAAAATAAATTTCCTTTCAAAGGATTGACTCTCCAAGCGTGGTCACATTAAACAGCACAACGCTTTACCAAGCCTTAGGCATTTCACGTGCACTGTAACCAAATCCACAACCTGGAAAGCGCCTGTACGAAACCACCAAAAAAGCGAGAGAGCGAGAGAGGGAAAGTGGAGGCAGCCTACGCCGCGTTAGTAGTTGTAGATAAAATTTAGGCGCTGAAATGATCTTTTTTGATTTTGCGGGTTTTGCCCTCAAGAGTGAGGCACCAAAATCTCCCCACTCCATCTCCTTCTTGCTCTCTCTCTGGGCTTAGTAGCTTAAAAAAGGAAGTTGAGGGAATTTGCTGGCTTGTGTGCGGATGGTCAACTTTTTTATTGTTTCGCCTTATAGACACTACCATCATGAAATTTATTCACTTGCTTGAAAAATGAGGAAAGCTGAAATTTTGTGAGGCATTGAATATCATAGGCTTTTGGAAGTTGTTTTACTTTGCTTCCTGTTTTGTAGATTAAAGGATGAAAGAAGGCAAGTTAAGTAAAGCACTTTAATTCAGCGCAGGAATAGCCCTTCTCAAGGAACAAACACGTGATTGGTAGCCTTGAAGACGTTAGAAAGAGCCCACATCCGAAAGGGTTAGGTATTAAAAATCAAACAATGTGATGAAAGATGACGGGGTCGCCACCACCCCTCTTCAGTGATTCTTAGCGGATTCAGCCGTCCTTAGTTGACTTCTTGATAATTTGGATAAGATGTCGATATGGTTATCTTTAGGAACAGGTCCGTTCACTGCTGTCAGCAATGCAGCCCTAAAAGTCCTTGTTGAGGGTCTATTAATATAAGTCAACGTGGACTAAAAAATGAGCATCTAATGGACAGAGGCAGATTGAATTGGAGGGAACCCATGTGACAAAATATGCATTCAACAATGTGTCACACCACTGCGCGATTATGTCGACATCTGACATTTAGGTCAAATAGTCTCCCTTTGTTTTCGCATTCTGATTCCCTTGGCGGATCGAGCTCCTACTAGACGGTGTGACCGAAGCCGCCACAGAGGAGGACTGCCAATTTGCGTGCCATTGGTCGAGCTGCGTGCCTGAGACGTCGGTGCCAGGATCGTGGTTTGCGGATATGTTTGTCCACACTCCAACGAGGTGCTGGAACTTGTGGAGAAGGCGCCTCTCAAAATACACGTGGGTGTTTGTGTGTGTGCACTATAAAGCCGTCCTCGTGTCTTGAATCCACCTGCATGTCATCAAACGTTGGTTGACGTGATTTATGGTGGATGTATTGTGCCTCGTGGCTGGTGTGTGAAGTTGGTCTACTCCACAGATGGAGTGCATTCCCGGTTGCAAGGGTGGAGACCTTCCTCCTTAAATGTGTTGCGAATCATGTGGAGGCGTATTGAGGTGGGGTGTGTGGTGGCAGGATGAGCCACTTCTAGCAGTTGGTTCGGGCAAGCTGATATGGATGGTGGATGGTTTAATGGGAGGTACGCCTCACTTTGGGATGAAGACCAACTTCCACTGTCTTCTACTACTGCCTGTGAGAAAGAATTATGTCAGCATTGGGTGAGAGCGGGGAGTGGAATTTGTGCACCACCTTTGGTTATGTGTAAGGTGGGGCGTACACCAAGTGTGAAGGGAAGGAGGAGTTTGTGGAGGCCATGGAAGTGATGTGCTTTCAACGTCAGGTGCAATGTAGGGATGGAATGAACTGAGGGTGATCGGTCTGTCACATCTTTCATGTGGGTTGCAGGATGCATTACATGCTTTGAATTGCATGCTGACCCACTGATTGACGATTGAGTGGCTTGTGTATGGCGAGGAAGTAGAAGGACATGTTTTTGCTTGTCCCTACATGGTCCACTTTCCTATTTACTCTAACATTTCTTCTCTAAAAGGTTTGTTTTACTTGTTTTCGTCCGCTACAAAATGGTGCTCTTCTCCTGAAATGCAAAACCATACGCATTATTAGGATATGCATGCCTGAACTATCACCTCAAGATTCAATCCGTTACCAGTAAAACTACCTCTAAAAAAAACAATATAGTGAGAATACTGACTTAGCATCCACTGCTTATAATCTTTCATACCTAGCGCTAAACTACCAAAACCATTTTATTTGTGATGTGGAGAACACTATCTCACCTGTTTACCTCCTCTGTGTAGTGTGCATCACATTTTGGTGGTCTTTGGGGCGTTAAAAGATCAATTGCATGCCAAGTAGTTAGTTGAGAAATGAAAATAATGTAAAAACGGAATTGAGTAGAGGTGAGTTTTTGTCTTCCAACAGTTAAATCAACTCTTCGGACTCCGTTAATCTTGTCAGTACCACACCGAAAGATTCATAACACCACTTTTTGAAGTTAGCTCTTTAAATATATATGTTTTAGCTGCCTACGTTCAGGAAGACTTTAGAGCCAGCTTGCAGTACTTACTGACCGATTTTGGGCAAATATTTTAGATTTAATTCTCCATCAGATGAACCACTTTTCATCTTTACCTAAAAAACTGCCAGAGGGGCTTTGTGTTTTGTTAGATGACTAAGTTGCACCACAAGAAGGTGGTAGGTGGGTTGGGGTGTTTGTGCCTCTGCCTCTGTAGAGCCTCCCTTGTATTCCTCTCCCCCACCCCTTATCATGAGAACGCGTCAGACCCGTGGTTTAGACACAGTTGCTCACCTGGCATGCGTGTCATTTTTTATTCATTGGCAGTGCGGGTTAGCCTTTTCACTCCCCTTCCCTCGCTCCCCACCACTCCACCCCTGCACCCACAAAAGCATGATAGCATCTCCTACATGCGCGCATTCACACGTTCCCAATTGTCGTTGGTGTTGTTGTTGCTTTCGTTGGCGTAGGTCTTTGTGTGGACATTTGTAAAGGGGACTTTTTGGGACGGGTAGGGCCACCTTTATGTTCGTAGAACGGTGACACACAGCACTGCACTATCGGGCCTAACAATCACAAATTCAGATTTAATGATAAAATGGACTATATTTTGGGTGTAAGAAGAAAAAGTTAAAATCGCATTTATAAGATGCTTTATGTGAAACCGACTAAAATACAACTTCTTGCAGATTGTAAATTCAACTAGCATGGGCTGCAAAAGGGGAGGAATGTTCCTCATTCTATGGTTCGGAAAAGTTAGTTCGCTCACTGATTCCGAGTTTTCCTTTAGTTTTTTTCAGTTAATTCATCAATTTAGGTTCCAAAATTTTGAATAGCGTTTTTTTCAAAAAGCCTACTTTTTATCTGCTGATTAAAGTAAGATTTTAGCTGAAACCAACCCATTTCAAAAAGATTGCTGTTGGGGTAATTTGACGAGGCATCTGTACTTTTTCGCCCTTCTTGGACGAAGCATTAGTAAAGTGTTGGTGCCGGTAAAAGGCTGCTAAAGTTTTTTTCACCTTTTCTTTTCGACTGCAGTGCATTTTTGTCAGGAGAGCTGCATGGTCTTTAGGAAGGTGGGAGGGAAATATTAATAAACTCACCTTCTTTGTCAGTTGAACACCCCTCATGGGATGACCTGTGACAGCTATCACAATTAGGCAATTAGGCAACCCCAGTGTCAAAATTACCACTATGAAGAGGAAATAAAGGGAACATTTTATCACTATGTAGAGCACAAAAAGATCGAACCATCCCGCCTCGGAAACAAATGGAACGCTTTAAGATACCCATTTAAGCTGGCGCCAGTATTAAACGGTAGTCAAGTTAAATGGTATGTGCGTGTTTAAAATTAACTTGCGTATCCATTAAGACGTAAAGCTCTGCAAATGTTTTGTTTTTACTTCACAAAACGAGTTACACTCCCAATCAGCACTTAGCTGGTAGAGAGGCTGCTTTGTAGTTACCACATTTTACACGCATAAAGCCGGATAATCTTTAGCCTTTAAACGTACAATTAATGCTTATCTGACTTGGTATTTGTAAGAAAAAGCGCCATAGAGCGGGATTGGAGCACAGAAGCGATGGCCATAGGCAATGGAGGTCGAAGAACCTGTGGGGTTATATTGTTTGGTTGGTCTCCTTCTTTCTGTTATTCCAGTGCTAGGCTCACGTGTCAAAATTTTCATTATCAAACTTCGTATTGCCGACGAGGGGTGGATAAAAAAAAGTTAAAAAATTGTTTTTAGAGAAAAAGGCGACTTATTTAAGTAGTATTGCTTTTAGGAGATTGCACCAGCAATGTTAACTGACGTTTACCTCTCCAGCGTGGTCTACATAGGGGAGCTACTCCTCCAAAAACATTATTTTGTAAAGCTCCCGTGCCAACTGCTCTAATAGCTTTAGCTTTGGCCTTAAAGGTAGAGAGAAGTGTATCCGTTCAAAGACCAATGAGACAACTTTTGACAACCTGAACATTGAGTCTTTGTGAGTGCCTCCATTATATGCCGACACAATAGGGCATTTTAACATGAAAAATGGAAAGGGCGACCAAAATCATTTCAACGGTGATTGGTTTTCGCCATCTTGAAAAGTTATTTTACAACTTTGCCATTCGCCTCAGCACTTGATAGTTTATTTTACTCACCCTGCATTCCTTTAACATAAATTAACAATGCAGTAAAGCGTCTAAGCAAGTCTAATTATTCACATCAAAGCTTTGGCGTCAAACAAACAAACGCGACTAAACTGCTTAGACAAAAAATAAATGCAACAACGGCAGCAGCTGTCGTTATATTTTCGAAGCCTTTTCAATTGTGTTTTTAGCACAAAAGTTTCCAGTTGTGATGCCTTTTGACCAATTCATCAACAAATCCTTCGCTTAAGTAACTACTGATTGCACAAGACGGGGCTCAAAAGACTCATATCATAGGAGTGCACGAAAAAATGCCACAACTTGACTCACCTACCTGTGTTCATTAACCACCATCTAACGATACCACGCCTACTGTCAATTTGCATTGTTTTTGGTAGGGTAGGGAGACCACAAAATCAGCCCAAACGTCCTCAGTTAATTAGTAATGAAAACAATAGACTTTACGAACCGTAACCCATTTTTCCTCTTCCGCTCAGTTGGACTTTTGAGTATGGCTTGCGGTTTTCTGGGGGCAAAAGTGAGTAAAATTATTAGTGTTGCTTTATAAATAGAGCATCTGCTCATTTAAATCTCGCCAAATTAACTGAAGATAAATAAATCTTGTTCACTAGTAACTATCACTGATGTTCAAAGCTTCGACCAACTTTAGATAAACTAAACCTATTGTTGATGAGGCAAAATTATTTTAGGCAGAACAAATCGACTTAACGAGCCGAAGATTGAAACAGCAGCATTGAATCATCCTGTTCAACTCAAATTTTGGCAATCCATTCATTTAGTATGGCTGACAAATGGCCGGTGAATAGAGCGGCCCCCAGTGCCAATTACAAAGATGGCTATTAGTATTGTGCTCTCTATACCATTCACATTACTTACTTTCATGCCATTTAACGCGGAGCTGAATGGAACCAACAAATCAGAACAAGGCGCAAACTTTGGGTGGCCCATTTTAGTTGGCTGATTGTGTTTAACTTATTGCCAAACTTTGATGTGTGATTTACAAAGTTAGCGCCTTTAGCAACTTAACAGTAATGAGGAAGAGTTTTCATCGCCTGAATCGCTATTATGAAGGTCTGTCGGCACATCTCAAGGGAACGAAAGGATGTGAGGCCAACTTCAACTGAATCGAATGTCAATGTAACTAGAAAATGGGAGAAAAGTTCCCTTGTAGTGTACCACCCTGGTTAACTGCGAATTATTCACAACGTATTCTGTGTAAATTACAATTGGCCCTAGTCCGTTATTGCTCTGATCCCCAATCCCATTATCTTTCAAAACAAATGTTTGGGAGAGAAGGTATATAACTTCTAAATTTTTATTGTGCTTAGGCTGCTTTTCCACATACCTCCGAGAATTTTATAGGCTTGACTATAGACGGTGCATGTAAAATAAATGCGAATCTTCTATCCATGTGAATTGAGCCATCTGTCAAATCATTCCTGCCTAAATACAAGTTAATGGCAGGTATACAGTTTGTGTAGTTCAAGATAATACCTTCAAAAAGGTGGAAATGTTTAGAACTAGTTCGTTTAACTTATACCTTTTGAGGTTAGGAGAAATCAAAAAGTCATACCCATATGGTACAAAGAGTTATTAAGAGTTTCCGATCTCCACCAAAAATATGCTAAAACCTGATAGTATTTAGGAACATAGAAGAGAGGTATAGAGATGAAGTCTTGACTTGTTCTGCCATGCATGCAGAAAGGGCTCAGCAAATGCGGCGGCGACTAACGCTGTGGAGGAGAGAACTTTGGGGTTCAGTAATCACCCTGAGCTGGTCAATCCATCTGTCAGTGCCATTGCTACTGCTAAAGCACGTATTTTGTTCCCTTTAAAAAAGGGCTAAAGGGAAAGGGTGATAGTATGAAGGAAAAAAGATCCCGCCATCAAGCTAAAGCCGATTCGAGGCTAATCGAAAAGTCGGCAAGCCATTCCCCTCTGACACACCAACAAAACGGAATTAATGGGAAGTCTGAAAAGGGTAGGAAAAAGGGAACTGCGATACAATGTTGCGCTTGTTAAGATGGAAGGGGAAGTGGGGAAAGAATGAACAAAAGAACCACTACTTTTTCGCCCAAAGGGTGATGAGACACCTTTATAATTGAAGCCGCAGAAAAAACGCTCACATTCCTTCCAACCATACCCTGTGTCTGGCAAAAACGCACCGAATTTCCCTATTTGATCATTCACAACAATTTATTTTAGCGCTCTTCCCTTGTTTGCACTTTGAGATAGACGATACCTTCGGAATTGGAGTAATGCATTAACCCATTTGCCATCTAGCCAGGAACGAACCCGATTTATGTTGGGTGAAGTGTGTGACAAACACGTTGACAGATCACAAACAAAGTGACTAGACAGGTATCTCATCATAATTACCTGCTTTGACAAAACGCTCAACCTAAAATAAATTCTCCCAATACAATATTAAATAAATGCGTGTCTGCTTGAATAACCAATTTTCGTGGGAGGTGGGCGGCTCGAACCAACTCTATGGCTAAGAAGGCACTATCAATGCTGGAGCAGGAGAAGGAGACAAACTATGCCTCCTCCAAGTGTCATCTTCCTTCATCCATTCCAAGGGTTAGGTACTGACGTCATATTCTCTAAAGCAAACAGTGCGTAACTTTACAATTGGCAAACAAATAATTTAATTCAATCAATTCTTAAGAGGCATCGTTTGAAGTCTCCCAAAATTGCACCGCCTACACTTTGAAGCTCTTGCGCTCTGCCCTCGTCAAGGCGAACCCATAGAGCTTAACTTTTTATTCGACTTCTTACAGAATAAAATGTTACCAAATTATTTCATATAGTTATTAAATCAGAAAGCATTTTTATTTCCTTAAAAAGGTTTGTCCTTTGAAATGGGACTGCATTCCACGAGTGATCTCATAACTCAACATAAAAGTGACGGAACAAATCGCATTGGAAGTATGGAATAAATAAAAGGCATTCTGATAAGCTAATGACCCATAATCCTTCTCTTTGGCAAAATCGAGGTTGTGCCAGTAAAAAAAGCTCCATCTGGACCGATACACAGCGCTAGCTTGGGCGAGCAACTCTGCTGACGAGGATACGTGGGTGTTTTTGAAGCGGAAATGTAGCCTGGATAAGTAAATACTGTCCACGATTTTAAATCAACTCAATTTTAGTAGTAAAAAAATAATTTGGCTAAGTCATAAATCCGATTCATTTTTCTATTTTTTTAAGGTCTTTTTATGCAGATGTAAAAGTAATCTGAAATTCTGTTAAGGAGGTAGATTTTACTGTGAAAGGAGTTAAACATGCAAGTTAGAGTAATTGCGTGATTTTATTAGCTCCGTGATGGCCGATTTTGTGGAATAATAGGAAGAAGTGTCTAAAAAAGCGAAATGGGAAATGGCCTGGCAGTGGAAAAGGCTAGCCTATCTGTAAGATTTCTCCCATCTCATCGTACCATGCCCCGTCCTACCCCACCCTATTCGACTCTACTCTACCCTCGCCTTGCCTCTCCTATCCTACCCTCCGCTAAGGCACTGGGGAACGGAGTTCCCCTATGCTTTGCATCATTCCATTAGGCAAGGAAGGAGAGGTAAAATAATGCCCGCGTTTGGGCAAGCAATCCAGTCGACCCCCACCTCTCACCCCGAGTAAGCCTGGACTCGGATGCACTCAGGTGGTGCAAGTTTACCTTGTAGAAGTAGTCTATTAAGATATCCTTTAAACACTTTTCTCGAAGACCTCTTTTAGTAATAATTTATTAAATGTAATTCTTATGTCACAGAATTCCTCCTTTTCGACATATCTTACGTCCATTTTTGCTAAAGATAGATACTTATTTCTGAAAATGAGTTGAAAGATTTGACGAACTGGATAATAATAGGTGTCTAAAGGAGAATGAACAGCCACTAGGCGTCATAAAACCCTTTCCCTTGTGTATAATTTAAAAGGGGATAAAATAGGCGCGTCTACACTTACGATAGAATAATGGCATCTTTTGCTTCAAAAACATGCATAAAATGGATTTGTCCTTATTAATTTTAAATGAAAAATAAAATTAACTAATAGTTCTTTAATAAGCTTAAGAAATCTTTAGCAGAAAAGGATCACATGTCCTCAAACCTCCTCCTCTTCCCCTCCCCCCTCTTTTCCTTTCTTTCCTCCGCCTCACCTCCAGAGATGTAGGGAATTAGACTTTGGCATTATCTACTGACTTCGTGTTATATCAGCTAGTCGCCGAAAAGTAGGTCGTATACAAATTCCTAATAATCTCTGAACCCGAGGCATTACTGTAGCAACTCTCCCTTTAATACTTCTCCATTCAAAGCTTCGTTTTGCGGCATTTCACTTGATTAACCCCCCGTTTTGAGCTTTTCCTAGACAGTCTCGTGTCTAAAAAGCCACTCGCAAACCAGCGGCGCCAGCCATTGAAGTTTCTTGTCTCGGAGGCAACCTGTGACACCATTATAACTGATCCGACTCAGCGATTCCTGTTGAACAGGCAGACAGCCACGCAAACTGGAGAATGCTCTCCGAAGGGACCATTTTGCATACCTACGGCAGGGTTATTTAATAAAGGGCAAGATTTAAGGTTGTTTTACGGTACTACATTTTCGTACTTACTCCCTGCCACGTTTCGCCCACTTCATTGCGGAATGGATTCCATTCAGGCAGTATCGTATGTTCACGTTGTTAACACCCCTACATGGGTACCGTAAACAACTCCGTAATAAACTTTTCCAGGTAGTTCTTGGCTGTGATGGTTTGCTTTTTAAAAGCCTGCCCACAGAACATGGGATTATAGTAATTACCAAACGTAAATGCCATTTTTAACCCTGTTTTTGAAGACTTACCAAATCCATCCATCTTTTATGACGTTATTGTAGAGTATCCAGCCTTTGAAATTAAAAGAATTTACCTATTGGATCGAGTCAACTTGTCATCACCATCAGTGTAACATCTCCGATCATCAATGAAGTCGTAACAAGGCCAAGAGAGGAGGCAAAAGATTTCAAGCACGGTCCAAAACCTCTGCTCCAGAATGGAAATACAACCCAAATAACCGCATTGCTTGACACACACAACAGCATTGCCCTTTTTTATGGCTAAATTAATTGCTTTGATTGATATCAGTGCAGAAACTTTGTAACATTTAAAAGTTTATCTGTCTAACTACCCTCCAATCCGTTTACCTTCCATAGTACATCTTTAACTTAGACAACTGGTGCACTTTGAGTTCTACTTGCCGTGACCCTCCAAACCCTTCCTGAAATCGGAATAAGTCACAGGAGAACGGCGAAAGGTAGGTTATTGTTAATAGAAGAGCTGAGGCGATCAGCGTAGCCCTGGGGTTATACCACTCAGTGGATGTGAAATGGCGGAGCCTTGGGTGCCCACGTACGCAAAGGGTAGAATTAATTAAACAATCAGCTTAGTAGAGATCCTAACTTCTCCTCACAATAATAATTTCCGCTTGCCTTACTTACCTGTTGCTGAAAAAACGGAACCAAGCAACATAATTTGTAATGTTGAGCAAGGACCTCATTTGGCTTCCTTAACACCGTTTGTCTAATGCTAGTTAGGGGTATCACCAGGACAATACAAAAGATGAGATGGGATCTTGCCTTTCATCTTAGAGAGTAGGACCCTCTCATAATTCAAATTCGAGGCAGAGGGTAGGAGGCCTAATACTGTTGTGTTGTTTAATAACGATAGGCCTTTCATCTCATTAAATGATTGACTGGTAACTCCTTAGTACTCTGAGTTCTTCTGCCACATTTGAAACCTTTCCGTAGGGACAAATGCGCAACAAATAAAACCTTGGGTTGCTATTAAGAGGTTTAATCAAACAGGCACGAAGATTGACCTTCTGGTAATAAAGGGCGAACAATGAGGAGGTCTTAACATTTTTTGCCATCTGTTTATAGGTATGCCATAAGGTACTCCTGCATTCATCCATTACGTCCACATCTGGTGTAGGTGTTGAACCTAAGCACGTTGAACACAGACTACTCCATCAATGGCGACGCGACAGACCGTCTTCGCGGACTGGTATATGTGTACCTCTAAGTGATTCAGCCCTGGAAACAACTTACTGAGTCAATATTTTTGCAATACCTCCTTAAAAGCTGCTCCACCAATTTGCAAAGCACAAAAAAACGCATTGATCGAGGATACACCTGCTGTTTATAATAGATTTATAGAAATATTTTGACACTTTTTGGAGATCTCTTTCATGAATCTCACAGAATGCTGCACTCAACGCAAACCCTTTTTTATTCCTTCTAATTTTGCTGGTACCGAAATAGAGAGAGCTCTAGCAAAACCATCTCCTCAACAATCTGAATTCATGACATATCAGAGATTTCAACGCCCCAATTAAAAGCTAAATGGAAAACACTTTGCCTTCTGAAAAATCTCGCATCCCTCCTTCACTTACCTTGTTAAAAATGGAATTTGTGAATCCTAGCTTTTTGTAAAACAAAGTGACTTCTAAGTTGTTTCCCATGTTTTAACCAGGAACGGTCACGCAATGCAAAATTCTTCATTTAAAGCTGCCCTCATTCACTAGACCATTAAAAAGCCTCGAGAAGGTACCTGCTGTGATTTCAATGTTTCGATCCTCTGCCTTCGCTTTTAGCTTCGTCGATGGGTAAGACGGGTTAGAGAAGGGCATCTTGCACTAGAGGAGTCATGTCTTTTCCCCCCTTTCTCTCCAGGCTCGGGGATTGATGGCGATTCCGCAGTTACGAGGTTGGTTCAATCTCTGCTCTCTTACAGTCAAGAGCGGTAAATTTAAGCAAATAAACACCAAAGTGGTGTTAGCTCTAATTTCCACCTTTGGTTTCAGGCACTTGGATGGACCGGTTGCGTTCGATGATGGTACAATCTTTTGCGTTTTGCAGAGGGCGAGTCGGAATTCGCTTTCTCCTCCTCCTGCTCGAGAATCGATGGCGCTTTCGCGGCTACAAAAGGTTGATTTAATTCACCCGCCTCCTACCTAAAAGGGTATGTTTATGCAACTGGGTAGTACCGTTTCACTCATGCAATTTATGTCTAAAAAACTTTAGGAACTACGTGGAAAGAGGTAAGGCGTGCGATGAACAAGTATTATATGTCTGCCTTAATGTAAAGAGGGCTACGCCAATTCCGTGACTAAGCGGATCTTGTTGACCTCTAATGGATCCTTCATGGAAACTAGTCGTCTGCTAAATTCCCACATTATGCAATAAAAGATATCGCCTTATCGACAAGCTTCTCAATTTAGAAGTGTAAAACCAGTTCCAGTTCTAAGCAATCTTTTGTGCATCTTTAAAATCCTTTGTAAGTAATTTTGTATTATTTTTTCCAAAAAAGTATAAGTTATTTCAATACACTGCCTTAATTACCTAGTCACTAAAGTGACTTTGAAGTAACCTCAGTTTTCTCATCATTTATTACATTTTATTGGTCGGCATTCCTTTTGTATCAAAAAAAAACAACTATGAAAACAAGTAGAAAAGGAAATGAGTTAGCAAAATTCGTAGGATTTCAGTCTTCACAGTCACTGAGTTGTTGGCCTCTCCATAGTAACTCCACAACTGCGACACCTGAGTGAACTACTTCATTATTAACTGACAGATCAAAAAAACAAAAATGATTTTCAGCATTTACCTGCAGCTGACGTGGCATGACATCTCTGTTGCTTGCGCTTATGTTTACTTAAACGTCTGGCAGCTCAGTGAGAACTTCTGACCCCTCTTTCCCGATTGCAGTACGAGTCAAGCGATTTAAACGCCGAGTCCCGAATAGCCAACAGCCCTTCATTGTAAGCGCTCTGGTCAACTCCAAAGAGACGATGCGAGCTGGGCTGGCAGACTACGGACGCAGATCGGAGGAAGCTCTGCATGGTCGAATGCGCAGCTCAAGCAAGCCTCTTCCTGATTGAACGAAGGGAACACTACGGGTTGAAATGAATAACTGATGAATAACAGGAACGCTACCCAAACCGGAATGAACCTGTCTTATTCGATCAAAGAGTTGATGTGTCTGAATCGTTTAAGCATCCAAATGGCAAAAAAATGCGAGCTTTGATAATTTCTTTGAAGTAGACCCGAATAATGGAGCGGTTTTATGGAGCCAAGTTGTTGACATTAACATCCATCCCGCTAGTTTCAATTTTTCTAAAAAAAAGCTGTAAACGTTCTTGCTTTTTTTGAAGCAACAAGCTTAACTTAAAGATTGTCACGTTTTGCTAGGGCTAAATTCCTATAAATACGTCTCCAGGGCGTGGAAAGTTTGACGAACCCGCACATTTTGCAAGTGAAGGTGATTAAGCTAAAAGGGGAAGTTGGGTTCTCCAAAATGAGACAAATTTACCAACTTGAGAAAGGCGGGCGGTTTGTGAGACATGTACCAGGCGCTATTAGTCGCACGACTAAATCCGTTCCACAATGGGTCAGGTGAGGTGATGACAAAGGTAGGGGTGGCGAGACAAAAACAGCACAGTATATCTTTCAGTAAACACTGTTGCTTTTGGAAAGGAAGTTTGCCGTTATCTCATATACGTTAACCTACGGAAGGAAGCCGAAGATTTCCAAGCGATTATTTGTAGGGCAAAGTTCTACGGTGCAGCTGATGCTACTACGCGGGAGCCTCTTCCCTACGTACAAACCGACGATGTGAACAATGGGACATATTTTATTGGGAAGAAAATTGTTTTGACAATTCCCAGGCTCGTCCTTTCTCCGACTGCTTAATTATGCATCTGCGTTGCGAAGAAAATAGCGTGAGGGGAGAGGTATGAAGAGGACGGCGAAAACGAGGGAGGAAAGAGGGAGGGGAAATAGCTTTCTCTCTTCAATCCAAACCAATTTGTAGGACAATAAGGTGGCCTCTTTCACCTCTTCTAATCTCTCCCCTTCCTCAGTAAAATGTGGTATCATGAACTGTCTGTAATGCGGTAGAGATCATGAAGATGGAAAACATCCCTCACCCAAATTCATTTTTACAGTAGGACAAATTTTGTCTGAATGGTGAAATGCAAATCCAGACGACGTCTTTCTGAGACAAAAACCCACGCGTTAAGTTTAGACAACGCAAATGTCCTTGTTTCGTGTCTCCCGTTCCTTCTCCTTTTTATCCGTTAGATTTGCCACGCGACTTAGTGGCTGCTTGATCTATCTTTCGGTGAAGGCTTTGGGAATGGGAGGGGGCAAGTAATATCAACCTGAAGATAAGGATAATACTTTCTCCAACTTCTTCTACTCTTCTGTCAAACGAATCAATGTCACATACCCAATAAGGTCTTGAACTTTCCAAAAAGTTGCGGTCCAATTAAAGAAGTGAGGTAAAATGTTAGGGTGCGATCTGAACTCATTAATCCCCCTGCCTGGAGGAGAAGTACACAAAGGTCAGGTGAAAACACAGGCGCAATAACATCATGTTCCCAATTTCGCACTTACGCATCCGCACACAAGGTAAGGAACATGAATGACCAGAGGCTAGATCTAGCTTAACACAGAAAGCCATCAACAGAAAGGTGACAGTGATACGAGAAATCAAAGGCTACTCTGTTGGTGTCGGACTATCGGTAGTGGAAAAAAGGCCTATCCAGGGTTTTGCTGCTTTAATTTTGAAGATCGTTAGTAGTGTACAAAGCCTCTAAAGTATATTTTTTGTTAGAAGCAATTGATTTGTTTGGTGCTTGATTTGATGTAATCACTGCAAATAACGCGTCACACATGCGACGCTAGGAGTAAAGAGGCTTGTGCAAGTGCAGACCTTGCGCCGATCCCAACCTGGAGTAGGAAAGAGGTTGAGAAATAGTGTGCACACAGTATCCACATCAATATCCGTTGGATGGAGGACTAGCCCCTGTTGAGGATCACTATTCGCATCCATTACCAGTACTTTGAATGACCTTGACCTCGACCAAAAGGGTATACTCAATGTATATTAAAGACTCGACTCCCGAGGAGGAACTTCTAGAACGAAAAAACGGTAATGCATTCAGCTTCTAGTTACTTATAGAATTCAAAAGATGTTTTGTCACAAATCTTTTCGACTTTTCGTATGTCAACCTTAGCAACCCGCGGTTTAAGTGGCCCAAATAAGTGAGATATTTACTACAAGAAGCTTCTTTAAATCCTCTCCATTCATAGTATGGCCAAATAAACATGACATTGTGCTCCATTTTGAATCGCACGACGAATCTACGAACCACTTTTATGTAAAACAAGTTTCTTTTTTGTGAAGTCGGAGGAAAGGGTAAAGTTTAAGTGCCCTTTTCCATAAATGACTGCATCACACCTTAGGCTTTTGGAAGAAAGGAAAAGAAGAAAAAACTTGCCCTAGGTACTAACCTTCCTCGCCTTCTTCGTTTATAATGCTAAATCCCTGCAAAAAACTTACATTACCACACAATGCTGAAGTTTACATCTCAGTTGCTGACGTCTTTCCTCAAGTTTGAATCACTCTCCCACCTTATTCTCTAAAATAATTTCGTATAGTTCTTTTAATCAGGCAGAGATTCCTTAGGATGTGCGTTCCTCTTCCCACCAAGGATGCAAAGATGGTCAGCTTCTTACCCCAAATAGGATAAGCAAAAATGGAGTTGCAGTACCAACCCCACAAAATGAGAGGCTTAAAACTCTTATGCAATCGTATCTGGGCAAACAGTTTAAATAACCGGTATTCCGTTACAATTTTACGGAGAGATTCTGCTTTTTCTTGCCCTTATTTATCCTTAAGATGTCAATGCTAGAGACGTTACAAGCTCCACTTTCTGAAGGAAGGCGACACCTAGATCTTGACGCTAAATTCTAAACAAAATTCCGGCTAAAAAGTTGTCAAACATTACCAATTAAGGGACAAACTATGAATTTATTTAACATTAGTAGTTATATGAGTTATCTAAAGATTAATTATCTTTCCCAAGGTCAAACTGCTTTAAGAGGATAAGAAAATTTCAACAGCTTTGAATTTAGACTTTACGATTTGGAAATTTGTGATTCTGAAACTTAACTCAAGTCTTTCGAACTTGGTTTTGAGCTTTTTCATCACTATGCCTCTCCACTACACCGAAACGGCGCCATTTATCAACGGTTCAAATCGTTCTCAAAGCATTCTCTTCTCACAACATGCTTTTCGTCTCCAACTAGCTAACACGTACTAGAGGATAGTCACAACTGATGGTGGCGATAAATTTTCGACTTCTTGGGAGGCGCTAGTAGGTGGTAATTGAGGTGCGTCTAATGGGTCTACCACATTGCTCCCTCTTGGGTTGCTAGGCTGCTGACCTCCAAACCGTTGCATTTGCCCCATTGATTTTTGCCCGGTCATCTCTCTCCCTCCTCCCATCGTGAATCACCAGCATCAATAAAATTTCACGTGATCTTAAAATCGTTGTCTTCTTCTTTCCTTTTATGGGTTGGTATTCAGGGATTCTTTCAACCTTCCACCAGAGGGCTTACTTCTGTGAGTCCGCATTAAAGGGTTAATTTTAGAGGTAAATAGTGATGAAGAACACATTAAGAAGATCAAGCCACCCAAATGGAGTAAAACTGCTAAAGCATATTTGAATTTGCTACAGACTATTGGACATGTCCACTCAACGAAGCTAAAACCCACTCGATCTTATTTATTTATGGAGGATGGAACGGAAGCACGAATCAAAAGCCAAACCCATGGAAGGGACATCCGGTGTTGAGTAGTCAGTGAACCGCAATATTTTGCAAAACTTACAAAAAATTCTCCTTTTGTGAAAATAAAAAGAGCGTACTTTTATTGGGTGAATAAATTGGGCAATGGCAACAGGGACCTTGATCGATGTCAATGCTTCTGCCTCCGCTTTATTGTACCGCATAGATGTGAAACCACCAAAGACTGTGAGCAGTCCAGACGGTGAATGACTGTGGGTTGTTAAATACTTTTGCCTACACAATTGTACTTTAGGTGGAACTATTCGTCCACAAGGTCTTAAGAGCTTCCTAGAAAAGGGAAAAAGGGGAAATAATTTGACTATTATCTGTGCAATCACATCTCCAGTCATGAATATACCCTAGGGTTACTCATAAAATCATTTGCCTAGCATAATTTAAGAGTCGGCTTTATGATTCATCCTGGACAGATGGAATGTGAGAAATGAAATTAGCATTTTAACAGACACGAATCACCTCAAGTTAAGGCACACCGCCTCTAATCAACATGTGAGATTCTACAGGTGTCGATTGCCTCTGATTGCGCCATCGAACGCGCACTTTGGGTTGACTAAACTACCCAGGTCTCACCATGTGTCAGTCATAAAAAGCGGATAGCAGGTTTAGACATTTAAGAGGAAAGAGGTTACTCCTGTCCACCAATGGAACATTGAAGAGGTACATGGGTGGGGGCGAAGGGGTGGGGATGGAAACATCCAAGTAAACACGTCATAAAACATGTCCAGTGGGTGGTGTGATTAGCTAAATTTAAAGATTCACATGAAGTCCGGAGAACACGTGATTCCTTTCCAATGTACTGCATTGCATATTAGACCCACCAATAGGAGGTAAGGCTGGGACATCTTCAAGAAAAAAAAGGGATGCAGTAGGTCACTCTTCGGGAGTACTCTAAATTTGTCTAATGTTTTTAAGCTTGACCATGCACTCTGTTGCAGAATCTACAACCACCGGATACTACATGAGTGATAAAAACATCTGTCACACATTTGCGACGCTGATAACGAAGAAGTTGAGGAGAAGAAAAACGCTTAAAATAGTATTCAAACTAATCTCCATGATCAGGACTTGTAAATTTATGTGATTTGTACAACAAATATCTACAAAGTCAGAAACCTAAAAAAGGTGGAAATTTGCAGAGTTGTTTTGTTGATGCTTTGAAAAGTATCAATGTGGAGACCATATTTTCTCCTTTCAAAGGAGTCATAAAGATGGCCTAAATTCACCACCATAGAGACTAGGTGACATGCCGGCAAAAATTACCAGTTTTTTTCATTCTGGGTTGTAATTAAATTCCAATTTGGCGTACTACCCACAAAATCAAACCTGTGTCATTTCGTATGCGTCATTCTGAAGTTTGGCTTTCGCGAGTTGTGAACCGCCCTACGTGACTGATCCACAAGTATGGGGAAGTAGTAACGGATTTTCAGTAATTTTGACATAAGTCCAGCATTAAGTTGTGTCAGGAGCGAAGTTGACAAGTTGGTTAGCAATAGATGGGACTCCCTTCCATGTTTTCTTGAGGTTCCCACCAATAGCCAAGTGTGATGAGAGTGAATCAGCTCTAGTGTCAACCGAGGTGTTAATGAATGGCACAATAAAGCACACTACGATGGCAATCATGACTGGCTAACTTGTTAACCTTTAGAACACATGGGGATATTGTAAGGGCTTAACTAAGTAAGTTTCTTGGGAGTTGGGATTTTCTCCGTTCTACGAAAACTTACCGTTCCACAAGAAACCATAGAAGAGGGACAGGTTTTGACGAAAACCCAATATTAATATAATTAATAGGATAAATAAACCTCAAGAGGCTTTTACGAGACCTGCCTATAAGGTGAATGATAAAATAAACAACCGATATGAGGAGACACACAAACGGACACTCCACCTTGCGTTGAAAGAAAATCTTGTCCAACTTAACGTTTCTCATCTCTGTCGGACTTTCAATGCAGAAGCTACCAAGACGCCTGCTGGTCCTCTTGAAAAGTAATGGGGTATCCAAATAAGGTAAACGCCATTATGCCATTCTTTATTGTCCCCGAGGGAAATGCTCCTCCATCTAAAGATGATGGGGTGGACGATGAAGAATTCCACTTATAAGGTGATAAAATCCCCAAAACAAACTCCTCAATATCCTTAAAAATTGGTTTTTGGATAAATTTAAAAGTAAAGTCTCTTTGAACACGCGACCATTGCTTTTGAGATCGCAAGATAAACACACTTTACAATACATACAATTAGACAAATTTAGGATCAAATTCTGTCGCAAAAAAAACAATGCCTCTCCACATTTTTAACCTCCATTTAGTGAATAGAATCGTTTAGAGCTGAGATGTAGAAAGTAAAAACCAACTTTCAATCAACTTGGTCACCTGCCATCATAAATTGGGAAAAATTGCAGACTATTTTGAAGCCCACAAAGTGAATTTTTGTTCCATTTCGTAAAATCTTGTGTCTCAACCATTCCTGCATAATTGCTTTTAGCGTCACAGCAAAATATGCGTTTAGAGAGCTACATGACCTCCAAAATTGCTTTAAAAACACACTCAATCTTATTTTGTTCTTGTACTTTCTTCCCAAAAAGGGATCAAACTGTGATCACATCATGCTGTCGTCGTCCTTCCCCACACAAGGTATATCTTAACCCGCCTTTCATCCTATTTGCTAGAAGCGCTGGCCAATCAGAGGTGAGGCTGCCTTCAGCCAATGCGCATCGCCTAAAAGTCCATGCATGGCCTACGCGATGTGAGTGTTGTTGCGCTCAATTCAGAAACCAAATATAATTCCTCCAAATACCCCTAAATTCTCCCATCACGGGGGTAGGAAAGCAAATTCACTATTCAACGTAATCTCTTGGATTAATCTCCACTCGTTGTGGCTTCAATGAAGCTTTCAACCTGGGTAAGTCAATTTGCACATATCACTCATCATTGTATTTACTTGGCATGTGCATAACTTGTGGATAACTTTTTCGCCTAATCATGCAATTTGAAAACGATATGCACATTCTTTATAAGAGCATATATGCATGGTAGTGTGGGATTAACTTCACCCTTTCTTATTAGAGGGAGAAATAAAGAGAGTAGGCGTTTTAATGTAGCCGAAATAGGTAGATTTATAATCATAGAAATGACCATATTTCTGAGTAATGGACATGAATAACAGGATGTGCATTAATGGCAAAGGTCTAAACAACTAAGTGTGTGCAAAACACCAACAACAAAGGCACATCAGTCAATCTCTGGACACTAAGCTCACCACTTAGGTTAATTAGCAACTTGAAGGGGAAGTGGTAGGTGCGCGTGATCACTTTGGCTCTGCAGATTGGCTCAACGATTGATTGGTATGGTAAAATCATTGAAAAGCTATTTAGCTTACTTATCACCCTTCACAAACCACTTAAATTACTCTTCATTTCCTAATAAAGAATCCATCTAATTCCATTAATTTTCCGTTTTTTATTCACATAAGCCACCAGCGTGAATGATTGCTTTTATACCATTGAATGAGGTTCTGTTGATTTTGAGAACTAATTAGCATTGAAGTGGCCGAAAAGACTCAGCTGGTTTGTAGCTGGGTAAAGGAATAGTTCTTGTTAAATCCACAAAATTAGTTGGATTTTTCGTTAAAATAAAGGCCGATAATGCTTCAGTATCTTTGTAGGGCCAAATTTTATCCATTGAATCACAGACCCTGTCCAACCAAAGTTGGAGAGGACAAAATGATTCGAGCTGTCAATTTCTTCAGTGATTTGTATTGTGTCGCGATTATACTCCTCTCGCTTAAACAACCCCAACAAAAACAAACACCTTTTGCGCACAAATGATCCATCACAGTGGTAGCTAACTAACTGGGCAACTTTTGCCGTCTCTAATCCTCGCCCTTATCAGGCGTTGCTCGCCCGACTTATCACAACACTCAATCTGCCCCGATAGCCCAATGGTGGGGAAGCCACCGAGAGATCGAGATATTTGCGCAGTTCACTTCACCCTGGGCTTCACACTCTTCACGTATCTGCGTGATTTACGAGTGGCAACGTGGGGTGGAGCTAGGGGGCGAAGGGTGGCCGGTGGGGTGGAGAGCGGCTTCACTCTGACCCTTGATATTTGACCATGATCAAATTTCCCTAGCACTTTTTTCCTTTCACTCCTCCACCTTCGTCAACTTCTTTCATGTCCAATTCTAGTCCGACTACTTTGATCGTGGTCTAAGCAGACGTATCTCTTCGTCCAGGTCTATTGATTTGCTACAAAAAGGCGCGCTATTTGGGTGCCGAAATATCATGCACCACCTCCTCTCTCTCACACTCTATCACACCCTCCTTTATGCATTCATTCATTTTACTTCCCTGATTTTGCCTCTCACGCGAGTAGAAGGGAAAAGAGCGAGGCAGAATGCCCAGGTTGGTGCATAATTTATAAACCGTGCGATAGTTTTAATGCACCGAATCTTAATTCCCTTCCTCCCCACTTATTCAAAAACCACTTTGTAGTTTGATTAGATTAACCTTTCTTTGCTGTCCGTACATACCTATGGCTATAGCAGATCCAGCCGGTAACGACGTTTCCCAATAATGCTGTACACCGACAGTGGAGAATATGGTGGATTCGGTTAGTTGCATGGTTTTTGCCAGTTATCAACAAAGGTACGAAGTGAGCATGAGGTACACCTGATTTGATCAAAAAAGAAAAAAATATAACATACCAAGCAGCAAGATGAGGATTGCCTATCCGAGTCTGTGAAATAATCGAGCTTTGTTTGGCCCCCCAGCCTCCTTCCCCTCCTCCTCCAGACACATGTGCTATCTCCCAGGAAAGGCTGCAGACTTGATTAGTCATCAAACATAAACAGGAATGAGCTACCTATAGTTCGTCCGCTTGGCCTATTAATCACTTTCTGAGGGCACCCACTCTTCCCCTCTTTCTTTCTCCTTCGCTCTCTCTCAAGATTATCATTTAATGCACATCAGACTGGGAAACTCGGTGTTCTTCCGCTAAAATTTTATCCCTTTTTTATGATCGAAGACTCTACGGGTTTTTCGCAAACATCAATCACCACCCTCCTAAAGAAAAAAGAAAAGGTATTCCTTAAACACATTGACACCTATATCTGTAGTCTATCCTGATCTTTCCGTAGAGATTCCCAGCTTTAGCAACACAAATTTGGGGTTTATTTTATGAGTTTGATTACGGCTGCATTCTCCTTTTGATGGTTCAAAATCCGTAGCTATAGTAACACAGAGGAGGGAGAGGATGACGTGATTACGTGATCAATGCCTTAAACGCTTCTCTTAGTGATTTCCCAAGCCAGGTTAACCTTCCGGGACGCAATGATAGTAATAAACTTTTCGGACTATGAATTTACGAATCCTACCGTATTAAGTCAAAGTGGGGACAATTAGTCAAAATTCGCTTCATTTTCTTTCTTGTTTTGACTTCTTTTGGATTAGTCACGGATTGTGAAAGGCAGAAAACATTTATTATTTCCCTCCTAAGGTGGGATAATAGTGCCATGTAGTGGAAGCCTTCAAGACTGTCACATACTTCTAGGCAAAATAACGAATTTGGGAGGCAGGGTGGAAGGTCATTCTCCCCTCCCCCCCCCCTCGGTTCGCATGTTGACGTTCAGTTTGACTGCAATCCACATCACCCTCTTTTGAGCTGAATGAGAGGAGGGCGGGGTGGGGTAACTTAAAAAATTTCACGCGAACCCCACTCAGGTGTCTTATCATTGATTTAATCAACTTGGTGGTGACTGGGTTGGAACGCGCCAGCTCCTCAATGGTCTGATGAAAAGGTGAAATTTTTTTTTAAGAATTGGAACCTCGAGGAGCGAAGTAGCACATGTCGACCAAATGTGTGGGTTTGTGTGTGCGCAGAGGTGGATGTGGATCGTTCGGATGAAATTGGTCGGTCTACCTACCTGTCTGTTTCACCAGCAACCGCCACTCCTCCCACCCCACCCCCACCGCTCCGAGCCTCCGCCACATCTCAGCGTGTGGTCGCCATGCCTGTGTCGATGTGCACGTGCGACCACCTAGTTGGGGTGCTGAATCATCCTTTACGTGGCCTGGCCCCAGTGGCCATTGCTCAGAGGGGGAAGGGGGAGGTTTAATAAGGGGCGTGGGTGGAGAGTGGTGCCGACTCAGATTTTGTGACATGCCTTTTGGAGGCAGGAAGAGGAGGAAAAGAAAAGGGGATCGTTTTTTGAGCTCTCTTCTCTCAGTAGAGCAGCTTTCAACTTTGAAAATCTTCTTCCCCGTCTCCGACTTCTACCCTTCCTCCTCCACCACCACCACCACCACCATTTCTTCTTCTTCATAGTTTGACCTTCTTCTCTTAAATGGATTGTCAAGCAGATTAACTTTGGGCATTAATAGAGTTTATTGAAAAAATCGACTTTCTTAGTGCCTACCGAAATCTCCTTTCTCAATTTAAGTCCTTACGAAATCAACAACATCAACTTGGCAGAATACATTAGCAGAAACTAATTTACGCGACACTTCAACAGTCTTGATGACTTCCACAACTAAACCTCACAAAGCAGATGCCACTTTTTTAGAAGACGCAAGACTGTCAGTAAAGTTGGTGTAGAGAAGTGTAAAAAAGGGAGAAAATATTTTATCACGGAGATCAAAGTGCCTGACTTTCGGGGGATAAAAATACTCTTAGGAGTTCTAAAGAGGATTAGATCTTATCTACGAGATGAAAGTTGAATAGAATTTGGGTTTCCAAGTTTTACACCTCAGCCAAATTTGCTCTGCCACTAATAGCCGCAATCTATTTTAATTGTGCCTCTCGTTTGGCAAATTTTTCTTCTAAAATAATTGGAAGTCTAGATATTTTGCTGCTTTTATTATCGTTTCACTGGAAATTGGTGGCCCCTACCAATCGAGGTGGCGGTGCTAGTGAAAGACTGATCCGTGTTTAAAAGCCAACTTAGAAGTCCAAGTTATACCCAGAGGCCCCTTTTTCTGGCTTCTTCCTGCTCTTCTATTTGCCTTTCATCGAATGAATGCCCTATCCTAAAGTATTTAGGTTCACTCACACACTTCTCCAATGTGCTGCTCATAAATAATTAAATTTTGTAAAATCTGGAATTAAAAAGGAGAAGGCGGAGAAGGTTGTAATAGAATCGCATAAACGAGTAATTTGGTTCTGCGCCGTTATAAGTTCATGCGAGTCCGATCTCCTCGGATTACAATGACCATCTAGTGGAGGTCATCACTGCGGAGTTGCACACTGTGAATGCGATTGCAAGTAGCCGCTGGATATTTCTAATTCCAGTCTTTTTTCTGAAGTGGAGAAAACTATTTAACTGCGCATTTTTGTCACAGAGCTGCAGGAGGAGGGGGAGAGAGAGGTGGATGGGAAATGTAAAGCTGTTAGAACCTAAAAACAAACAAGTTTCTTAGTATCCTGGCCCTTTATTGCACTCCTAGCGAAATGGTTAGACCTGGGTGTACTGGGCTCGAAAATGGACCACCCTCACTTGTCTGTGTGTGTGCGCGCGTGTCCTCAACGCCTTCTTAATGATTTAAACAGTCGGTGCCCATACAGGGAACTTGTGACCTTGCGTGAGATTTTAAGTCACCTGTCTATCATCTGCTTCTTTTCCTTCTCTACTTCCTTCTGTCTTACCCCTTTCTTCCCCCTCGCCCCACTCTCTCGCTTTGAGCCTTATGAGACACTGTGGTAGGTAGGGCGACGTCTGCAGTTTTTACGACGTCGGCAGTAGGCAGGGCGCCGAAGGCATTACTGAGTAGAAGGATGATCCTTCCTTTTATGGGTGAAAAAAGGAGGGAGAGAGGTTTTGACAAAACAAAAGGCGGAGGTTTTACCGCAAAGTGATAAATTATAAATGTGTCGACAAAGACAACCGCAAAAACTACCTTTTTTGTAGGTTCACATGAAAGGAGTGAGGGTGCGAAAAATATGGTTCAGGCAAATTATTTCGTTACAGTTTGCAATTTGTCTTATTCTCGTATTTTTTCCTTAAAATGCACTCAACACTTTAAAGTGAATTCTGATTTCGAATTCCGTTTCCAAGGCAATTGAATACCTGAAGGTGTGGACTGCCAATTTGAATGGTCTCTCATTCATCTATTCAACTAGTCAGCGATCCGTTCTTGCATCCATCCATCCATCCATCCAGCCTTCCATTCATTCACTTATCCATCCATTATTTATCTATCTATCCATCCCAAGGGAATCGAGGCCACTTTGTAGCGATTTCACTGTTTAATCTCCATTCCACAGTGTAACGAAACCACCCATGTCAATTTCCTGCGTATCAGGGGAGGCGAAGGAGGAGGAGGAGGAGGAGGAAGAAAAAGAATAGGAAAAGATGGTGTATTTAGCAGTAGTTTGTCAGAAAACTCCACTTCCCTTGCATGAAAGGGATTGTTTTGTACAAAAGCTAACTGGATGATACATCTACCCTGACTCATCTGGTTGGGACGATTGGAATAGAAGAAAAAGAAGGAAAAAGTTATATCATTTTTTCCAAAAACTTGCCTTAATCTAACACAGTCAAGAGTTAGGACTTAATCTGCCAAGAGGTGGAAAAAAAGGTAGAAATATGACAAACAGTAATAAGGAAGTGACAATCTGGAAAGACAAGATTAAGGTAGCCTTTAACCTGGAACCTCCATGACAGGGATGACTAATAGCGCCACAGATGTGGGAGGTTACTGGAAAATCTGGTCAACGCTTCGTTAGGGGCTAATCATCAGTGCTTACACGCGATAATTTGACTTGACAATGATTACCTTCATGGCGCATTGAGAGGCTTTGGCGTTTGGAGAACTATCCTTTCCTGGCTAATTGAATTATCTACCATATTGCATATTACAGGGATTTCCCGTTGACACCTTGACAGAAAGGCGATCTTATCAGTGGAAGGGAGGGGGCGGAGGATGGGGCTGTGTGTTAAACTAAGGCGTCAAGACATCGCGATTAAGGCTGACATACGTATTACCGGTCTCGCTCCGTCCACTTGTGCAGAAGTGTTGGCGTTTCCGGACGCACGTCAAATCTCCTCCACTTCCAGTGATAGAGGAAACTTGGAAACAAAAAAGAAGAAATGGAAGTGTGGATTCGCAACAACTTGTCTGCAAAGCAAACCTACTTTCCTATCGTTTCTTTTTCCCTTCCTTTTTGGTTCCCGGGGAAAGAGACGAATCCTCCCCCTACATTTTCGCCACACTGCTCTACCAAAACAAATAACTTATAAAACCCGACTTTTGAGAAAAATTTTTGGCGGATATCCATAACTCCACAGGCCTTTTATACTAAAGGTCAAACCTTATCAAGTCTGTTGTCTAACATCATCTTAAGTTTAGTGAGAAACACTTTTACGTTTAAGCAAGGGCCTTTCCCCCAACTGTTTAAAAGTTCACGAATTAAAGGGTATTTAATTCTTAAGAAAATGTCACCCTAATTGACAGCACCCTTTTTCGTTGCAAACAAAACACTGCTTTTTGAGGACATTCTTTGCCTTTTTTCTCATAGTTTGTTGAAAGTTGGCTGATTCGCTATGAACATTATGGAATCTTTTAAAACTCCTCAAAATTGAAGTTGCTTGAGGATTAATTGCAGATTGACTTTTAGCCCAGTCATCAGTGGAAAGGGCAATTAATTACTTCACTTGACTTGGCAGTATATCATTTATCAAGTTCGCAGATAGGAGCCAGTGACTGGAGAGTGTCATTAAAAAGTTATCAGTTTGGTGAAGAAATTTACGCACATTTGTAGTCCTCATGGTTGAATTCTTCTCCTCTTCCGTCCTCTTCGGCTTTTCCACGTTATGTTCTTCCCCTGAATCACACATCACCAAGGCGGTTTCATTGACTGCCCCACACCCGCCCTCGGCTTTTAGCACCTGACATTAAAACTTACAGGTAAGTGCCATTTTACATCCTCGGACCGAAGAAGATAGTTATGCCTGACTCTGAGGTATTTTCTCAAATGTCGACAAGTTTTAGCAGCTAGAGACGGAGAGAGAGTGAGAGTGTTTGTTTACGCATTCACTAGGCGAAACAATTCTCACGACTTGCATTAATGTCTTCCCAAAACTGCGTGCATTGATAAACAATTGCATCGAAATCTCATTTTATACCTTCTCCCGCCTTCCTCCGATGCAGTCTACACAGCCTTTTTGAGCCATTATCCCCGCCCTTGGTCACGTTGGATCGAAAAGGGGAGAGAAAGGTCAAAATTGCTAAAGTTAAAAATAATTTTTTAAGCTCTCTTTGTAAGGCGGGATACTTTTTAAAACTAAGACTACCTCTCTTCTTTGACGTGCGAACGGATCTGATTAATTAGAGGGTATGCCAATCACTGATTCATACTTGGTTTGTTTGTCTATTTGTCCGCCCTCCTTCTTTCTGCCAACTTCTGTGAAGTATGCAAATGAGATTGAGAAGACTTGCCGCCAAGGAGGCATTTAATTAACAAATTACTTTTACTTCCAACTTTTGCCCCCATACCCACCCACTTACTAACACGGAGGGAAGATAGTGCCGACTGTATGTGTGCGTGTGTGCGTGATGTTTTCCGCGTCTAGACTGGAGGAAGGCAACTTAAAATATCGTAGAACTTTGCCATCAATTTCGACATTTTTTCCCACTTTAGACACGCATAAATAACCATGAAAAGAATGGAGAGGAAGAAGAAATTAGCCTTGCAGATAATTTATAGTTGGTTAGCTACCAATCCATTACTCCATACGCTTCATCAATCCGACCTAAGTGAATTCAACATCAAAGCCTCTAATTATCGCCTCTCTTTGGTTGAAATAAGGTGTCTCTTTCTTTCACTTCTTCTAGCCCAGGGAAACAGTTAACTCAAGCGTCATTATTTCCCCTCTCCCTTTCTCACTTGCTTTTTCTTAAAATTAGCACTTTGTCGACTTATAGAAAGTTGAAGGCAGAGGAGACGACGAAGATTCTTTCCAACCAATTTTGTCGCTTACCTTATCTGAATAAGTATTCAAATCTACATATTTATAAGCTTGAAATTGCTGATCACGAAGTAGAATTATGTATAATCTCTCTATTCATTCGTAACCACCCACCCATTCCACATCCAGCTATGCACTCGTTCATCCATTCCGTCTTCAGTTATCCCTCCGCATGGCCAGCAGTTTTGTTTAAGGCCATAGGAAAACTGACTTTTTCCACAAAGTATTCTGCTGACGCGATCTGTAAAAAAGGCCTGCCTTCGCATTGGGAACTAAGGCGTTTTGCACTATATTAATTACCTTACACTAAGTTGTTAGGCTGTCTCGAGCTCAGAGGAGACCATTTCTTCCTTTCGGTCAGTCTTTGAAGCAGAGAGAAGACTGTCTATATTTTGTAGCAGGGGACGTGAGAGAAACGGAAAGACAAACTGGCGGGAAAGCTGCCTGTTGAGCCCTCCACCGCTAATTAAAACGCTTCTAATTATCGCTCCTTTTTAAGTGATTTTCGACGGTGAGACAATTACAAAAGGCGGAAATTGCCTAGTCAATCAGTTTTCATCCGAAATTTGCACATTCATCCACGGTTTGAAGGGATTTATTTCCACTTTTCACTTTGTAGGCATAATGGAGTGGTACTGTTTCATGTTGAACTCACTTCTCTATCTCGTCTTGCCGTTACTTGACGTTCGGGGTAGAGAAATAACAGCAGATGAGGTTTGTCGAATTTGTGAAGGCTGTACCTACGGATCCATTTCCTGTCAAGAGGCAGATCTGTTGTACATGTTACCGAATGACCTGCCTAAAGGTATCAAAAAGATCATTATTGTCAGTCAGCGTTTTGACAGCCAATTCCTCTCCCGACAAAACATATCCTCCTACACCCTACCCGGTGTCAACATCCAAGAACTAACCATTATGCATTGCGGTCTGCGTGCAATTGAGGCAGGAACTTTCAGTGGGTTGAGTAGCCTTACAAAACTAGACTTGTCAAAGAACTCACTGTCTCGAATACAAGGTCACACCTTCTCAGGCTTACGTCTGCACCTTCTTCGACTTGACGATAACCAGGGTTTAACTCTGGATTCAGAAGCTTTCGAAAATCTCACTGTTTCCTCCCTATCTATGCAAAACTGTGGCCTTCGAAGTCTTTCCTACGAGATATTTCGACCCCTTCTACGATCGAGAAGCCTCACAACCCTGCGTCTCACCTCCAACAGCCTCACCACTCTCGATGCTCGGTTTGAGCCCCTTTTCCGAAATCTCTCATTCCTCTCCCTGGCCAGAAACCCCTTTATCTGTGACTGCAAGCTCATGTGGTTGAGCCGAATCCTCCAGCGTAAACGACGAGCTGACAGCGATGACGCATTCCCCAGGATCAACGATGACCGATTACTAAGTGTGCCAGACGACGATCATCCTGTTTGTGAGTCGCCAAATCGTCTACGTGGAAAACAGATTGTGTCACTCACTACAAGCGACTTTTTCTGTGGTCCTCCGCAAATGCGAGCGCTGGAGGTGGATTTCAGCGATCTCAGAGTCGGTCGCTCCGAGACTTTCAATATGACCGGAGTCGTGCTCATCAAATGTGCGGCTCAAGGGTCACCGGAAATGCAACTGGTGTGGTTCCGGCGAGACCGTCGTGGCGGTGAACCATCTCGTTTACCCGGATTAAGACAGATAGCTCCAGGCGTTGTGGAAGTGTCAATCTCACATTCCCTACTTGCCAAGAATTCCAACATTGAGATGGGAGATGCAGGCGAGCTCTTTACCTGTCTTGGAATGGACACTTATGGCAACACAAGCGCTGATTTGTCGTTACGGTGGCCTACTCTACCACTACCATCACCTCTGCCATCTTCTCCAAAATCCAACAATCGTAAACCCATGGAAGCTTCATCTGGTAATTCAAGGAATCTTGATAGTGATAAAGGCCAGTTCCAGTCAGATCGCCTTGATGAATTCTTTTTCATGGTGAGCTCTCATTTTTCTCATTTATTCACCAATATGAGCCAAATGATTTCTGGTGGACTGCATGAAATGCAGCCTAGTTTTGTAAGAAATGAATGCTACCATAATCATTTTGTGAAAAAAAACAAATCATGCGTCTTGAACTGTTTATTTTATTCTTAAGTGCCATTTTCCTTCATTTTGGTTCTATCTAGCTTGACCGCTTAATCAGTGTCCATGTCGTTGGATGACAGTTTGCCCCTCGTCCGATTATTGGTTCACAAATCAAAAGTCGAACATGATTCAGAGCAGGGACCTCTGGAACTGAGTAAACACTGTCAAACATCCGTCGATGCCTGTTGAATCATGAAACCTGTTGACAATTTAATTGGGTTCAGGCATTAGGCGAACTCACCACTTCCACCCATAAGTGTAGAAGTCAACCGCGAACCTTCCCAGAAATTTAAAGTGGGAATGTAGAAAAATAAGATAAAATAAAATTGGCCCTTTATACTTTAAATGTTTCAAAATTTAATGCTTATTGGCAGGGAAAATAGCCTCACTAGCTGACTCATGGTGTAACTCAAACTGCTTCACAAATTAGTAGTCATTGCGTTTTTGACTTGCATAAAAAAATAAACACACACACAAAAAACGGCTGACTGTAAAAATGAGGTGTGAATCATTAGAAAAGCACAGTATTGGGCGAAAAAGCACAGAAAACACGGGTCTCAACACTGTTTGTAAATGTGCCCTACTTCGTTCCAATTTAGCTTTTCATTGCACGCGGACTTGTAGGGTATAGAGTGAAAGTTGAGCATTTTATGATGTTTTAGAAGAAATTCACAATTCTCGAACTGATAGGAGCAGTTGTGGGCACATTCACAGCAACAATATTGCTCTTTCTCATGGGCTACATCCTTCTATACATGCGTCACCGACAGCAGTATCCAAAGAGCCCCTCGAAGACGGTCTATCCACTGGTGAATAGCACAGGACTGCCGAAATTTCCAGACTACCAGGTGCTTGAATCCAGCCCACAGCACCCAATTCAAGGTCCTCTGGAGGCAATCGGAAATCAGTCTTGTGATCTAGCGACTGAGAAAAGACATCTGATGGTAAAGACAGAGTGGACGGATGCAAGACGTGGTCCTGAGGCGCGAACAAGTAGTAGTGTCTACTCGGAATGTCCCACCTACGACCTTCCATCAAATCACATGGCAGCCGCACCGCTGCCCCCCCTTCCACCGGATCCACCACCACCTTCGCCACCTTCAAAGATCAGCCAATTTGGAACAGTGGGTGGAGTGCCTATTGTCTATCCACAACCCCACTTCCTTGATCCTGCAACAGCAGCAGCTGCTGTTGCAGCTACCGGCAATGGGAACAGTAATCAACCCAACAATCTTCTCGCTCAAACACTCACCACCAACGCAATCCTGGTCGATATGCTCACAATGCAACGACGACAACGTCAGCTGCAGCAACAACAGCAGCAGGTATCTGCTCCCAATCAGGAATTTCGATTTTAGGACTATTATCTCTAAACCTCCTTCCTTCTCCTCCTCCCCTTCGCCTTGTACATAACAGTAATATTTCGGCTCCTCTTTCAACCAAATACCAATCACTACACTGTGAATCTGGCTAAGGTGCACCTGCAATGCCTCCTAACAACACCACACATAAACAAACAAGCAAACAAAACACAAGCACAAAATAAAACGCCTTTCCTTTGTTTTACGAAGCTCTCGGAACCGGAACCATTACTCATGTTGGTCCCAAATATATACATGTATACATTATGAATCAAATTACTATTATGTGTCAAGTTTCTAGGGGGAGGAAACGTTAGCGTTTAACAGACCTCAGTCCTTGTAATCCCACCGACACAGAAGCTATTTCTTCAGATCAAAATCGTTTCAATTAAACTTTTTACAAGATGATTTTTGGAGATCGCGTTGCTTTGTTGCTGGTCCATTTGTCGAGTAAAAAACTTGAAGAGGACTGAATGAAGCGGAGGAATTCCTCAACATCATATGCAATGGAAGACCTCTATGAATTCATAGGAACTGGTCGTGCTCGAGTATTTGGCCGTCCGTAAATACCCTTCACACTACTGTGGTGCTCCAAGTCTTGAGGTCAAAATGAGTCATAGTACTGGGATAGAAAGTGGATTGAAGACGTACAGGAGAGCTGAGAGTCTACTCGCATGGCATGAAAGTCATGCCGGCTGGCTGGAAGAACAGTCGCGAAGCTTTGAGTTCCCTCGTTATCCAAACAGCTTCAAATAAACAATCAAGGTATTACCGTGGATTTAAAAGCGGCAATTAAACCCTCTGACCTTGGGCATTTTGAAGATCTTATTCGAAAAATCGCATTAGTTTTGTGGCTGGCCTCTGGAAACCTGATAAAAAGGTCGAGTGGATGAATTTTGCAGTTGCCCATGCAATGAAGTGGCCCTGCGTCTGATTACCTCAATGGATTCGAGAGACATAACCGTGCCAGAGTAGCTGCTCCTTCGTAAATACTGCATGAGGGAACCAAAAAGAAGCCTATCAAAACAATCTGCCAGCGTTTGGGTGCATTTTATTACCAGCATAAAAGAAGGCCATTGGAGATAATTTTTGATGGATAAAATGCGTGTTCACAGCTGCGGAAGGTTTTAAGGTGGAAGGGAAATGCTTGCACGCATTGCATTTCCCCTTGGCATATTTGATGGGGGACATTGGGGGCGCACTTCCTATTACATACATTCCTTTCTCATGCATAATCTTTCGCCTCTATTTGAAGTACACTCAATGTATGGAAGCGAAAACAGCAAGCGAGATGCAAACAAGTTACTTACTTTAGAAGCTTTGCGGGCGGTTGTGATTTAGTCGAAGCTTATTGCCCCGTCTCCGAATCGATGATTTGGAATTTGAGGCATTCTTCTGCTGACAAATTACTTAAACAATACCAGCATTCTTTTGTACTAGGTTAGAACTCTTCAGTTTGCTTCTTTTGTCAGGTAAACTGGGTACAGTACTTGATCGTGACCAGTGTTAAAGGAGTTACTTCATGAATTGCTCTCCACTCTTGAGGGGGCAAAAATTAACGGTCCCTATTTGAGGCAACATTTTGACTGGGCGTTAACTAGCCCCAGCTCTAAATCAACAATTGCATTAGCGCTAATTCTTTTGGTGATGTCCCCAGGCTTTAGTAGGAAAGTTTGTACTTTAGCACAAGTAAGGAATGAAATCAAGCTCCCCTTTCCCAAGTTTCTGCCAGATGTTAAAAGGAGATCTATGGAACTGTTCTTTATAAAGTGCCTAATTTTTATATTGCAAAAGCTGATTTGGTACTAAAATGATGCGTTTTAACAATATTGAGCTTCTTCTCGGTAAAACTTTGCACAGCCTCCACAGTTTCTCACCACCCTCTCCAAAGGACATCCAGACATGTCTTTATTGGCCAATACGGGGTAAAGGCCACTCATGGTATTATAAGTGCGTGATAATGCTGGCCATCTGGGGCAGTAGACCTTCCAGCCAGCGGATGCGAACTCAGATACCGTGCTATGGCTGTGCATATTTCGTTGGCACTAAAGATCTTGCCGTCCTCTAGTTCTGCCTCTTTACTTCTCCCGGCTGGGATCGTGTTTCCATTTGCAAAGGCGAGCACTACTTCATAAAATGAGGGCCAGTATTTGACTAGCAAATGTGGTTTTACCAAGACAAACGCCTTAATCTACAACAAAAGCAGATTTCACAAAAAAACAGAAATGAAAGTGCTGTAATAATATTGCCCAGTTCCCCTTTTTTCACTCCATTAAGCCCCTTCGAAACAGTATGGATTTCCAAACATATCATGAATCATTCAAAAGAGAGTATGTGAGCATATCCATCGGTGAAGTTCTGCTATTTTAGAGTCTCATTTCTTAATAAATAAGTAAAATTGGCACATATCCTAAAAACGAGAATGCGACTATTAAAACATATTGTTTTTCAATTATCGTTAAGGAAGTCTCCCATAAAATACGATAATAAAACATTAATGCATAGTTATTTAGCGCCTCAAGTCTTTCCCGAAGGCGTATTCAAACAAATTCGTTGAGAAAAATACTCCACTTGTCAAATTACTGAATACCCAGATAAGCTCTAAGCATGCGGCGACTTGAATTCCCGCGCAGCTAAACACCAAATAAAACAAACTATCATGCTACTGCAGTATTTGTTAGTCATGAGTCTCTTAGGAAGAAGTTGCAAGCAAAAGTAGTGGGAGGAAATAACACTACTTACTAAGCTACTGAAATGTCGAGGAGCTGATTAGTGCGACCAGTGGGCCATTCTGCGAAAACTGATGTTTCCGTGCTGCTAAATACCAAACAGCGAAACAAACTATCCACCACTGTGATTTATTGTCCCTTTACAATGGCACAAAATAAAATTATTAAACTAGTTCCATTCGGTGGGTTTTCACCATAGTTGAACTCTCCCATTTTACCACAAATAGCGGTCAACTCAGAGCATTATTCCCTACGATGTTTGCCTGAAGAATGAACGGACTCTCTTGTATATGCTCATTTTTGAGTGTGAATTTGGAGACTTGTGATGGCCTTCACTGGTGCTGTATCGATTATGCCTCATGCAAGTCCGAAAAAACCTTGACAGTCCTGATAACATCTGACTGTCAAAAAATGGTTCTCGTTTTCCCCTTCCCTTCCACGATTTTGCACGGAGCAAATACTCGCAGTAGGTAGCAGGACGTCCCTCTGGGTTCTTAATCAGTGACACTTTGGAGGCATGCATTCATAATGGCTCTAGAGCCCATGAGCAAGGCATTACTTCACTATCAAAGTGGAATTTGCGTTTTACATCTAAGAACAGAAAACAAAACAAAAGCAATTAGGTGTTTTCCTGCAAACAAATTTATTCAAGAGGCGATTGACATCACTAGCTCTTTGAAAAGGGCTTTTGAATCCGCATTACCGGAGGGATTGAAGAAAACCAGGTAATCATGCTGCCGCTTAGAGGATGTTATTGGGGAATTCTCCAAAGCATCAAAATTTTGAAGCCTCTTTTGAGAGACGTGCCACCTCATCATGCAAGAGGTAATGCCCGATAAAGGACAACAGTGATCTAAATGAGGTGGGAACTCAAATCAGAACAAATCACCAGAGAAATTTCCTAACAGCTGCCATTTTGAAGGCATATTTGAACTACCACTTCATTGCAACGTGTACATTAAAACAACATTCGCTCCTTTTCCTTAATCAGTCTGGACATGTGCATCTTGAAATTAGTATGTCTTGGTCTATCCTGACATTTGAGGAAGATGGCTTCCTTTTAGACTGGAGAAATGTGGTAGGAAGGACTTTCTAGATGCTTTGAACCAAGGATTGGAAGAGGTCAAAGGTAAACCATTTTTAAATGGCACACTTTGTTTAATAGTTAACCTATCCCCAAAAATGGCAGGCACTATCCCAAATCCCCCTGTGTCAGACTTCAAACACGGCGAAAGACAGGGACAGGACTGTTTCTGAGACTGTCTGAAATCCTAGCAAAAACGATCCCCTTCTCCTTTGGTCCATCAAAGGATTTGCATTCCTTTAGCGTAATTTTTGAACACTTGAGTTTGCCTTGAACCTCTGGATTGACCAGTATCACGAAGAGATAGACTTTAAGCCTGCTAATGGCTAACATAAGGCCAAGGCCGATCAAACTACTATAAATAGAAGGGGCATGGAACCAGCTTGTGTCTCCAACTTTTCGCTAATGGTCACGTACGCATATTTAGTGCACCTCAAAGGGATTCAGGCTCTACTGAGGAACATGTTGGTTTGCTCTGTCTATGTCCCATATGGTTGATACCAAGAAGTGGTGGTCACCAAAACTTCTCTTCCGTCCCCTTCCAAGGGTAAAGACCTTCTCATGAGGGGGAGTTTATAATAATCTTTTCGGATTTTCTGGACCTTTCTGAGGGTAAGACCTTTTTGCATAAGAGAGCAATAACTGAGTCTTACTTCTCAGAAAATGGACGATTCATCGTGAATAATTGTGCCTGTGGTCCACCACCACATGGAGATGCAAATTTGGAGTGATATCTGTTTACCTCCTTTCACCTTATTTAGGTGTCAAAAGGTCTTGACACCCAAGTACCAAGTGCATTTCCTCATTGTCGCCAAGATTGTATGATCTTCCTCACCTCAACGCTTTATCACCCGGTAAATCACCACCAGAGCCAAATTACGTAGTAAAACTTGTTGTGGGTGGCACAATCGGCTACCACACATCGCATATCATAAAAGGAATTTATCATGTTTGCCTTGCTATCTCCTGTAAGCACTATAGATGCTTAAAGAGTTGGTAAATTAAAGAGAAACATCCCAAGGCTCTTTTATAGCTATCGCGAATTTTCTTTTACCAAGTAAAAAAAGGAAGTGGCCAAGGGTTAAGTTGCCCCAGGAAGGAGAGGGCACGTAGTTGCAATTATTTAAAACAAAGAGTTGAGAAGAAGCGTCAAACATTTTAGGTGAGTTCAGGGGGGAGGAAATAGACATATTTGTTGTTTTTGTCGGATTGGCTTAAGAAAAAAGACGTGATAAAATTTGTGCCATGGATGAAGTGAGATTTATCTACCAATTAACTGTACCGGTTCTTTTGCGCCTCAAGCGAGGCGTTCGGAAGGAGAAGTTAAAATTAATCTGCTATCATTGAGCAAAAAATGTTTCAATTTAGTTGTCATTGGTAAAAAGGAGAACATGGGTAAGTGTATGCCTAATTAGATTCCCAAAGTATCAACCGTAGCTGGTTTGTCGGGACAGGGAGATAGGCCAAAAATAACTGCGGTTTATCAGATAACCCAGCCTTCCCAGCTGGTTAGGGGGGATAACAGACTACTTGCTCTTAGTTACCAATCAAACTGAATTTTTCTGATTTAACCCCTTCTGTACTCCACAATGCGGTCTGGTGAAGTAACATTCCAAATATCCTTCCGTACCTAGGGCAACGTTTGCACTACTAAAGCATAACTTAGTGAAGGAGAAAACTGGAACTCTTCTTCTTGTTGGTGAAATTTAGGACAAGCTAGCATGAACTAACTTGGGGCTTGCTCCTTGAAAGGGATATAAGTAGCTTCGCAAAATGGTTGTTTTTTGAATTATAAAAAGTTAAATGACAATTTGGCTACTGTTTAGTTATTCAATAAAAGACTCAAAAAGTAAATGTAACATGAGCTGGATAAAATTATTAATTGCTGAAAAACATTCATAACTTGAGGTAGAATAACACCCTTTTGACAAAGTCATTGCGCCTTTTTCGCTTAAATTAAGAAAAGCGCCTCTTAGCAATCAAACTGATTAAATTGACATCCCTTGCCTGATAGTTTTTAGAAAATACAAGAATTTTTCTACTGGCTCAAGAATTGAGTTGTGGTAGCCAACTCTTAAGAAAAGTAAAGTTAGCCAACTTGATCTCCAACCCATTTTACTTTTAATTACACTCAATCGAATTGCTTGTCTTCTGTCCATTGAGGTTGATTAATTAAAGGATAGAAGCAAAAGGACAGAAAAGCTGTCATTTTTGGTGTTCTTATTCAACTTGATGAGAGATCAAATGAGTAAAAACCCAAAGACAGTGCCCTTTTTCTCTGAGAAGATTGCCTTTGTTTGGCAGAATTAATAGACCAAGTCTGGGCAATTTTGTTTATTTATCTCCTCCCCACAGCTCCGTGTAAATGCACTTCATTATTTTGTGCATTTGAAAACACAAAAGTGAGGTGGTATACCATCCATAATCCAGAACCCATCCCAACCTTTGGGCGATGTTATTCCATACGAAGTGGTGTCAACCAAGCAAAAACTTTCGATTATCTTGAAACGCTTTTATGTGCTCGTAAAGATAGAGTCCAAGTACCAAATTTTCGCAAGTTCTTTTGAAGGCGGCACACACATGCGTTTGCCCTCAAAAGGAACTATTAAGAAGCTTTAATGAGTTTTAGACAACTCTTCCTTTTTTTCAGTGTAATTACGTTGTAAAAGGCCAAAAGACTAGTAGTTTTTTGCGTAGCTGATCACAGGCAACAGTGATAGCAGCTGCAGTAGGAACCACAATATGACTGTGCATGTCTGCATAATGGCTCCAAAATGGGCTTCAGCTTTTATTTCCTGCACCGACCATGAAGAGGAGGGGAATTGCCTCCTTTCCTATAAAATACAGGGAGAGATTTTGTGAGTCAGAGAATCACGAAGCTTAAAAATACATTCCCTTTGAAATGTTGCGCATTAATGCATTCTATAATAAAGCCACAAAATTGTTCCAGGAGGCACTCAGCTCCCGTTTACCCCAGGGGCATTAAAGGGAGACCATGTCAGTTTAATGTGAAAATGAGTTAACATTTCCGCAAGTAATAAAGTCTTATTTTTACAATTTAATAAGCTGAAATCTGGAAGGAAATGCAAAAAAATGTGCAGGCGAGAAAAAGAGAGCAACCATGGAAAGTTTATTCCTCCAGGGAAATACAAGTTTGAACAGAATGTCAGCCCCGTAAAACCTCGCCCATTACGTCAACAAATCGAGTAACTCTAACTACCCCTCCACGTGGACAATACGAAGGTTGGCTTAAAGAGTAGAGCAGTATCCTCCTTTTAACTCATCTCTTTAAGGGGCAAATCTTCTCACGAGTCGGTTTTGAGGTCTCGTGTTGCTTTGTGCCTACCTAAGCTGATTGATTAACTATTTCTTGCGGTTTCATCCAAAATGCATTCCTCTACAACTTCGAGGTGTACCATCTGCAGATAGTCGAACAATTCTATCCGCAATTCACTGAATAACCGGTGAAGTGTTGAATTGGTGAACAAGTTTAGCTGAGAGAGAGCACTTTCCTGGGGCCTCAAAAATTCAGGGCGATCCTCTTTTGCGCTAATGCTGAGCTACAATCTGAGTTGGTTACTGAAGGGGCGGAGAATCACCTGAAATGTTGTTTTCGTGGGACTTCGACCCTCCAACTCTTAATCACCCTATCCAATGTGCATTAAACGTCATTAAGCAGCAACCCTACAAGGGCTGCACTACTGCAACTTTCTTGGTGTCCGTAGTAAATCCGTTTAAGGTCGACATGTACCATGACCACTTAATGGAGCCACTCCCTTTGCACGTCTTTGTTTGCCAAATTAGTCGACTCCAGGCACCAGGGCGTGTACGCCTTCTTTGTTGTCTTTAAATAATGCGTCTTAATTTGGAGGTGTCAGAAAACGTGTTGGAAAGGTTTGCGGCTGTCAGTTTTGCAGACACCGCGTTATGATAGGACGATGGAGGAAAGTGGAAGGAAACAAATAAATAACTAAAATCTGTGACTCACCTTTTTCTTGTCAGTGCTGCTCACGCAAACCCACCAGATTCAATGGTTCCTTTCACATGAGTCGAGAAAGAATAGAATGATTTTTTACCTACAAAAGTAGGTTTATGGAAAAAGAAGGGTTAAAAAAGAAGGGAACAACTGAAGGTTTACTGCACAAATGGAATAATTTTTAATTGATAAGACAGTTGTATTCTTTGGATGGTAGTCAAATGTGTCGCTATGGTAACCTGGATTTCGGTTACATTTACCATATGCTATTCATCTGCCACTGTCATTTTTGCTTCCTTGTAGCAAAATAGGAGACAATATCAAAATAAGGTGTTGCAAAAAGTAATAAATTAAGTCAGTTGGGGAGATAAGGAGGGGTATATGAAAGTGAAAATTTATTGAGGAGTTGATGCTCCCTTCTATAATATTCATTGATGAATAAGTTTCATCAGCAGCATCAAACTTGTCGAAAAATCTCTCACATAACCACCTAATTAGCCGTATTTATCACTGTTCATAAGACCAATGCACACCTCAGTAGCCAAAATTGCCAATTTTAAGGGTAAAAGCAGATTCATGAAAAAAAGTAGTTTAAAACAATAAGTCTGTACTTTCACAGGTCTCAGGTACACATGCAACACTTATGTTCCTTAGATGTACTTTATGGGCGAGAGACGAGAAGGCTATTTAAGGCTGGTCGTGGACGAACACGGTCGCTCTCCGGAGTCTGAGAAACCCTCGTCGTAAATATTTCGGATTCGCTATCGAATATCCCCTCGGTGCTTACAATAAAGATGTCTAAAAAAATCCAATATTATCACAGCAGGGATGGAGAAGGAAAGGTGAGGAGAGGAAAGAACCGTCAACAACATAAATATCGTCTAAATATGGAAAAGTACTTTGCATGAGCACTCATTTAACTATAATTTAGTTTTAACTCAATGGCTCTTTTTACAAAAAAGAAGAATTTAGAATTAAAAGTTTATCTAGTAGGTGTCAGTTAGGCACCAATAGGCTTATCAACGCATGGATTTGCGGTTGTGAACACTACAAGTTATTTAAAAGTAAAATGCAATTTCTCCCGGTTTCGTTCAAAAGCGGTATCATGTTGATGTTTGCTGATGAAACCTAGTAAAAAATCCCCTTCGTGACTTAAATTGCTAGGTATTCTTTGAAAACAAGTCAGGAATGACATAGCCTTTCCTGTGGAGAATAGAAGGTGGATGCGGGAGCGGGGCAAACTCCTTGACCATTGGCCCTGCCCTTGCAAGCTAAATTGTATGGGGGAGAGAATCCGTATCGAGCATAGTATTGAGCTCCGAAAGATTTCATACAGATATTCTTTCTACATTAGTCCTGAAAGTACATGTTGCAAGGAGATAAAATAGTTTTCTACAGAGAAACATGGTGAGTTTTCTGTCACTCAATAAATTTTAATTCCAATTCATCAGCATTTATTGCAAAGAGTAGATATTTTGCCTCTGAAGCAATGGGATTGAGCAAATGCTTGGGGAAATTGGGGCTATTATTATCTGGATTGAGTAAGCTTCCCAAAAGCCGGAAGTCCACGGCGCCAGGTCAAAGTGCAAAGTGGAAATGTTTTGGACCCACGTTATAAAGTATCGATGAAAACAACTATTTCGCAATTATAATTGCTTTCATTTAATCTTGTAATTTACCAAATTAATTTACTTTGCTTTCATTTGATCTCTCCTTTAAGAAAATATCAGGTGAGCGGACCCTTCAATAGTCCAAGAGAATCCCTGATACCAAGACCTTCCTTCCTTGAAGATCTGCCTCGCCACATTAGTGACAGCTCTAAGTACAATCCATGTATGGAAGAGGTCTTTTTTCTTGCCTTGTAATGAAACCTCTGGGGACTCAACGTAGAGGATTTATTGTTAGGCCTTAATTCCGACTTCTTCACGGTAAACTACTGAGCGATCAAATTTCCCAGTCACCGAATCACAAAATCTCTGTGTTTATTGATGACTTGGGGAGCAGAGAGATGCGCAAATAAAATACCCCCTAGATGATCCTATCCAGTTTTTAACACCATCTACCGAAGAGAATCCTTTAAGACCTATACAGAGGTCCAACAGAATTATTAAGATGAGAGCCTGTGTATGAAGGAAAAGTGTCAAATTATCACACCAGAATGAGCCATTAATCTAAGCATATAATCCTAAAATTGACTAAATATTACCACGGACATTCACGATTTATTGCTTAAAAGGAACCACTCAAAATTTGTTTGTTTACTACTCCCAATTGAAATTAAAAAAGGGTAGAAATGAGGAGATAGGTGGAAAGAGACAGAGGGGAAAGTTTATCTGGAAAGTTCACCAGTAAAGCTGAAGGGCCTCCAATCTGTGTGCTTACAGGAGAGAATGGAAAAGAGGAGGGGAAAATTTTTCCATGAGAAAGCTGAAAATCAGCACGTATCGCTGTTTCATTTTTTTAAGAAGAAAAAATGTTTTGCAGATTGAATTCTTTCCTTCTCCCTGCTTTTCTAAACTTTAGATGTAGAGGAAATTCTAGCATGGAACCGACAAGAGACTGATGCTTAAGTAAAATATGTAGGTCAGCATTTTGCTAAAAATGGCGAAAGACCGGATGACGTTAAGTTAAATTAAGAATTTGGCCGCCTTAGTGATGGTAAATCAATCGATGTTAATCAGTAGTGCATATTTTTTTGTTTCGTTACGTGTTAGCTCATGAACTACTGTCGCTTGTCCAAGAAATTAGACAGTAGGCGAGAGAGCTGTCAATTAGCATTCTTGATTGGCAGGAGTTTTATGCTCGTTCCAAATGGAAGGTGCTCTCTTGGTGTCGGAAGAAAGGTACACAACAACGGCAACGAGGAGTCATCTCACAGACGTCTTGATTGAATAAATAGAGAAAAAAGGGGCGGAAAGGAAGGGTAGGAAGAAGGTGTGACCAGGTTTTTGCACTTCAGGTGAATGTAGATGTCCATTAGGCCAGCGACGCAATCGCCGTAGTGAGATTTGGGCCTAATTTTGGACACAAGCAGGAAGCTATGGCACCTTATCAGAAACTTATTAGAGGGTGGTTGATTAAATCAACTGTCCAAGCAATAATTTTAGAAAATAAAAGGGATTTGAACCGGGTGGTGAGGTTTCTAAATTTTATTAGTCTGATACATGATGCTGATTGTAGCTCAATACAGACTTGATACTCAACTTAAGCCAAACTATCAAAAGTGAAGAGGTTTCATTGGTAGTGTTTGTCGTTTAGTTCCGTTATCTGCGTTCGCACCCTATCCAACACCATGCATGTATTGTCCCTTGACAGTCAAGTGATGTGTGTTTCATAAATGTGGCAAGAAGGAAGAGAAGGAGTTATGGTCAGGGAATAACTGCTTGCGTATCTGTCGACTCAATGAGGGTGCCACTACAATAACCACCTCTAATCACATCTCAGTCAGTCAGTCAGTCAGTCGGCCAGTCAGTTAGTCGGTCAGTCCATCCGTCTGTCTATTCGGCGACCAGCAAACAACCCGAGACGCTCAACGCGTTTGCGAAGGTGCATGAAAGAAATGAAGGGAAAGAAGATTGAGGCAATATGCGTGAACATTACTAGACACCAAACCTGAGGTTAAGATTTAAATTTGTAATTTGTCACAACAGCCATCAATTACGACAGCTGTCGGTGTAATGAGGGACTAGATGACCACTGACGTAAATGGCACGTGGGAGGAGTTATGGTGCTAACTTGGTGGCCGATTTGCTAAGTATTTCGTCCTCACGAAATCCATGGATATTTTATGCGAATCTGCATAGATTTGTACGAATCAGGCTAAGCAAACATTGGGCACATCAAATAATTCATGAGGGGTTCGGTGCAGATCATCGCATTGGCATCTTGCGACCCGTGGGAAGGGACCTGTCAAGCGCACCCATTTGTTTATATGCGTGGATTACAAAGTGCGCCATGGTACTCTTTATTGTGCCCTCTCCTACTTCCTGCTTATTTCAAGTCAGATTGGTATAATGCGAATTTGTTTGATTTACAGGCCTAGCTTAAGTCCACTTTACAACAACTTGTAGAAGCCATTCGTCTAATTTGAGGTGCAGTAGCGAACTCGCCTACCTGAGAAGGACTCTACTACCTCCGTCCCACTGAAAGATTGCTCAAACTGCATTACAGGCACTCTAGTCCAGGTAATGGGATTTGAGTGTTGTTGTGGATCAAGCAAAGGCTGGGTGATCCCGTCGAGAGTCCTTACTACTGTTGAGCATGAGTGTGAATACCAGCAAGGAAGAAGGATTGACCGAAGCTGAGTAGGTGGACACCATGCACCAGGTGAAACCAGGTAACAGTATACTTCTGCGTCGATTTTCTTTCCCTTCATTTCTTTCATGCACCTTCGCAAACGCGTTGAGCGTCTCGGGTTGTTTGCTGGTCGCCGAATAGACAGACGGATGGACTGACCGACTAACTGACTGGCCGACTGACTGACTGACTGACTGAGATGTGATTAGAGGTGGTTATTGTAGTGGCACCCTCATTGAGTCGACAGATACGCAAGCAGTTATTCCCTGACCATAACTCCTTCTCTTCCTTCTTGCCACATTTATGAAACACACATCACTTGACTGTCAAGGGACAATACATGCATGGTGTTGGATAGGGTGCGAACGCAGATAACGGAACTAAACGACAAACACTACCAATGAAACCTCTTCACTTTGGATAAATAAAAGCAGACAGGTCTGTGAATTAGGCCTCTTCCTCTCTAGAGAGAGTCGGATCTTAAACAGCTACTCAGACGGTCTGAGGAAATAGAGTCCTAAAAGCATCAAGCCTTTTGTGAGAGGAACTGAGCATTTAAATGGGTGAGTAAGTAGGTCTTTCCTTACAATGTCCTCTGTATACTGCTAATGGGATTTTGCTATGTGTTTAATTTTGCCTCTTCTTGGTAATCTGCGCACTGACTAGACGGTCCCCTGGAAAAAATGGACGACATCTGGAAACTCAAATACGTTAAGAAAATGGCGATGATTTGAGCTAGCTTTGCCAGCCTCTGCAAACAGTACATCTTCTAGAGGTGGACTTTGTGTTAGGCTTGTGTCTCGCTGAAAGAGAATGTTGAATTGTCAAAGCGATTGCCAGAATGGATAAAATATTTTGGTTTGTGTATTTTAATTCTTTAGTCGTTTACAAAGACAGCCGCTTGAACCCTTTTTAGCTCTAACCCAGATTAAAACACTTTGTTGGGATATAAGGGCAAGTTTTCTTGCCTGCAACCATTGAAATGCAAATTCAGTCCCATGAAAAACGTTAATGTAAAGTAAACGTTCTAAATTACGGGGTTTTATAGTTTTAAAGACGTTTTATTTCCATTCAGTTTTATGCCTTTAGGGTCGCTTCAGCGGTCTCTGTTGGAACAAGCCAGGCACTCGGATTAAGCGATGTTGTGCATTTTCTTTTTTATAAAAAGTAACACACGTGATGTTTATGCCTCTAGAGATCCTTTACAGCTAAAAAATCTCATCTTTTGATACCTAGGAAAACTTTATTCGCAATGGCTAACATTTTTTTGGGGCTGTGTGTGCATTTACGAATGCTAGTAACCACGGGAACGTGTTTTCGCACCTTAGACATGCCAAAGAAGGAGCACAGATTGGGTGTGTGTGCTACTGTCGGTTTTGTTGGAAATTAAAATTACACACAGGTGGGGAAAAAGGGGGCCGAAGGCCGTACATACTGCTGAAGTGGTACAAATGTAGATGTGAAAGGGACCAGAACACAGGGTGCTGCTGTGAGTACGTGCTCTGTTTGGTAGTTTCTTACGCAGCTTGTTTCCCTGTACCCAGATAGGCGGAAAGTTTAATCTCTGCAGGCTGTACTTCTTCTCAACAGTGTTATGAAATGACAATAAACTCCAGTGATTTGGTCGTTTTGTACTGAGTGTTGATATACGAGGGTGATTCTGAAGTCCGCGCTTCGTACTTCCGCTGTATTTTGTGGTCTGGCGGGTTATTAAGTAGTATGTTGTTGTGACTTTGCGAAAACTTGGATTGGTACAGTTAGTGCTGAGAAATTGGAAAAAGCGATAGCCAATCAAATAAATCAGTAAAAACTGCTCAAAGATAATATTTACTCCGAACTTACCCAAGATGTCTCAGAAGTCATAAGATGGTTAAGAATTTTCGAAGGCAAAAGATTTTGCTGCTGGTCTCATGGAGAGGCACTTATCTACACAGGTGCTTTACTTTGCAAAGCTTGTACTTCCGTTCAGCAATATGGCGACTGAGTCGTACCAATGACCCTCAAAATCTCCGTTCCTCTGGAATGTATAGTGTCCATTCTCCCCTTCACCTACGCACCAACCGTGACGGTCAACAAATTTCTATGCAAGTGAGAAGATGCCTTACTTCACCGTCACTGATTCCTCTTGGCAATTCATTTAAACTTGCAATTACGTCCTGCGTGGGAACTGAAATCGGAGAAGGGGACTTGTGCTAGTCAGCAATCGTGTCCATAATTGGGCTTAGGAACACTGGCCCAAATACAGATTTATGCAAGGGAGAACAAAAAATTAAAATAATTTTGTGGGAGCCTAGACTTGCGTCTGTTCTTCCTTGCTATAGCATTCCCACTTCTGAGTTGCATAGTCCAGCTAGTAGAGAAGCGGAAGGAGTACAGCGAGTTCACATTATCGACATCTTTATGCAAGTTCGGTAAGCTACTCCGTAAATAGGCTTTTCTAGATAGTTCGTAGCTATTGCCGCACCTGTTGTCAATTGACTCTCTACTGAACACATGAATGGGGCAATTGCCAAAATTAGACATCATTTTCAGCCCTTCCGTTTGGGGTTGTAATCGATTCTCCCATTCGTACCATGTGCCCTTCATCTAACCACTTCAGGGAGACCTTGGAGTGAAGTGAAGTGCTGAACAAATTTGCAAATGAATGAAAAGAGCAGCAAAAGGCCATTTTTGCTTTTAAAATATCCACCATCCATAAGAGGTCACAGTAGAACTTATTACTTTCCCCTAAGAGAAAAGAGATCAGTGGTTGGATTAATGGTCATATATATGGAGAAGAAAAGTATGCAAATGTCATCATTCCATTCAGACGGTGTGACCTTTAAACCAAAGTAAAAAAAAAAACAAAAATTTCTCCCCAGACCAGTAGAGATCAGTGGATGGTCAGAAACCAGAGCTCCAAAATCACTGGAAAAATCCCACATTTCGGCTTTAAGGCTCATTACTGCGTAATTGGAGAAGAATGTTGGAGGCATCAGCCATTAATGCGTAATTACATCGAAGCAAACGATAAGAAGATGAGTTCTGTATAGACTTGCTTCCCTCCCACTCCCTCCGTTCCGCTAAAGGACTTGGAGGTAAGGAAAATGTGATTTTTGCTCGTGTATGTCCTAAAATGAGTAGTTTTCCTTCCTACCCAAAAGTGAAAAATTTAGTCCAGGATAGAAAGACAAAACCATCAAAATTTATTCCATTAGGAAATTTTTCGAGCCGATAGATCAATCTGGACAGCTATTGATATAGCTCGTCTAGTCGGCGTGCTGAAGGTTCCAAGGAAGGGATGCACCAAATTCAGGAATCATAATTGGAAACGAACATGTCATGAACATTTATTGATGTCTGGCGTGGGTGATGAACTGGTTCCTTTAGACCTGAATCTATCGAACGGAAAATGTAGTACAAATCTTTTGATATGGGCTGCTGGCTAATTCGCCGAATGACGGAAATGATGAGAAGTAGCCTTTGAATCTTAACTTTTTGTAAGCAAAATATAAGTCATTGACTACTCCAACACTAATCCACCCATCGCTCCACCTTAGACTCCGCTACTTCACTTCCAGAAGGCTGTGCTTTACTCGTGCGGCTGACTTTATACGGAATCGTTCACTACAAATACAGCTAATGCCCATATACTGGATAGGATTCAGTGCTGTTTGGAGGTGCTCAAGAAGTAGTTCATTTCTTCTTCGGAGATATTCACGATATGTCAATTAGTTGGATAGGAACACCGAATTGTTAAGGGCAACAGCATGAGCAATTTGCTACTTACTCAAAGCTTACCAATGGGAAGGCTCGTTTTCGTTGAGTGGAATAGGAGGTACTGCTCCATATACTCCTCTCTATAACAACTTGGTAATAAACTGTAAAGCGACGAGTTTAACCTTGCTGACACTAAATGAACAGTCACCCACAAGGCAGGCAAAGCAGACGAGTGATGAAAGGAAGGCGACTGAAGGGGGACGGCTAGGCCCGGACCGTTTGTTATTCTTTAGAGACAAAGGTGTGTCTGCTTGCTTAAACGTCCGCAATATTTTTCCTTCTTCATTTCTTTCTTAATTCCAACCAGTACATTTCTGAAATGGCAAGAGCGCGGAAAGATTGGAACAACTATCAAATTCTTTCAATAAAGGATCGTTCTTTCTTTTAGAACTGGGGAGCAAGACTTGTTCAATGGATAAGAAGTCCTTCTTTTCCTTTTCAAATGAAAGTGAATTTTTTCAATGACACGAATAAGGAAATTCTTTGCCTCCTTTTGACGGTAGATAGAACTCATGCGCAAAAAGAGGACAGTGATGATCGCGGGTATTTGATCGCACCTACAAACAGTCAAGTGATGAAACTCTGTTGCCCATCGAAGCACTTTAAAGGAACCCGAATAGTGAAAATAAAAGGCCTCAAAAACATCATAATTTTTTGCATCAGATGACACAAGCGACCGAAAAATTTGGCCACTTTTGAAATTACCCATCACTTTGGGAACTAGATGCCATTATTCTTCCTCCGTCTTGTATTTTAAGGTCTTCAAAAGGATTAATATTTTTAACTAGCTCCTACAAAGTACCAAACTTGTTTTAAAATTTCCTAAATCAAGATCTGCATACGTGACTTTAAGTAGTGCAAAAGAAAGTTAAACGCATGTTTAGGGAATTTTTTGATGTTAACTTCCCCCACCTTCAGCTTCAGAGCCTAGGACCCAGAAGGGTGGTAGGAGGAAGACCTTCTTCACTGTGTAGTTTAAAACGGGGCTCAGAATTTGTCGGCTATAACAGCCATGGTGTTAGTGTAAATCAATTGCATGTGCTACATCACATCCTAGAGATAATTCATGCACATCACTTTGTTGTAGTAACGTTAATGTGTTTGTCTCTATGGTTCCGCAAATCAACCAAATTTGTGTGCTTTTTCATTTATTAGTACTTAAATTTGGCCTCTGACTATTCTTCAGTGACGGATCTTGATAAAAAAGGGCTCACACGCCAAACAAGAATTAAAAGAAGCTTTGAAATGTTATGTTACAAATGTATGACCAGTTGGTCACTTGTCTTCTTAGGTATTTACAGCCCGCTACTGTAACTCGGTATAGCTTACACACTACCACTAGTATTATCACGACTTTCAAATTGAAAAAAAACGGAGTGGCAAAATTTACGATGCATTCCTTTTTGATCAATATTAGTAGCTATACGAGGCGACTATTTTATTGTGGGACCTTGTTATCAAACACCGTGGCCTTACCTCACTTTCTTCTCTCTCTCCTAATTAATCGCCTCCTGTGCGTGAGACAACCACTGCGATTACTTTGATCTATGCATTTGTGGGGTCAGAGGCAAAATTTGCCAAGGTTTTTTCTGACAAAGCTCATGTTAACGCATCAACTGTTCGATTAGCTCACGCTATGGTCATCCGGACACTTGAAGGTTCGGCCATGGACCTCCACCGGACGACAGGGCTCTCGGACTGTGCCAGTGACCCCCCACTCAGCCAGCCTCTTCGTCGACACTGCACTTTTTGTTCTGACATTATGACTTCTTTTGACTTCAGGAAGGACTCGGACCACACAATTGTAGCAACGAAATGCAAACCCAATCCTAAAGAACGACTGACCTGATTTCGATCATTGAATGCTAAGCCTCAACGTGGCAGAAGAAGAGTATCACGACCCCAACGTAAGAGTTCGAAACGCCGTCTACCTTCATGGAATATCCCAATCCCGTGGTCTGCAGGAATGCTATTCATAACTGCAGTGGCACTTGCCGCGAACCATGTGAAAAGTTCGTTAAAGCAGCTGTCAACGTTACCCATGTAAGGGTGTCATCTTAGCGAACACGTCGTACCTTCTCCACATCGCAATTACCTGGATAGAGTCCAACTAGATGGGTATATGGCTGGGCAGTAGTGGGATGAGAACAAAGTGGCAGGGAGGCAGCAACGCAAAATCTTGTCTCCATGAGGACGTTGGGAGCCTCATCCTTTATTAAATGACTCTGTCCTTGGTCCAGAGTTCTCATGGCTGGTGGCGGACATACGAGGTGACCAGCACATTCTTCGCACTCCTAATACAGTTCCCAAACGGAACCATCCCCTAGATCCATTGGCATCGTCAAGGGGGATAAGTGACGTTGCGGGCAGACGTTTTTCTATTGCACGCGAATTCGACGACTAGAGCGGTCAGTTCGTGGCCGACACGAGGGGTTAACTGGGGGGGTAGAGGGTCGAAGACGATGCTCAAAAGGAGAGAGGGGGCAATGTAAACCTATGTTGCGTGCTTAGCACTGTGTTCCAGTAGCACGGTCGCTTAAGCCTCCGTCTTTGTACTTCCGCTGGGCGGCATGGCCTCTGGACCGTGTCAGTAGTCCCCACCCATCCCTTCTGTACGTCGCCATTGCAGTATTATTCTAGTATTTCGACTTCATTTAAGTTAAGAAAGGACTAAATGCACTCTATAATCATCAAAAATTAAATATTGGCTTAGTATTGATAGCTTCGGGGAAGTGAATACAGCCTCCATATTGCAACAAGAAGACAAATGAAATCTTCAGTTGATTTAAGCAAAGGAGGTAAAGTCTAAAAAGCTCAACCACGCACTCAACATGGCACTACAAATGATTTAAACAAACTTTCACGACTTGTGTGGTCTCGGTGAGAAAAAAATGTATGTATAGTTTATTTTCGTCTTTATTTCCCTTTGATGTAATGACAGAAGGGGTGGTTTAACAATCGCTTTATTTCTCTGCGATAATATTTATGGCAAACTTTATTATATTGCGTATTTTATGGTTGATTTGCTGTTATCTGCGCAGAGATTGATTTATTTATAGAATAATAGAACAGCTGGCATGTAGAAAGGTTAAAATTTTCTCGGATTGTTTTTTGTCCTCCGCCTCCACCTCCCACTTTGCTCTTAAAGCCCAGAGAAAAGTTTATGGGTCAGATATGACGACAAAAGGCTCAACTTCACTAAAACAAAGACTTGAAAATGTGAAGTACTTGACTTCGAAAAAATACTGTTCTTTTACTGTTTGGGTTTAAATTTGGCGTTTTTAGGTAATCCAAAGTAAACAGTTGCTTTACACTTAAGTTAGAATGAACTGATCATAGTGGGAACACAGGTAAAGGACCTCTGGAACAACTTTATGACAAAATTTAAAAATCCTCGTTCTACTAGATTTTGGGGAATATTTCGTCCTTTTCTAATACATTTTCTTGAAAAGTCAGCTTTTGGTAGGGAGGTTCCAGCCACTCCAAGGAGGAAATTTAAAAAAAGAAAGTGGGTCGGTCAATTTTATAAGTGATTTTTTGGGAAGATATTTTGTAACAAAAATTGTAATAAATTAATGTTTTGCCAATAGATCTAATCTCTTCCGATTTAGCTTTTGATAAGGTTTGGGCCAACTTTAGTGACCAAGTTAAACTCAAAAAGAGAAAAGCAAAATACGTCTGAAAGTGGTTTGGGATAATTTTTTTCTTCCTAGAGGTCTTAAGAGAGAGAACAGGACCATTACCAAAAATATTACCCCGCCTTTACACCAGCTCTCTACGCATCGCCTAGTTGCAGCATATAGTCTGGGCAGCATTTGAAGGAAATAAAGAAATGTTTAGTCTGTATGCACAGTTGGGAATGTAGCGTCTTAAGTCTTTATGAAATTGAAAGAAATCATTATGTCAGGGCTAAAGATGTAATTCCAACGTACAGAAGGGATGGGTGGGGACTACTGACACGGTCCAGAGGCCATGCCGCCCAGCGGAAGTACAAAGACGGAGGCTTAAGCGACCGTGCTACTGGAACACAGTGCTAAGCACGCAACATAGGTTTACATTGCCCCCTCTCTCCTTTTGAGCATCGTCTTCGACCCTCTACCCCCCCAGTTAACCCCTCGTGTCGGCCACGAACTGACCGCTCTAGTCGTCGAACTCGCGTGCAATAGAAAAACGTCTGCCCGCAACGTCACTTATCCCCCTTGACGATGCCAATGGATCTAGGGGATGGTTCCGTTTGGGAACTGTATTAGGAGTGCGAAGAATGTGCTGGTCACCTCGTATGTCCGCCACCAGCCATGAGAACTCTGGACCAAGGACAGAGTCATTTAATAAAGGATGAGGCTCCCAACGTCCTCATGGAGACAAGATTTTGCGTTGCTGCCTCCCTGCCACTTTGTTCTCATCCCACTACTGCCCAGCCATATACCCATCTAGTTGGACTCTATCCAGGTAATTGCGATGTGGAGAAGGTACGACGTGTTCGCTAAGATGACACCCTTACATGGGTAACGTTGACAGCTGCTTTAACGAACTTTTCACATGGTTCGCGGCAAGTGCCACTGCAGTTATGAATAGCATTCCTGCAGACCACGGGATTGGGATATTCCATGAAGGTAGACGGCGTTTCGAACTCTTACGTTGGGGTCGTGATACTCTTCTTCTGCCACGTTGAGGCTTAGCATTCAATGATCGAAATCAGGTCAGTCGTTCTTTAGGATTGGGTTTGCATTTCGTTGCTACAATTGTGTGGTCCGAGTCCTTCCTGAAGTCAAAAGAAGTCATAATGTCAGAACAAAAAGTGCAGTGTCGACGAAGAGGCTGGCTGAGTGGGGGGTCACTGGCACAGTCCGAGAGCCCTGTCGTCCGGTGGAGGTCCATGGCCGAACCTTCAAGTGTCCGGATAACCATAGCGTGAGCTAATCGAACAGTTGATGCATTAACATGAGCTTTGTCAGAAAAAACCTTGGCAAATTTTGCCTCTGACCCCACAAATGCATAGATCAAAGTAATCGCAGTGGTTGTCTCACGCACAGGAGGCGATTAATTAGGAGAGAGAGAAGAAAGTGAGGTAAGGCCACGGTGTTTGATAACAAGGTCCCACAATAAAATAGTCGCCTCGTATAGCTACTAATATTGATCAAAAAGGAATACATCTTAAAATATTGCAAAAATACCTTAGTAGTAGGCTCTTGCGAGAAGATTAATGAAGGAGATTAACTTGTCGTGGATAAGATGGACCTTGTGTTTTGCTTGGCACACAATGATATGCTGCGCCAGCTGATTGTTATTATTTCGGCCGTCTACTACTTTCTGTTTTGGTCGACTTCTCGCTTTTGTAAATGTTGGGTGGATCTAACTCGAAATTTTGAATTTTTTTGGAGCCGCTGAATCTTCCTGAAGGCAGTTCATGACGTTTGGCAAAGATGAGGTATCGAAACACCCTTCGAAAGGAAGACATAGGCCTCACAATCAGAGAAATCCTCCATCCCAGCTGATGGGGTGCATACCAAGCTCGTTATGTGGAGGACCCGCAGCAAGGGAACCATGGGATATTTTGTTACTGCCTGTGTCAATTGAGAAAGAATAATCCTGAAATCTGCCACGCAGGTGGATTTATTATGCCGCGCATTAACAGATGGTAGTGTATTGCTAAGGCTATTAACTCGCCCCTCCTTTCTTTTCTCCACGCGGTGGAAACGCAGCGGTTAGCATTAATTGTTTGCTGACCGATTAAGGGATGATATGACTATTACCGAACGATTTAATGACTACTATACTACACTTACAAGGCACCTTTTCATTCTCAGAAGATCATGCTGTGTTTGTTTGTATGACTTCCCATGAAGGCCAAAGGGCAGTTCGAGACAGGCTCTGGAAGGTGCGTAGGAAGACCTCTTCAGGCACCCCAGAAGACTTCAAACTACTTAAGCAGCTGATAGGGAGAAGGATAGATTTTAGCAAAATCAGCGCAAGGCCATACTACCTTATACTTCGGGGTGAGCTGGAAGGGAGTTATTGGTCCATATTCCCTTGATGGTGATTAACATCCAGTTTGGCAGTAGACAACCACATGGGAGATATAATAGATAAGCAGAAGCACACGTGAGAGGGGAGCTATATTTTTTTGTCGACTCATAAAGACATATTACTCTATGCAAAAATGTAGGTCACAAGGAATTATGAAGACCTTCAGCATTGTGGACTACGCTGAAATGATTCACAGTAAGGCGCCGAGAGTGAATAATTGACAGCTTGACATCTTCTCCTGTCATACGTTTATGCGATACTAGGTGGTTCGAATTAAACCCTGCCTTTTGACCAGGATATCAACAAAATTAGTTTATTTTTATTAAAATACGTCTCCGCTTAATGGTGTGTGAAATGACTCATCAAAACAGTAAAAATTCGGATCGCATATTTTCATTCACTATTACCATTATTTAAAGCCTCAAATAGAATGGTTTTTTACTTTCACTTAGTACCTCAACTTAATGACGTTTTCGATGCTAATTTGCTATTTCTAAACGCTTAAGCCTGGGAATACGACTAGTCGTCGAGGAGAAGATTCTTTATGTGATAATAAGGAGTATAAACCGGCAATGAAACGTAAAAAGGAACCAAATAGTATGCAATAAATAGATTTGTTTTTATTTTAAACGTCAAATTATCTACAATTATGCTTACTGCATCGCCCACTGCTATCTACTTATTACCACTCTTCCTGCTCTCTCTCTCCCCATAAAAGCTCTCTGCGACGCTCCCCACGATTACTTTTACCTTCATCAAACTCAAGGGCTTTGGCAAATAGGCAACTCAATTTTGGCAAGTCCTCCATATTATATTGGTGAGATAACGGAAAACTTCGTTAGGATTTTTAACTATTGAACCAGAAGACGATTTACTTGAGGAATAACGTTAAGAGCGACTCTAAATACCAATCGCATTTCAGAGGGCAGTTAACCATAAGAGAGGAGAACAAAGCCTACTTGTTACAACTGCGCGAAGCTCAAGACCAAGTACCCCACATCCATTTAGCCATTGGAACGGAAAAGTTGTGGCCCGGTGCCCATCCAGCCTAATCACGGCTCTCTGTGTTCTGAATTGGACTGGATTTGCTTACCTTTGCTAAGACTATGGAACTTCGTTACCTCCTGAAGGCGTCATGAGGCATACCATACCTACAGAATGGCATAGCGGCTGAAGGCGTGGATAAGTTGCCACGGTGTAAAAGTAGCAACCGATCAGCAAAGACTGTAGGAATTTAATAACTTCTCCAGCTGAAAACCTATCACTCATCGATGAATGCCTTTAAGTGTGGAAGAAAAAGTTGAAGACAGTTGCCTTTGAAAGAGTTTATTCAAAAGAAGGAGATGAAACCTACACAATTAAAATACTGTCAGGAATGTGGTCAACGGAGCGCAGGCAAAATTAGTAGTCGGGGATAGGGAACAAACTCAGATTCAACGAAATGTGGAGGAGGAAACGAAAATCATTGCTGCTGGTTGGGACTATCACAAGCACACTGAATAGGTCAGTGGCAATATGGATGGGATGATGACGATGGTGGCACTTCTCAAAAGAGGACAGTACGCACAAAAACACACACAGACGGACAGACAGACAAACACAATCGGTACCTCTGCATTGGTGATGTCAGAAGGAGCTGGAAAAGTAATGTAAAAATGTCAGGGGATAGACAATAACCCTACGCAGCCCCGTTCCCTTCTCTACCCGGTATAGAGAAACCAATCATGCTCACGAGTGATGAATGAGTGACAAAAAAGGATAATTATGGGTGAACTATGCTTTGCCACAGTGACAAATGAGCGGCCAATTAGGTACCAATGCCAGATGTTGCACCAGATTTCTTACTCATTTTCTCCATTTAAATAATAAAGACAACCGTTATTTAAGACTGTATTAAAGTTAAGTCAACTTGCTAGCTGTCAAAACAAGTAAATTAAAGGGAACACTTATTTCGATGCAAGAGAAGTCCCTACACTATCAATTTTGCCTAGGAAAAGTGAATGCGGGAGGTAGATTTCGGGTTTGTCATGTGAATACCACTGTCTGACAAGTTGAAATATGACTTATCACTGCGAAATTGCCCCGAAAATTGCACTACAAAAAGCGGCAAGAGGCATTCCTTCGAACACGTAGATTCAAAAAAGGGTTGCATGGGTGGAATGTTGCAGGGACCGTTGTACAGTCTTGAAGAAATAGATTAGGTAGGTGCAAGGTAGAGTTTAGTGTTAAAAGTTCGGAGAAGGGTTGACCAAAGATGCAGCACTCGTTATGAACTCAAGAGCGAGATACATATAACATCCCAAATAGATAAATCGACCACTTCTAGACATTGACACAGGCCTGTGACACCGGGGTATGGATGCGTCAAACCTGTGTGACATAACCAAAAGGAAGTGGAATGGATTGTGAAGTATAATCAAAATTATGCCACTTAGAGATAGATTATGGAATATTTATCTATGAATTCTTCAGTTGATAGTTGTTCCTTCAACAATTGCACTATCTCAATGGCCAGTTTGGATACTACTTAAAAAGAGTTAAGCAGGAACAATCAAGGAAGAAATATTGTTCTACGGCCATTTTAGTGTTTTAAGCTCATTTAACCTGTTTATACGAGTTATCGCATTGGTCACTACAAGCTGATAAAAACACGCCGCATGTTTGTGGCGAAAGGTCAAGTAAGAAAAGTGTGACCTCGGCGACCAATACGTTGAGACAGCCGTGGGAGAGGCTACGTGTATCCCATGATTCACGTCAGATTAATCTCTCCAAACTATTGGCTAAGTGCGTGACAATGCAGACTAGATGATGATGTCTAGGCGTTTGCTCCTACCACTTAACTATTTGGCCCAAAAGGTAGTAATGGATTGGAGAAAAATAGGCTACTACGTGGGGTTCCATTTGAGTTATACAAAATTTCGGGATGTATTTGAGCGTCAGGCTTGTATTCTTCAACATCTTACCGTAGAAGCTAAATATCTTTAAAAGATTTTTTATTCCAGCTTGTCCTATCTTGTGAGAAGATTCTAAAGCCTTGCCTTATCTTCCATGCTCCACAGCGGATAATTCTCTCAGTGATGATTATCATCGTTTCTTGATATCTACGCTGGACACCCACATGCAGAAACGGTTTATTTATATGAAACAGAGAAGTTAGACAGTCATGGAGAGAAAACTAGAAGCCAGGCTTACTGTCTTGTCTTATGTCGACAAATTGTTTGATAAATATGGGATTCGCACACCCCGCAATAATGTCAACTTCAAAAGCAGAAACAAAAGCACCAGGTAATAAGGCAACAAAGAAACCAAAATCCTTTGTTTCTTTCCCCCTCACACGCTCTTTTTCGAGGTGATTATGCAAGTGAACCAAGAGATGAAAAATGGAAAAGGAGACTTGGAAAAAAACCCTTAAACTTTTAGCACCTCAAAGCCTCACTAACAACAAAGTCGGCAGTTCAACCAGCTTTATCCGGCAGATGCATTAAATATTAACTATGCGGAGGAAAACAACAAAAAACGGAGGAAGTACCAAGTGTGCTGTACCTTGGCTTACCCCTTTCATAACCATCTACCTTCTTATCCGTTCCATGAGCTTTTCAAATCTAAAAGGGGAAATGGTGCAAAGTAAAGCCATCTTTCCTTTCACCGCAGATCGAATAAACCTCAGAAATTCTCCTTTTGCCGTTAATATATGGGATAATGAACGAGTCTGTCGAACTTGTAACCGCTTTGCAATGCGCTCGGTAGTCTCCAGAGGCAAATTTTTCGTTATTCTAAAAAACCTATCCCTAAAGTGGGCTGAACTATAAAATAAAATGCTTTTTCAATGTGACATAATAATCTAAAAAGAAGTTTGTTATAGTCACCTTCTTCTTTGCTAGTAAATGAGAACCGCCTTTTTGGAGATCTCTAAATATTCAGATACTTTGAGCAAAGTATATTAAAGAATCCATGTAGCTGTTGGGTGGCGAAATTCTTAACTGGAACTTTTCCAAATGTTATGTGGTCTTCAGTCCTAATTTTGAGGCCCTCATTGGCAATACGAAAGTCAACACGAGTGTCCTCCCATTTCATTGGGGGAAAAAGAAAGCTTCAAAAACGATTCTTTAAAGTCTTTTACGGCTCGAAATATCCCATTTTCCCCATAATAATGCATTAAAAATAGCTGCAAAAACGAGTGATAGAATTCAAGGTGAAGGAGAGGGCAGCCGACACTTTACAGTGATGCTGACGGGCTAACTGCTATGCTCTACGGCCTGGTAAGCAGTCACATAGGTGGCGTTACATAATGAATGGAAATATGGCATTTGAAAATGAATTTTTTTATCATGACTTGGATCATAGATGCGATCTATGGGTTGTGTAAGTCAGTAGAAGAAAAAAGCTGACACAACAACCAAGCTATTGAAGCTTGTGCCCAAGGCATCATCGTTATAATCAGTAGTTGCATAGAACCACTTCCGTTTCCGCTCCATTGCACTCTCATCTCCCAAGTGTTTAACGAGTCCTCATTGTGTCTGGAACACCTTCGAGTTGAGGATGCCACTCGTGAGCTCAGTTTGACCCGTACCAAGTAAAAGATTCACACCAGATCATTCTGTCCGCTATCCACCATACGCACAAAACCAGTCTGATCTTTCCAGGAGAGGGGGGATGAAATGGTGTGGAATGAAGAGTAGCAGTGACTAGATTACCCATATTTAATCAATGCTAAGGTTTCTTCGCCCCAAGAGAGTCTTAAATCCAAGCGTCATTTCTTATCACAAACAAGTCAGTCAGACAGTAGGTAAGCACAGCAAAATACACAGTGTGAAGGGATGGGAGGATAAGAACATCCTTCTAGAAGCTCACTGTCACGTCAAGGCATGACATGTGGGATCCATCCGCTTAGCCTCCACGATTCTACCTCAATCATTACCTCTTTTGAAAAGGCCACATGCATTTATTTTTCAGTGGTTCACCAGAAGAACCCAAATTTTAAACCAATTCCGGGAAATAAAGTAGTATAACTTCAAAAGCAAGACCTAATTCACAGAGAAGTCTACCGACATTTAAGGACTCTTCAAGATTACGAGCAGACAATAGAGACGTCAATTCTATTGAACCTTCCTTTTTAACCTCGATGAAGAGAAAACACTTCCAAGGCTGGATATTTGCCTTGAATGTCACCAGGAGGCAGTCGCTTATCTCTACCGAGGCAATTTCCTTTTGCCTTACGCACCGGAAAAAATAAGTGCCGACGATCAGGCGGTGTCCACAAAAGAGACAGATTCCGTTCCCCACATCAAATGATCTTATGTCCTCTCCCTTCCTTGGCAAGGTTGTCAAACCCTGAATAGAGAGAGAAAGGTCTAAAGTCTCTCACTCAGTCTACATGACTCAAAGTTTGATAGCGAAATATTTTAAAGATCCTTTTGCCCCTTGAATTAAACGACTGTTATTGAAAGAGAAGGAGAGAGGAAGAATAATCCAAATCTTTTATAAACCGTACAAGTTTGAATACAAAGTCCAAGTAAAAAAGTTACAACTATTTGAACTTGGGGAAAAAGCGTTTTTCCAATTTGACCTTACAAAACAAAGGAGCGAGAGGAAGAGAGAGGGTGATAGCGAGGACGCGGCTTTTGCGCACTCAAAATCGTGCCTTCTGCCGCTTGAGTAGTTATATGCGAGAAAAAAAATCAAGATTTGTGCCATTTTATAGCTCCCATAGAAACGGCGATGGCGGAAACTGAGGTAACATTTACCCATAAATTATCCATAAAGAGACGGGTAATTCTAAAGCAACCTTTTTCGTGGAAAGCGAACATTAGGAAAATAAAGGAACTGTAGAACTCCTTCAAAAAGTATCACAAAGAAAACTTGCTTTCCCAGGAAGAAAACAACTTCCTTCAAGCGCACATCAAGAGCGCAGAGGTTAAAGAAGCAAATGCTTTTCTGGATTAAACAAGAGATTTGTCCGTGACTTGATTTTATGACAGTCTTGAGATTGATAAAGCATCAGTCAAACGGGTGGGTAAACAACTAGCAGTTGATAAGAGCGAAGTGAGGCAAACTTCATCAACACAAGAGGTCATTCACTCCCAATGTACTTCTCCGTAATGAAAAATTAATAGTAATAAAGGACGGAAAACCTTAAGTCTTTATAGACAGCCTACAAACGGTCTGTTCTAGCTCACAATCAGAAGTGGCAGGAGATGCACAGATAGAGCATGAAAGTTCAAGAAGAACATGAGGAGAAAATAAGGTGGAAGAAAGATTTTGGTCAGGGAAAGGGCAAAAGAAAGTGGAGGGCGATGAACAGTTATAGCGGAGGACTGGATAAAGCTAATTAAATGTCAGAGGGAGTTAGTGCGGTTTGTTTGTTTCGCCTAATCACAAAGAAGTGGCAAAAATAAGCCAGTAGGTATGGACAATTCTCTTAGCATTATATTATTTATTACCCCTCGTTTACAACAACGCTACCATAGAATGTCACTGGAGCCACATGTTGGGCGCAATTCGGGCTTGCTGGGCATGCATGAGACAGGTGAGAAGCTACAGAAGCTCGTCGTCAAAGTGGTTAAAGAGCATTTCAGGAGGGTGCAGTAGATGTCAGCCAGTTTCATCACGAGCTTATAATGATGATGCGCAGGAGATCTTTCTACGGGTGAACATGAAGAGCCGTCACTATTGTCCAAAACGAAAGAGACCCCGTTCTTTAGCATCAATTCAGAAAGAAGAGCCGTCACTATTGTCCAAAACGAAAGTTGACTGACCCGTCAAAACTTTCATTAATGCTTGACCACAATGGAATGCAGTGGAGTGATGAAGCAATCGGCTTGCGCCAATGCCATTCGCGAAGCAGAAGACGTGGAAGTGGAACAGACCCACATGCCATCTATTAGCGTATGCCAACTAGATTCAACAATAGCCAATTTGGTGCTCTTCACTTCTTTCCTACACGACAAAAAATGCCACACTGTCACCGAATAGTCTGATTGACTAGCTGTCTGGCTGTGTGGCAGCTGACTGACCGCCACACTGAATGAAGGATTTGTGCAAAGAAATGACTTCTGTTCCACTGACCCTACCACCCATCCCATCCAGCACTTCTGGAGCACGCAACACCTCATACTTCGATAACTACTCCGTCTGCCTATCAGTGTGTGTTTGTGTGTGTGTGTGTGTGTGGTGGAGTGGAGATAGACATGATAATCCACTGCTCACTTATTAAAGGTCACCCAGCATCAACAATTGCGATGTGTATGTGGTGATCGACTGGCTACAGCTAAACGACTCTAGAGCCCGAAAGTTTGCGAGAAGATCCCCTTCCTCCGTCGACAGCCAGGACAGTTAGGCATACTCAATCGCCGATGGGAAGGAAGTCTTCGTCCTACAATGCATCGAAGCTGCGCTCCAGAATGAGGTGCAATAAGATAAGATAGGATAGGATGTGACAGGACATGCCAGAATGCGACAGTCTATGGTGGAATGGAACAGAAGGTAGTTGGCGTCTCCGTGTGATGAACACCGCATTTTCCTAACTCCAGATATGCCAAATAAACAGTGGAACAGAAGGTAGTTGGCGTCTCCGTGTGATGAACACCGCATTTTCCTAACTCCAGATATGCCAAATAAACAGTGGTGAAAAAATTAACAGATCAGACTTGCTTTCGAAAGGGAGAATTCTTCACTCCAGTTTTGATGATGATTCCTTTGGCAGGTAAAATAGTTCAGGAGTCGCTTGACCTGCCTCCTTTTTAAGTAATAACCTATTTGGTTAGCTGACTCAAACTCTGGGAAAGGTAGGGTACGAATCAACATGCTTGTCGTCTTCATGTCATCTGACAAACAAAAGACAGCTCTACTCATTAATTTGCAATGCCTACTACCATGTTCATGCTAATTGCTTAGAAATTAACACGTAAAAGCAACACATTGAAGCTGCACTTTCATACTTTTTTATTGGGTCTCACAATTTCATTCAGCATTCATTAACTCGTCATTCATCCTTCCAATTGGGGTTTTAACGGCTTTTATTATCTTGTCTCATTTCACAAATTATCTAAATGCGTAACTAGATACGGGCGGTCAGGTAGTTCAAACACAGCAAGCTTGTGTTCGAATAATAGAGGATTTTCCGCCCCAATTCGCAATACTACTTTTCGAGTCAGATCTCTTTCAGAAATAATTTAAACTCACTTGTTTCACGCAAGATCATACGAATTCATTTGAATGATTATCCACTTTCTAGACTTCAGTTTCTTTTAGATAGGAAGTATGATTTTATCCTTCTTAACAAGACGCTCAAAGAACGATAAAAATGTAGGAATTTGCCGTCGGGGCACAATTTCCGTCTTGTTGTAAGGGACCTGGTAAAATACGGTATTATAAATGTCACATTCTTCTGTCTTTTCATTGGCCCGCGATTTACTGAATGTTGGCGAGTAAATAAAGCACCCTCTCTCCCTCCTTCACCCGCCTTTCTCTATGCTGAGAGGTTCTGCCCCATAGACACTACACCTTAAATTAATGTACAGCTTCAAGCCTCCCCGAATATAGGTTTAGATTTAATTATTTATCCAAAGGTTTTAGAAATTATTACTAAAGATAGCCAAAGCAAATTATGAAACGGAGGCTTAAACTACGGATATGGAAGTAGGAGGACATGAAAATTGCATTACTTATGCACTGATTAGGGTCCGTGGGGAATAAATCGGCAGAAATAAATCAGTTCGACTATCAAGAAGAATAAATTAATATGCAATGAGAGGAGGTTTGGAGATGTACAACAACACTTACAGTAATTTTATAGTGACAGAGGATCGTGACCATGGATGCGATTTGTCGTAGGGTTCTCGGTTGATTGGACCCTGAACCGGTGGTTCATCATCCCTAAAATCAAGAGGGAAGTCAATTTCTAGAGTGGAACGATAGTTTTGACCTACAAAAGATCATAAATCAAGCCAGTAACTTCAAAATACCTGGACTACATTGACCAAATATGAGACAACATTAACAAATCAGTATGCACAATGCTGCACTGACCTTTCCATTCTCCCCAAGAATCGACCTTTACACCGTTCTGCTGGTGTCTCCTAGTCCCCTAGCCGACTACCCATTATGTGTGACGATATCAAAAATTAATCAGTTTTTAATGTCTCCAGAAGTGACTTGGTGAGAAATAGTTGACGTCTTGAAGCAGTCTAGCGTCCCGAATGTAGCTGAGTTCTCCGAGACTGGGAACAAAAGGGGCATCAAAACCCCATAAGTCTTTAACAACCTCCCACGCCTTGCTGGGCATTAGGAAATTAGGCTAGTCATTAAACTCTCGATTTGAAAGGCGAATGGAGGACTAGTGAATGCTAAGCGGAATCGAGAGACCAGACTTCCCTTTCTGTCATAAGAAAGCACGAGCACGGTGCATAAATATATTACTTTTAATTATTAATTTGTAGGTCAATTAGCACCAAAACAGTGATTGACATTTAGTTGGCATTACTAATTAATGAGGAAATATCTCCTCAAGATAAGCTAGTACTTAAAATGAAGCAGGTAAGTATCTCCAGAAGTATTTTATTTACCAAGGGAGTCCTCATCAAAACTGGGGTGAAGAATTCCCTTTCCTGCAAGCGCAAGCCTGCTGTGTTTGATTCCACCTTAGTGGATTGGTAGAACACTGTATGCAGAAGGCAACAAGCCACCTAACCCCAACCATCACAAGCTTTCTTGCATTACTCCTTTTTTCTCGACTGTTTATTTGGCATATCTGGAGTTAGGAAAATGCGGTGTTCATCACACGGAGACGCCAACTACCTTCTGTTCCATTCCACCATAGACTGTCGCATTCTGGCATGTCCTGTCACATCCTATCCTATCTTATCTTATTGCACCTCATTCTGGAGCGCAGCTTCGATGCATTGTAGGACGAAGACTTCCTTCCCATCGGCGATTGAGTATGCCTAACTGTCCTGGCTGTCGACGGAGGAAGGGGATCTTCTCGCAAACTTTCGGGCTCTAGAGTCGTTTAGCTGTAGCCAGTCGATCACCACATACACATCGCAATTGTTGATGCTGGGTGACCTTTAATAAGTGAGCAGTGGATTATCATGTCTATCTCCACTCCACCACACACACACACACACACACAAACACACACTGATAGGCAGACGGAGTAGTTATCGAAGTATGAGGTGTTGCGTGCTCCAGAAGTGCTGGATGGGATGGGTGGTAGGGTCAGTGGAACAGAAGTCATTTCTTTGCACAAATCCTTCATTCAGTGTGGCGGTCAGTCAGCTGCCACACAGCCAGACAGCTAGTCAATCAGACTATTCGGTGACAGTGTGGCATTTTTTGTCGTGTAGGAAAGAAGTGAAGAGCACCAAATTGGCTATTGTTGAATCTAGTTGGCATACGCTAATAGATGGCATGTGGGTCTGTTCCACTTCCACGTCTTCTGCTTCGCAAATGGCATTGGCGCAAGCCGATTGCTTCATCACTCCACTGCATTCCATTGTGGTCAAGCATTAATGAAAGTTTTGACGGGTCAGTCAACTTTCGTTTTGGACAATAGTGACGGCTCTTCTTTCTGAATTGATGCTAAAGAACGGGGTCTATTACCATGTACTGTACCTCCCCAAAATGCTTCTGTAGTTTGAGTCACACCCATCAGATCCATCACGCACCAAGCACATGCATCTCACAAGTCTCTCCTAGTTAAGATAAGTCGTTGCGGTTAGGAATACCGAAAACTATTCAAACTCTCCCCATCCACTTTCTGTTGCGCTGGTTGCCTGTCGCCTATCCTTCATTTCCTATCCACAGTTGATGGTAAGATGGCTAACACAGGACAGGACCTACCGATAACACTCAGGACGAAGCTGCAAGGTGTTACGCATACCCTTCTCATCTCCTTCACATCTAGCCCTCACGTTAAGTGCTTCTCGTGCTACTGTATGCGTAGCCCCTACAATACATTCATGGCAGTACTTGATCATTCTGTAATGGATAACTAAAATGTCAAATTACACCTTCCATACAAATTGTTCACCGATGTTGTCCAGGAAACCATGCCACTGCAACCGTAAATACTAAAGTACATCCAATCAACGCTTTTGTGTGAAGAATAAACAACAAAGCGGTCACTTATTTTCTCCTTCATGAAACTATGATAAACGACTCTGTTTAAGTGAATTATGTAGTCCTTTGCCGCCTCAGTGATGCAAAAATTTGAGGTAGTTGAATGGGGGCTTTTAAGTGAGGAGGCGTGAAACAAAGGCAAGTGTAATCCATTTTTTTGAAAGAAAAGATTCTAACGGCAAATAGTAAATAGAGACAAGCTCAAAAAGTACTACCATCAAACGCTTTGGGTGCGAGTTTTGAGTGAGTGTCACAAGAAAAGTAGATAACTGACGACAGTGACATCGGTACACCCTGATTCGATGCTGTCTCCAAATTTGTTACAGGAAAAAAATTGGAGTAAAAATAAGGATTAAACCAATCCAGCGGTGAATAACATATCCACTAAGTAATGCTGTCTAAATCAGCAAGGCTAACATTCCGGGAAGTAGGAACATGGGAAATGTACCTCACACATCGTAGAGGATCTCATAGCTCAAACAAAAAAGAGATATTTCACTGGGGATCACCTTTTGCTTTGTTTGTTTGGTCGCACATTTGTCTACAAGTATGAACTGTCAGCTAATGCACTGATTCTACTCAAATCAGTTACCACAGAGGATGACTTTGCTTCCACGTTCAGCCTCCAATGAAGGCGGATGAAATGGAGACGAGGTTCTGGAACCCTAATTGAGTCTGCTTTTTGGAGCTCGAACTTTCCTTATTTTAAGGAGAAGAAGGGAAACAGACCTGATATAACTTCGTGAATCCCTAATTTATACAAAATTTAGATCCTGGGAAAACAATACACAGAAGCGCAACGCTAATGGTACTCTCAGGTTACTTTCCTCTGAAAGGCTTCCCCAAAACTCGCATTTATCTATGATCCTGACTTTTTGATTTGCCCTTTTGAGCCTTATGGAATGATGTCGGCAAATTGAAAGCACAACTATTTTTACAGAATCACTGAGGCAAAAAACAACGACACTCAATCACGTTTTGTAAAGCACTGAAAAAAAAACTTGGAAATTTATGGAATCACAGAAAGTATGTTTTATGGTATGCACTAATAGAATGGCATTTGTTATATTTGACAACATTGAATGCAAACTTCTGTTTGCCTTCAAACCGAAATGGAATGCCACTCAAGATGTGGTAAGGATCAAATTCTAAGAAGCCGCTTCTGTTTCAGACAAATGCGCTAGCAGTTTACTATTGTTCAACATCAAACCATACAGCTAAGATGTAACTGTTTAGTAGAGTTTGACAGCAGGCAGGATGGCAGATACAATCCAATGGTGCCAATAAATTACCTAGCTATTGTTACTGTTGGAGTTTCTTCCCCTATTATAAAAAAATTAAAGTTTTTTTGAAGCCCCGGGCTTGATTCGGTCAGCTCAAGCTCTAGACGAGACGGGAACGGCGACTGTGTACATTAATGTGTGGATTTTTCCGGTCACAAGTGAATCCACCCTCTCAGAGGTGAGACGAAGCTCTACCTTCCACCTCCTCTTTGGAGGCCTATAAAAGATCGCATCACTTAAAAGACCTTCATAGTTTGTTAGTAAAAAAATAAACCCACCCAGCACGTCGATAGACATCCAAGTAATCCTGGAACTGAATGATCCTCGACTCCAACTGCATGCATTCGAGAAGAATTTGACGCAATTCATCACAAGTGAAACGAGGCGATGATGCAACCGTCACCAATCCACCAAGAGTGTCACTTTTGGCAACCAATTTGTCATCTGTGTTCAACAACTTCACAAAATCACTCTGCTTCATCTCGTCCTCCTACCAGAAACAAAATAAAATTCCTTCACTTTACAGAGCACATTTCTGGAAAAAGATGGCAAAGAGACAAAGGAAATGTGCTTTCTTTGTAACTTCTATACAGCTCTTCAGACGAAGTTCTGAAAAACGCTTCGTTTGACAGAAATAGCAATAAAATGTGAAAATAAGTCTACCCAACAGTCATGCACTTTTATTCAATAAAAATGCAGCTTAGCAAATCAAGAGTTGGCTACCTCTGGCGAACAGCATTAAAGTTTAAGTAATTTTTTTTCACCGAACTGATTCATGCGTGTCGATTAAACAGTGTCTGGAGGCATGAGACAAAGTGTGTGGTCATCGGTTCACCAATTTGAAACAGTCACAGATTAAAGCATCTCGAGACGTGATTGGTTGCCCATCTTGTAAGACCTGCTGCCAATGTTGTCGAATTATTGTGTTAAATGAAACCCTTAATGCAAAAATTGCAGCGAGAGCTTGGGATTTTGGCACAAATAAAGCCCCACCAAAGGCCCCATACCAAATTGGGACACTAGAAAGACAATGGAAGACTGATTTTGGCGTTAATTATTCATCATCGTTCGCAGTGTTTGAAAACCTCCGCATAAACAACAAAAGCCGCTGTTGTGCCGACACGCAATGTTCAAACAGCGGCGGTGAATGGCAAAAAAAGAGAGACACGCGATTCCTACTACAGAAAGCTTCGACTTGGTGGCAATATAAAACTGCATGGCAACACTGGTTCTGCAACTATCCAGTCAAATTGTTAGTAACTAAAAGAAGGGAAAACTCCATCTTCTGAATGGAAATTGGAGGCACACCTAAACATAACGATGGATAACCAAGAGGCCTAATCTTTTTCCAAAGGCAACAAAAAAACGAAGAATATACGCCAATAGTGTCAAAGTTAACCAGCTACCCTACTAAATGTAATGTTATAACTCATTAAAGTAGAGGGCAAAAAACGACTAGTTCAAAGGAGACATGTGAAGGTCACATTAGCCTTAAAAGTTCATTTGATTAAAAAAACAAAGTCGAATTCGATGTAAAGTAAGTTGCACTTTGTTAGATATAGTAAAAGCATTAATTTGCATTGGCAAGCCAAGCCATCCAATTGTTTCGTAAAGCATCTTCCTTCCCAAAAAGTGATAAATTCAGGCTTCAGCATTGTTAATGCCCAATCGCAAGTGGAGTATTGAGACGAAGATAGCCTTAACCCAACAAAGAAGTGGGGACTCGAATAAACAAAACAAAACAGTATTTGCCACTTTACTATTCTAAAGAATTAAGAAGATTTGGTGATTATTTAGTGGCTAGATCACGACGACCTGGGTCCTCTTTGGGCACTTGCCCATGATACAACAAAAAGGGGGATAAAGGCAACGCAACAATATTACCGGGAAGACATTCATGTTTTTATGTTTGATGCGTGTTCTACCTGTTTAATAGCGAGTCTGGCTTGGAGTTTTATGCCTTTTATCACACACAAACGCATGGAGCAGGCCGACACATAACACCCGCAACCGCAATCGCCCAGCCACCTCCATTGCACGCTATGCCAATTCACCCTAAAATCAGCACCCAACCAGATAATACACACCTGTAATGAACGGTTTACAATTATGGTCATAAATTGGCACGATTGTAATTTATTTACTCAGTAATTTCCTTGGCTACTTTTGAGCTATTACCTGAACAACCCTAATCAAAACATTAGCAAAGGTAATAGTCAAACACCTAAAAAATTACTTTCCTCTTCTTCTGAATGACTAAATGCCTTTGTTTAAAGCAAGCTCCAATAAAAAATGTCGACGTAAATCGCATTGCTTGCAAGCACCTACTGAAATAAGCTAACTAAATTGGTTCTGGCACGTTTAGTTTTATTTCAAGTTTCCAAGTTTTAAAATAGCGTTTATACAAATCTGTTTTAGGGTAAAAAGGGAGTGAAAAAGATGATTATATAAACAATAAGACGACACTTCCCAAGAAAACGAAAGAAGGCGAATTAATCACACTGTTCCGAATAGTGTAGTAAGAAATTTCATCACATGCGACCACCCACACATACCCCCGTCTCATGTTTTCGCTTAAAAATTCAAAGTCAATTAACCAAGTGGCAAAGAAGGCTTTCAAGCATAAACCATCTCCTCTTTTGTTTTAACTTATTAATGTTGATAAATTATATTTTGAGAAGAAAAGTCGACGAGAACTCACAGTATGAGGCGAGACAGCACTGAGTTCGCGGCGCATTGACGTTGTCATTAGGGTATTTTCCTCTTGATAAATGGCGGATGAAGGGCCAATATGATGTCGGATTTCTTCAACGAGAGCTCGCTTAGCACGGAGGCGGGATTCTAGCTCCTTAATCTCACCATTAAGAAAAGCCACCGCTCCATTTGTTAAATCAACATGTGCTGAGGTTTCGTCGGAAGGAAGTAGCCGGAGCCGTGTTCCCTTGGCGTTCAAGTGGGCCAGACGTTCAGCTTGAAGTTTCATCTAAATAAGACAAAACACTTCTACTAATGTGCTTTCAGTAGCGTTGTTTTTTATCAGTAGTAGGCCAACCCTTACGGCGTCGAGATCAATTGCCCGTTGCATAAGGATTCGTCGTTGAGAGCGCAATTCCACCTTTTGAGCGTCAACTACATCTTTGAGGCGTCGCAGAAGGCGCACTTCTTCAGTATGCTGGGGTGCTAAGTGATGTACAAAATCTGATGGCAAAATACAATCGCAGAATTTAGCCATGGTCTATTTACACGTTTCCCTACCTGAGGGAGCAGGAATTGATCGATACTGTTTGATGTGTTTGGCAGATTCAAGCATTTCCATGAGCTGCGCATTTTCTTCAACAAGTCTTTCAATTATTTTCTGCAATTCCGATGCCTCAGCACGCCAGTTCTCCTCTATTTTCAAAGTATCCTACGAATGCAAAATGAAGATTTTCGCCTTAATCTGAAGGTAAAGTCTCCTAAAAAGATGCAACCTTTTTGTTTTTAGCCCTATAAACAACATAAAATAATGCATAAGCAGCGGTTCATAAGGTTGGGAAGCATAAACAGTCACAAAACATGTGTTTTTTTAGGCGGAACCAAATAGCTTATAACGAAACCGAGGAATAGATTACTAAACTTAAGCAGCCACGGAGATCTCTAAGGGAAGGAAGTGCCAAAAACCCTCTTCATTTCGGTCGATGTGTCAATTTCTTGGTCTACTCAAAGACTACAAAGACCATTGGTTCCTGACACCATCCAAAACAGTCCAATTAGATGTTGAGGTCCTCTTATTCAACCATTGAAATTGCTACTAATTATTTTTTAGCACCTATAAGCTTGTTTCGTGCTGCTGCGGAAGAGGTGATAGGTTTGTCAAGATTACTACACATAATACATACTGCATTTTGGTACTTCAATAAGAAAGTCGGATAAGTCTACGACCAAAAATTCGTCGTTACTTAGTGTCGGAGGAAAAATAAGGGTTGGCTGGCTTAACGGCACCTGCTCGTTCAAGTAGCGGTTTGGCCTCCATGATGGGACCGGTTCCCAAATTCTTTTATGAATAAGTGAGCTAAGAACTTCCTGATGTTTACGGCGCCACACGTTCTTCCTGCGGGGCGAGTTAACCAACGCACCGGATCTACCAGCCACATTGTTGACGAGTCGGAGTAGGTTGAGAGGGGGATGTATGGGCACGCGTTTTCTAGTCGGCTACAGGAGTAACGTGTGGTTCCATTTCTGAATAAACGCTTTATTAGGACAGTCAAAGTCGGCCAATTAGGTGGAAGTGAACAAGGGATGGAGTTTCTAGGCACGCTAAAATTACCAGAAATTAGATGGGGAAAAATCAAAAGTCTGTAGCATAGAGACAGAGTTCTCAGTGGCAAAACCGACACCGTCGGTGTTAAAATGCGACCCGAATTTTGCAAAAAGGGGTCCACAAAATATGTATTGTCAGTATCACTCCAATTCCTGGTGGGGCTCCAATCTCAGGTACTGGATCAAGAGTATTGAATGAACTTGAACCGCCTTATAGACGGTGCTTATATTCCCTTGAATACTCTCCCATTTCGTAGGTAACTGAAAGTACCTTGAACAGCCTATCATGCAGTCTATGGTGTTTACCACATAATGAGGAGATTCCCTTGGCATATGGGATGAGCCCACTGTGGAGCATTATCAAGTTCTTTCAAATTCGACGTAGCAGGTGGATAGACTGAGATCCACAGGATGCAGTAGGGCTTCGATGAAGGCATCAACTATGGACGCCTGCACACACAGAGAATAAGAGCTAAAGGTCCACTAAACACGGATTGATTAGTAGTTGGGAAACTATTTTCACCTTCCGCATAATGCTTGGTACAGACGTAAGGCGGGAATTAATCTGTCCCAAAATGGAATGACACAGAGTACTACCCTTGAATCGAGAATGGGGCTATTTCTAGAGTCATAAACTATGCACATACACCGGCCGAAAATAACCCTATCACGTGACCTAACCTGTTCGTCCTTGAGGCGCTGCTGAGTGCGAGCGACTTTGTCAGCCTCTAATCGTTCAACTGCTGCTTGAAGTGTTGTCAGCTCTGCTAATTGGCTATCACGACGAGCCGCCTGTTCTTCCAACTCTTCCAACACCTGAATCACTTTCGGCATGAGTCCACACACCGTCTCGCCCCCATGGCGATCCACGATAGCCTCAAATTCCTTCCCAATCGCTGCAGCCATCTCGTAGACCTCGGCGACGCTGATAAAATCACCTTCGTGACCTTCGCCACCACCACCATCATCACCGCTATCCCATGCCTCCATCCCCCCTATCGTTGCAGGGGATTCACCGCTCTCCACAATCCCTTTGCTGTCTTCGAGTTGCGTAGATTTCCACTTCGAAGACGCCAGCATGCAATGCGGAACCGCAGCAAAAAAGCCACAAGATGTGATTCCCACCTGAAACACATCGCGTGGAAAAAAGCAGGTGTTGATTGGAGTTTTATCTCACCCAGTTTGCATTGAATGGTAATGCTAAGTAGTTTCATAAGAAGGAACCTGTCAGAGATAATAAAGTCTGCAGAAAAGTCACGATAAAGGTCCACCAAATCTACAATGGCCTTTGACTTCAAAAAACTGGTTAGTAAGTGAGTTACCTCACATTCGAAGGTAACGAAACAGCAGCAGGATAAAAATAAAAGTATCTGATGCGTTAAGACGTTCGACAGAAACTACCAGCGTCGACGATGTTATCAAGCAGTTTTCCCAAGCCGATGGTTAACAGATCCGTACATCGGAATCCACGCTTCTGGCCACAGCAATTGCCAAATTTAACGTCTTCTGTTTGTCGTAGGACTCTTTGATATACAATCAGGTTTAATAGAGGTGCCTAGCGACTTGTTCATAAGTCCAATAAAAATTTGTCGCAGTTCAATCCACCCCCAGTGTACTTACAGATGAAAGTATGCTTATAAGCCCAATGATGATGCCTGAATAAAAAGGACAACAACGTTCGGAAATAATAGAAAAACTGGAAAAGATCAAATTACCTGGAAAAAGGAAAAATGACAAAATTTATTTGACTCAACTAAAATATTTCAACAAAAAGTCATAGTCGGACAAAGCACCTGAGAAAAGTAAACTGCCTAATTGCATCTCGCAGTCTCAGGGCTTGGACAACTAAAACAGGGATAAGCATAACATTCAGTGACGTCAAAATGCACGGACAAAACGAAATGATAATTTACATCAGCGAAACAGATTTGTTCTTCCGTTTACATGGACGGAAATAGGCTCACAAATCAGGAACTGTAAAATTGGGAAAATTTAGCAGCAGAGAAAAAGTACACTGTGAAAATGCTCCCGATTTTTAACGAATTGTAAGAACTTTCAATCCACCCGAATTTGAAAAAAAGTACATTCGTGATTTGCGACATACGTAAAATGGTCTAGGCATTAGCAACAATGCATGTTGTGAGGTTTCAGCCAGTTCTTAAAAACTATAAAAGGAACGTCTATGTACAAACAAATAAGTGAACACAAATGCTTTCAGCACAGAGCAAAATATAAGTGAAGGACAGTTAAAAGGAATAATTCTACTGACAAGCAGGCCTAGTAGAAGTTATCAACAAAAAACTAGAAATAAGTGATTTTGCTTAAAACCCTAAAAAGGCGAAAAGCACAGGATTTTCATCACATTGAGAGATTCAAAGTAAATATCCAAGTACTCCGAGAAACGACACATTTGGCCAACCGATCAAGTAAAATATAGTTCAACTCACAGTCAAACTACAAAACAAAAAAATCAAATAATTTATACAAAATACACTCGTAGGCCCATTTTTAAACCACTGCGACCCGTCAACCCCCACCTGAGCTTACGTAGCGCACAAGAAGGACCGCCAAATGCCCGTCCTTCACAAGACCTAAAGAATTTGCACAGTTAAATAAGTACAATGCAGCTATTTTTGTTCGAAAACTTATTTTCTGCAGATCTTATTAAATTAAATAAAAAAGCGGTTTGTCACAGCAAAAAGGAAGTTCTGTTCTTTCCTAATGGACTTTTAACCCTTGTAATGGGCAAAATGCTTCGATTGATAAAATGTATATTAATAGGCAAGTTAAAAGTAGTTTGTTTGAACTATTTTACCTAAAATAAGCTTGATAGCTCTTTTTAGCAGGGTTAGCGTTTATCGTGCAATACAATATAGTACTAATTATGCGAGTGACAAAGGTAACAATAGTACCACAGTCAAGCTGTTTGGCTTTTAGGTTTTGCGTCATTATTTAATTATAATGGCAGTACAACAAATGAGGGCCAAAGAACAGTAACCGTGTTAATATTTTGCTTGAATGGTAAAAATTGTTTAGGCCGACTGGCGCCCATTTTGAACTCGTGACCTCACAGGAGTGTGTTTGTGGTGCCTTTTACAATGACTGAAAAGGTATCTGCTTCTTGTACATAATTGCCTTTAGACAAGCTCAGACTTCGCAGACTTGGATGTCTTGCTCGTAAACTCCGAAAAATTTAATCAAGTATGATTAGTAATAACGCAAAATGGCTCTTTATAGTTGTTTATTCAAAATATTAAACCGGCATGGATGGATCGAGTTCTCTCTCGCTTATCGCGTAGTCCTGTACACTTTAACAAGTTTTTTGACATCCTTGTTGACTTTGTGGTGTCGGAAAATCACCCAGAGTGGGACAATCGTGCACTTCGCTGGCTGAGTAAAATTTTCGAAAATCCGGAGTTTGCAGCCATGACTAAAAAGTCCCAATCTTCCCTGTGCCGTTTTTTATCATTTAGCGCAGAAGTTCACGGTCTCCGTCAATCATTAGATACAGTGGTGGGAATGATTGATTCCGCGCCCAAGACCGTAAAACCTAAATTCAAAAAACCTGATTTGCCAATGTTGGACACAGGATACGTTTTCATTGATGGTACGCTACTTTGATGCTCTGATGTAGTATTTATTCCAAAAATTTGATACGGTACACCCACAATGTGTTCGCTACTTTGCTTTGAGGTTCTCCGTATACAATGAAATGATGGATCTAGTTGATTTTTCAGAGCCCGCCTTAGAACTTCGTCTTAGGCCTTTTTTTCTAATAAAGAAATCAAACCTGGTCTCCATTTTCCCTAATGTGATGCCTATTTTTCACTTTCCATTTTTCATTTCGCTACTAATAGACTTACGAAATTTTGGTTTTTATAATAGATTTGTTTGTTTTATTTTGATATCCAAGTAACGTTTAGTGTCCTTAATAAGAAGTTTGTTTTGGTAAGTAACTAAAGTGATTATGCCTCTAAGGGATTCTTGCTATTGTATTGTGTAAATTTGCTTACAGATCACGAAGTTAACTTCGGTATTCCCAAGAAGAGATCCAGACGCAATGATAACGACGTAAAAGGAAAGCAAGATGAATGTGATCAGCCGTCCCTTTTAAGCGATGAGGGAGGCGACAGCATCTCGGACAATTACGAAGAAGGTGTTGAGGATGATTATGGAACCCCAGCAGTTTCCGAGGATGATGGAGTCTTCGATGTTGACAATGGGTCGACTTCCTCCCTTGCTGAAAGCCAGATGTCCACCACTCTTCAACAGACACAAGTTTCTGCTAACCACAGTGATGACAATTCCATCCTTGACGAGGATGATGAGGTTAGCTCAGAGGTTAGTTATTCTAATCGCCCTCTACCACATACTCTATATCGATTTAGGATGATGAAGATGAAGGAGGTCGGATGGACGCGCCTCCACAATCAGACGTGGAGGAAGAAGGAAGGGATGGGGATGTTGGCCCTGCTTTTGGTGGTAGCAGTAGCAATGAGGTTTCTGTTCCGGTCGATAAGAATGTGTGTCAGGTTCGTCGTTCCGCACGGATTCGGAATCGACGCTGAATTTTTTCCCGGGAAATACTGCCACTTTGTACAGGTACATAAATATACTCTCGACTAAAAAACCCATATCATCGACACGGTTTTGGGGGTTGAAGCGTAAGGGGTGCAGCAATCGTCCACTGGGGGTCTAGTGCGCAGGTCATAGTGATGAGTTGGGCCGTCGGTGGTGGGCTTGTCGTTGGCGCGGGTGGTTCGTGCTGCGAAATGCCTGAGAGAGCTCGCATGTCGGTACCAGAGCCGAAGGAACCACGTGGCAGGGGAAGTGGTGCTTTTTACGCGCTTAAACTACTGGTTACAGGGTGGAGTTCGACATATGTACCTGTTGGGGAAACGTATTCACACAAAGATGATATGTCCTGCATAGAAATGCATCAAATTAGCCAAAAGTAGGGAACTAAAGGGAAAGCGTCAACTTCTAAGAGATGCTTTTCCTATCGCGAAAAAATCTACGCGATGCTTCTAATCAAAAATAGCATAAACAGACATCTTGTAAGAGCAGTTGAACCATTAAAAAAATTTACCAAGAGCAGTTCATAAAAGTCAAAAAACTCGTAGAGAATTTGCAATGCACTAAGCATAGGTCATTTTCCGAATTTATCAGTCTAATATTTGAACATACTAATTCAAGGCCGTCCACGGTTTTTTGCGTGAGTTATGCTTTAGTGTGTTCAAATTCGTTTGTTTTTTCATCGAATGGATCGTTTTCTTGTAATGTAATAAATGATATGATTGTCTCGCTTTTTCCTTTCCAGGTTTTATGCTTAAGTATGCACCTATTATTTTGTTTGTTTGCTGGCGTATTCCCGCCCTTCAAAATTTAATATTATTATCCGCTGTAGGATGGGCGAAACTATAGGTCCTTCTGGACTGTCAGAGGAATCTAGTATACTGTCTGATTTGATCCGCAAACATCGCGGCCGGATCGTTATTTATACGGGTGCCGGAGTAAGCACCGCTGCGGCCATTCCTGATTACCGTGGGACCCACGGGCTATATCGCAATTCTACCAATTCGGGTAGTTTAATTTCTTTGTTCTATTCGAATTTTTGTTAGGCCGGAGGGTGGTTGGCACCAGACTTCGGTTACCAGAGGCAAGCTTTGCCAAACCGACATTTACTCACATGGCTATATGTGCTTTAGTTTCCCACGGCTACGTAAGTTGTTTTCTTTTGGTATCAGGTTTTTTCCAAGTTAACATCTTTTGTCCGCTCGTCTTTTATGCTCTTAGGTGAGGCATGTCGTTTCTCAAAACGTAGACTGCCTGCATTTACGAAGCGGACTTCCTCGTAAAAATCTATCGGAATTGCATGGAAACCTTTTTATTGAAGTATGTATGCTGTAAAACCTGACCACTCCCCTCAGCAATGTCTTTCATGTAAGAAACTGACGTACCGCGCCTTTGATGTCGCCGAAAATACTGCAAGGGGCAGACATATGACAGGTCGCATTTGTTCCTTCTGCTGTGATGCCCCCACTTTTTCGTCTTTGCAAAGGTCGATCACCCTGGGAGCACTAAAACTTTTATTTGAAAAGAAGAATGCGTCCAAGGACGATTCCGTTGCTGCTATTCATCGAGCTGCTCAGAACATCTGCAAAGATTTTGGTCGGTGTATCATGAGCCTTTCATTTATTTCGTCAGCTAATCTTTTGTGTTATTATTACTCCTTATTTCATAAGTTCGTTGCTGAACTCCATGAGCTCTTGGAACTTCAAATCGGCTGATTTCGAATTTACGTACTTGCAACTTCGTCTACTTACAACGCTTAAGTAGAATTATATTTCGTCGCCATTCCAGGGGCGCATTTAACTCAAGGCCTCAATTTTAGGTTGAATGTCGGCTACTAGGAGTCAAGTATGGTGGGATAAGCCAATTTGCAGTAAAATGCTGCATCGTAAACTTCTAATCAAGCGTAGATGGAGGTATTTGGGACACCTTTATCCGAAGTAGTCACCACTAGCACTCTTCCACCCATATGTCTTTTTCAAATAGTTAAATTTCTTATTAACACACGCTCTAGTCTTTATTGTTGGTTTTTTGGCGAAAGATAGTTTGACCGAACTATTTTGCTTGTCAAATCGCGTGCAAAACAATTCAAATTTCTTGATAGCGCCTCTTGCTGCGATCTGATGGTTACATACTCTTTCCTACACCTTCATCCTTACCTATGAATAATTGCATGCTGAAGTTGGGGGACTGGTTCCTAGATATTTTTTTGTAAAACTGACTTATTATTCGAACATTACCTTTTGTAATCCATTATGAGGATATAAAGGTAGAAGATGAAGCTTTCAAACACCGATTGAAGTGTATTCGCCATAACTCCTTGCATCATAGGACTAGTTTCGTGGCTCATCTAACACAACTTTGATGGAAGTTGGAAGGATGTGCGTGAAAGTAGTGGAGAAATATCTCCAACACACCACCATCTCCCACCCATTTATACTGATCCCGTGTAGGGGGAATTTGGACATGTTGCTCTTACTTTTGAATAAAATTCCACAAGATCTCATGTAGCTTTACTTTTTCATGCAATAATCCCAGACATGCGATTGTTCTAGTCATTAACTTTTTAACGACACGTCTGTTAGCTACACTGCAGTTTATCCCTTTATTGATAAAGCATACGTGCCTTGCAAATTGGTAAAAAGGAGCGGCACTTTACTTTGAATTGGTATTCTTATTGTAATATCTTTAGTCTTGGAGTCCCATTTGGGCCATTGTACAATGATGGAATACCTTTCCCCTAAGATGTATGCATTTGACATATCTTATAAAGAATATGACCATGAGAACGGAATCTTACACAGCAAGCTGATTGGAAGGGTTCCATATCACAGGAATACAATCTTTCAACTCTTTCAGTAGGATGACACGTGCAGCATTGATACAAAAGGAGAGGCACCAAGACATTCGCTAGGCATGTCCCACCAGCAATTGCTTACCCGCCAATACAAATGTCATACCTATACATATATCAACTAATCAAACTTTACTGGTAAAAAAGGGCAGTTCACCTTGCTATTATACTAAATCACTTTAGCCTAACCATAGATGGTAAACGCAGTAGCAGTCGAGGTCTCAACAATGCTACTTAGTTGGGCCACAGTTACGCTCGTTTTTTCCACTGCTTCCGTGTTTGTGCATAGTTTATTGCGTCGATCACTTGCTGTGCGTCCAGACACTGTCTAATAATACAGTAGCCATGCGTAACGCATTCAGTGGTGTAAAAGTGACAAAAATTGTACGCTTGCAAGTGTCCTGTGTGGAGCTCTGTGCATTCATAGGAATTCGAAATGGTTGTGTGATTGTGTGCGGGAGTGATGTCGAGATCCTCTTTGGCATGTCGCCTGCACGGCTCAAGTGATACCCCCACCAGGTTCCTTTGTAGTTCGCCCGTCTATCTGAAATTCGTCCGTCAATTCGTCCATTGTCAGCTTTATTCCTGCAAACAGCTGGTCCTGGAGGTTACCTTTGGCCACTCATGTGTGCTGGTGATTTTCAGGCTACAAAATGCTGTGAAATTCTCCTTCTAACATTCCCCAGGTATCGTGCACTGTCCTTGTCAATTCCGATCCCCCTCTTCTCTCGAACTCCCCCTACTTGGCAAAACTAAAGTGAAAAACCATCATCAGTTCGTGATCCGCTTTCTCAATCTACAGCCCCAAAAAGACGACACCTTCTCCCTCCTTGATTCATCACACTAGCCTGGACACCTGCTGGCAGTGCGTGGATCAGTTTGCTCACCGTCTGGTCGACTTTCTGATCGTGTTTTCCTTCTCATCCCTCAGATCGGCGCGAAGGCAAGCCACCACCACTGTTGCACGACGTGATAATACACTACGGTGAGAGGCTGGCTGTCGATGAGAGCGTAAATCAAATCCCGGCGGCAATCAGGGCGATTCATGGCACGAAGTCACCCGATACCATCGCTTCCCCTCCAGTCACCAATGATGCGACTGCTACCGTCACTACCACAGCCAACGAGTGCTGTGATGCCTCAGCTAATCCGCCGACCCAATTTGCGGCTCCTGTGAACTCCATTCGTGCGCATGGGTACGTGGAGTGTGGTTCCCTTCCAGAAGCAATCTCCATCTTGTCTGCTGTTTACCTCGTTGAAGCCATCTTGATGGGCGATTGGCGGCACAGATTGGGGTCTAGTGTATCGTTTGGTTTTCCTTCAGTGACTCCGCCAATGACATGAATGCGGATACGGGTCCGGTCTCACTGATTCTGGTTATCGGTACTTCGTTGACAGTGCTAAGGTTTTACACCTTCTTGTGGCCCCATGGATTGCGTCGTTGTCTCGGTGCTGGCACCAAAGGAGGTGGCGGCAGTACTAGATCCCCGAAACGTCCTCGACTCGGCCCTGATTCCGACATCCCGACGACGACAGTGGCGGCAACGGAGACGGGGGCAGTGACATCCGACGAATGCATGGAGAGCTGCGAGTTAGCCATCATTAACATGCAGAGCACGTGCAAAGACGGACTGGCGAGGTTCGTCAGTCGACGTGCGTGTGATGATCTACTGCGAGAGACGGTGGAAGGTCGTCTGGGTCTCTCTGTACCTACCTACGATGCTGCGAGGGATCCTTTGCGTGAAATTTTTATTCCTCTCAGTCCCGAAGAGGAAGATACACGTACCCGACCGGATATTTTCCAATTGTGATACCAGCATCTCTAACTGGGGTTTACTATTGGTTCTCCTCATTGAGTTTCCAATTCTACTTCCCTCGATTCTCCATGCTTCGTGTGGTTGTGCATGTCATTTTGTCGACCTTTGTGTTGATAATGTAGGTCTATAATAAATGTGACTAATGAGGCAATTCTGGTTTGGAGTAGTCACTGAAATGCAGACATTAAATGCGACTCTGAAGATTAGGCGGATGTTTTCTTGTTCGTAGTTTATCTGCGAGAGTATTTCAGCAGCCATTTGATGCTCTCATTAGTTTGAAGTGTGTTGCTTTCTTGCCTTGGCCAAGTAGAACTCGTCACACATAAGACTATTACCTCTCCACCATTGAACAGGTTACATAAAACTGCAGCGTTTGCCCATTACTCCTTTGCGTTCCAGGCTTGATATCTACTTGTTCTTTGCCTATCGCTCAGTGTATTTATTTTGTCAAGATCGGGTAACGGAACATAGGGATGGTGGAGATCCCACTCTAATCCGCTGCTTTACCTTAAGTAGTCAAACACTGTTGCAGAGTAGTTTGTGGAGGTGAAATGGTTAGATTATTGTTTCTTTTGGTACCTACCTGCTTTCGCCTAAGCGTTTGCCCAGGGGACTTTTTTCCTGAACTGTGAAGATGTGTAGCCCTTTCCCTCCCTATCTCATTTCCTTGGAACTAAAAGCAGCGCAGATAGATGGATGGACAACAGTGGTACGAACTATTGAGCATGAAGACTTCTATAATTGGGCAAGTTTGCCTATGAACGGCAGGTGGATTGCGTTTGTTCTAGGGAACCGACCAAATTCATAATTTCACTTATACAATGGAGGCTGGTGATGCCTTGCATTGTTGAAGACTCCGCAATCGCTAAACTGATTTTCGGCTCACTTGCCATGGGAAACCATCTTTGCGATGCAATTTTAAGCACATCACATCGCGCTCTCCTAAGGCACCACGTCATCCCCAGTCGGCATTTCATATTCAAATACATGGACCACTTCCTGAAAACAAAACAATCACCTTTGAGACATCAATATCCCACCAGTAGTATGGATGAAAAAGTCTCTCCCTTTGGGAAAGCACAACGCAAGGTCCCAGACTGCATCCAAAATAATCGGTGGTAAGATTTACACTTCGGGAAGAGGTGCGATAGGATATGGTACCACGCGGTGGCTGGGTGGTACTGAGGCTTTTCCTTGTCTTTTGTGCTAATTCTTCAAGCCCCAAACACTTGCTGCCCTTTTCTGATGCTAGGCATGTCAAGTAGGTAACTGCAAGCGAAGCAGAATGCCCAGTAGAGAATGAAAACTGAGGTGATTGTGTAAGCGTTGTGCTCAACTCAGGTGACTTTTGCAGTGTGCTTATGTCTAACTTGGAAAGGGATTTTAGATCTTGGATTTTCTTAACGAACATTTCAACCATCAGAAAATCCGTAAAACCTGACTTATTTACTCTGCAAACTCCAGTTTAACGCAGTTCCAAGGTCTCGAATTTGTCATGTCAACGCACTATACCGATGTCTAAACACGACCTGAAGGGACGGTTTGATGGAAGTGACCTGGTGATAATCACCGGAGTTGACATTGTACTCGTTTGTAAAATAAAGCTCGGCTAAATCTGCTTTGTTTATTGCTGTTTCACTATTGTTACATCAACCAATCAAAAATGACAGACATCTCCTGCTTGAGTTCGGTATCTTTATTTTTACACGAAGATTGCAAGTTTGGATGGATCAAAAGTTGGCCAGGACCAGTAACTCCGTGTAGAATGTCAGCAGCTTGACTATAGACAGAGCCGACAGACAAGATGACTTATAAATAATAGGCTATTCGCAAATATTTCTTCACGTATATTTTAGGACTTGGAACTTTTAACCACCATTGTCATTCAGCCTTTACAGTCATGGTTTTATAAGTCCATTTAAACATACTAGGAGTTTGCACCGTACATAAATGTTGGCCTAAAAATTTGGCTAGAGGATGTAGAATCTAGTTGCCCGTTTCACCTCCAAAACTCGTGCATGGCCGTGCGCGGTTTCGAATATCTGTGTTGCCATGACCTCAAGTATAACCTTGAATAAGTTAAAACAACCTAGCCGTACTTGTGCTTTTGCACGAAAATGTTTTGCTTTTAATTAGCTGGTCAGTTTTGGGTTTTAATCTTTTCCTAATAATTAAATAAGTCCTTTTGCTAACGATCTGAGTTTCTAATTGTTAATTACCAGCGTTTTCTGAAGGAGAGGAGTAAATTTAAATTGTAGGAAATGATTAAGGCTGTGCTATTCCAATGGGCTGAACGCATGTGCAAGCAGTTTTTGTCTTGTCCACCCTTTTGGTTCATGGATTCTTGACCTATAAAAGCAGAATGAATGCCCTTTGTTTCCTTATTAGCTATAATAGCTCAAAGGTCTAAATACAACTAGAAAGTCAACTAAGTTCTAGCCTTTATTTGTTACGCTCTGTGGTCAAAACTTCTATTTGCTCGTCGTTACTGAATATGTTGGTTCTGTTGATGAATTCCCGGGCCATTACTGAAGGCCTATGAGCAACTTCTATCCCAGTAATTTTAGACACCTCATCTTTGCTACTTTAATGGTATAAATCTGTTTTACCAATGACTGAAAAATTGTTGTTAAGTTACGCACCCTCAGCCGATAATCTCTGAGTGTTGAAGTTCTTCCGTCGTTCTATCTATCTTCTGGTTAATTTTATTTGCTCCTTACCTGAGGATAAGCGAATAGGTGTTGGAGTTTGTCCTCTCGACGATGCAATGTTAACATATTTAACTTTCGTTTAGGCGAACACCCGCGGTGTTTCAAATTCGAGGCACTAAATCAGTTAGTTGTGTACAACGCCGAACCTGGCGTGTCGAATGCAACCCCAAAACTTTCGCCTGGTTTGGCACTCCTACCTTACCCTGTAGGCATTCCCTCAAGCTCTGAGCATTACGAACTGATGCCATGCAGTTGGGGGATTTATTAATGATTTTATGATGGGAGGCACACCCAATTTTCGGTTTTCTCAAACGAATTTGTTTTATGCATTCATAAACTCTTGGAACAAATCAACATCTTTCAATATAATTTCTTTTAAAGAATGTGCAACTTAAAAAACGTCTGTTACACGTTATATTACTGGGGCTTTAGAGTCTCTTTGTTAATAGCTGTTTTCAAAATCAGCAAGTAGCAAGTAACCACTTTCTGGAAAGCTTCCACCGAGCTGCTCAACTTTACCATCTGTAGCTTGTCTGAATCAGTGTAACGTCGATTCACCGCATGTTTGGTGCAATCCCAAATCCCACAGGCTTGAAATAAACCGGTGGATTGTACGTAGAGTCTTGCTGCTTTTGAGTTAAGTTATAAGGTTATAAAATAATAGCGAACCTTCAAACGCGTCAAAAATAGTTAAACACTTTATCAAATCCTTTATGCTTTGTCTTGCATAATTGGACGAGAGCACAGGGTGAGGCCAAATCAGTCATCGCGAATAAAGTGACTGTCTGCAGCAAAGAGGGATTTGGGGAGCCTAATTCACCGCCTAAGAGGGTATCGCGTGATGACTTGAAACGCATCCATAATCCCTAATGGAATGCGGCCATACCGAGCTGTACTATGGCAAAGTCGTTAAAATCGCATTATGGGAAACCTTCCTACCGGCGGTTTTATCAAAAAGGATGGGAAGCGTCGCCTTTTTATCACTCGCTTTGAAAAAGTAATATAAATCTGAGAGCTTAGCTGCGTTTCACCTACCTTTTCCACATATGCACCCCATAAGTGATCTTGGAGCTTACCGTAAGTAAGACACTCGGATTTGCCACTTACACGCTACGCCTTAGAACTCACATAACCGACTAATTGCCCCTTTTACATCTATTTTAGATTTTCATAATTGAACATTAAATTTGTGTAAATTGCCTTGATTTTGGGAATTTTTTGCTGAAGTAGAATGTATTTATCAAGAGCATGGAAATCCAAGACCAGATGGGGGAGGAAAGCTAAGCCATCCCCTCTTTCCTCTCCCCTCCCCCTCTACTTAAAGCATTCATCGCCCTTACTGAGATTTCTCCTCAAAGAAAGTAGCGTATTACTTTTTACACCCTTTAAACGAGCTCAACATAGGTTTTTTTCACATCTGTTTTGAAATACAGAACGATACAATGTTTCCTAAAAAGGGATTTATTTTCTTATTTTGAAAATGAACCCTTCCTAGAGTCTCAAAATCTCTTCGCATGAGGTGCCTCTAATCATCTCTTATTTTCACACAAAAATTGTGGAAGATTAAAACGCTTTCTTTGAACAAATAATGAGTTGCTTACTCCCAGCGTGAGTCCCAATTTCCACACCTTCATCTTCCTTCATCCATTTTCCTGTGCACCCGGTGAATTGTCAACAAGATGCGTGGAACATGAGCAATTGTACTCAAATAAATCTTTCTATGGAATGGCAAATTAATCCTCATTTTGTTCTCATTTGTGCCGCATCGAAACCTTCCGTGTGAGGTCTTGTCAGTAATCGCTTTCTCAGAGATGGATAAAACTTAATGTTTTAAGATACAAAAACAAATGGGTGATTCATATCCAGCTTTTGAAGAAGAATTCTCCTCTTCTAACAGGAGAAAATGGCAAAAAAGGTTGAAAATGTTCTGCTAAATAGTATCAGAGAATACTGATCCCCACAGTCATGTACAAGCCACTTGTCAGGTGCATCGCATACTCATTCTGATCCCATGATTACCAAATATATAAATGTCCTTTTAAGCAATTGGAAACTACAATTACCAGCATGGATTTTTTCCCTAATGGGTCCCATCCCACTTCCACAAGGTGTTCTTGTTTGTTTTTCTTCCACATTGCATGCCATTACCCTGTCGATATGGCTATTGTTACAAAAGGTGACATTTATTTGAGGCATGGAGGAATGGGATCAGGAGGGTGCGGAAGAGAGGATGACGGATGTTGCGCCGTCGTTTAAGCAGAGGACTTTTCTTCCGTTGAAAGCTTCTTGGACAACTTCCAGTGACGTTCTTAAGTCCGACTGCATTCCACCGTAAACAAACAGATGTATGTAAAACGGAGTCTATTGAGGGCTATTTGTCTTCTTGTAGTCTCATCATGGCTAGCCCAATCATCCTGTCAAAAAAACTAAAATACACTAGATGATCCAGATTGGGGTTCTGCATGCCCAAGCGGCCTTTGCTTGCATAACTAAAACGGAGAGTTAAACGATTACTTAAATAATTATTGTCGCTCCGAAATTGTAACGTGACTTGCAACATCAAGGTTGGTTTTCTCGTCATGTTTAAATGGCCCTAAAATTGGGCGAAAGTTTTATGTAAATGGAGAGGGAAGATGATGCATTAACCTTTAATGATTGTTTATATCAGCCCAGTGAGATGTGAACACTAAATGCACTTTTGGCCATTAAAAAATAAACATGGTCAGGGTTACTTCCGACAACAGTTCCTATACTGCACGATAAAGGAACTTGTTGGATAATTTGATGTTTGTAAAATTTCATTCAAAATCGCAGCTTGCAAAATTCCTATCAAACATTGGTTTCTTCACATGCTATCAGTAAAATTTCCTCGCAGCATCGTAGGTAGGTACAGAGAGACCCAGACGACCTTCCACCGTCTCTCGCAGTAGATCATCACACGCACGTCGACTGACGAACCTCGCCAGTCCGTCTTTGCACGTGCTCTGCATGTTAATGATGGCTAACTCGCAGCTCTCCATGCATTCGTCGGATGTCACTGCCCCCGTCTCCGTTGCCGCCACTGTCGTCGTCGGGATGTCGGAATCAGGGCCGAGTCGAGGACGTTTCGGGGATCTAGTACTGCCGCCACCTCCTTTGGTGCCAGCACCGAGACAACGACGCAATCCATGGGGCCACAAGAAGGTGTAAAACCTTAGCACTGTCAACGAAGTACCGATAACCAGAATCAGTGAGACCGGACCCGTATCCGCATTCATGTCATTGGCGGAGTCACTGAAGGAAAACCAAACGATACACTAGACCCCAATCTGTGCCGCCAATCGCCCATCAAGATGGCTTCAACGAGGTAAACAGCAGACAAGATGGAGATTGCTTCTGGAAGGGAACCACACTCCACGTACCCATGCGCACGAATGGAGTTCACAGGAGCCGCAAATTGGGTCGGCGGATTAGCTGAGGCATCACAGCACTCGTTGGCTGTGGTAGTGACGGTAGCAGTCGCATCATTGGTGACTGGAGGGGAAGCGATGGTATCGGGTGACTTCGTGCCATGAATCGCCCTGATTGCCGCCGGGATTTGATTTACGCTCTCATCGACAGCCAGCCTCTCACCGTAGTGTATTATCACGTCGTGCAACAGTGGTGGTGGCTTGCCTTCGCGCCGATCTGAGGGATGAGAAGGAAAACACGATCAGAAAGTCGACCAGACGGTGAGCAAACTGATCCACGCACTGCCAGCAGGTGTCCAGGCTAGTGTGATGAATCAAGGAGGGAGAAGGTGTCGTCTTTTTGGGGCTGTAGATTGAGAAAGCGGATCACGAACTGATGATGGTTTTTCACTTTAGTTTTGCCAAGTAGGGGGAGTTCGAGAGAAGAGGGGGATCGGAATTGACAAGGACAGTGCACGATACCTGGGGAATGTTAGAAGGAGAATTTCACAGCATTTTGTAGCCTGAAAATCACCAGCACACATGAGTGGCCAAAGGTAACCTCCAGGACCAGCTGTTTGCAGGAATAAAGCTGACAATGGACGAATTGACGGACGAATTTCAGATAGACGGGCGAACTACAAAGGAACCTGGTGGGGGTATCACTTGAGCCGTGCAGGCGACATGCCAAAGAGGATCTCGACATCACTCCCGCACACAATCACACAACCATTTCGAATTCCTATGAATGCACAGAGCTCCACACAGGACACTTGCAAGCGTACAATTTTTGTCACTTTTACACCACTGAATGCGTTACGCATGGCTACTGTATTATTAGACAGTGTCTGGACGCACAGCAAGTGATCGACGCAATGAACGGCATATCATGGCTGGATATTTAAGCCCTTACTTCGAGAACACGGCGTCCGCAAAGTTTACTAACCACAGGTAGAATTGTTGTATTCATTTCACTAGCAAACTGATCTGGAGGTACTAGCACTGCCCTTGGCTACCAATAACCGGTGATTGGTTTATGTATATGTAGATGTGCCATTTGTATTGGCGAGTGATTAATGGCTGGAGGGACATACCTAGCGAGTTTCTTGGTTCCTCTTCTTTTCGTAGCAATGCTGCAATTTTTGTCGTCTCTGCCACAGTCAATCATCTCCTGCAAAGGGTAGTTTAATCGTCATGGTTGGGAAAGAGGCGGATGGCATCCTTGCGACACGGAACCCTTCCCTTTCGACCTTATGTGCAAGAAACTATTTTCAATGGTTATAAAATTGTCATCAAGTGCTGACCATTGTAGAAACCTTCCAAGCCATGAAGCGTTTTCGTGCTACCTTCGGTACCTTAGCAAGTGATAACCCTCTATACTCAGCATTCAAGGCTCAAAATGCACAAATTTCTACTTATAGAAGTCTAGTCTCTTTTCTTTGTCATCAATAAGATTTTTGATTTCCTCCCATTTCCTCTGGGTATTAGACCTTTGAATTATCGCAAACTGTCATTAAATAAAAGGTAACATTATCGTAATTTTTTATTTCGTGGAGTTAATGAACCTTGATCAAAGCGGCATATTTTACCACTACCACTGAACTGACCTGCTAGAAGATTTGGCCATTGGTATAAGATGTGGTGTGCGGTGCAAAAGGAGGAAGACACGGTCATCCTTTATTCCCCGTATTCCTTCTTTTATTGTTCTTTTAGTGCAGATTGTTCCCTTTTTTCTGAATTAGGCACGTCAGGCAGGCATATAAAGTGGACTAAGCAATGTTGGAACAAGGGTAAAATGGGAACTCCTGCCGCTTTTTAAAAGGAACCTTTAGCGATTGAATATGGATGAGGACGAACTTCAGTACCAATATGTCGATTTCCTGGGGATCGGAGAATCTCTTATGCCCTTGCAGTAAGTAGCATATCAAAGCGAACTAAGTTAGCCCTTTTATCGAGAACACGGCGTCTGCGCAATTTACTACTCTCAAGTGGACTAAGCAGATTCGTTATGCTAACAAAGCAGACTGGTAATGCTAGAACTACCCATGGCTACCAGTAAACAGTGATTAGTTTCTGTATACAAAGGTATGCCATTTGTATTGGCGAGCGAGAAATGAGTGGAGGTGCATACCTAGCTTATTTCTCGATTCTCCGTCTCTTTGTACCAATGCTGCAGTTGTTATCACTGCCATAATCAGTCACAGCTTCTCCTGCTATGAAGGCTCGAACTCCCCATGCCTGTAGTTCGGCGCCCTTCCCTTTTAGCAGTGTTTGTCGTAAGCTGGTTTAGTTGACTGTAAGACAGTCATTAGACTTTGATCCGTGTGGGAAACTTCACAACCACGAAGCGTTTCTTTGCTACACTCTACAATCTAGAGACTGGTAGCACCCTTTAATTTAGCAGTTGAGGCTCAAGATTCACAAACTCCTGCTTACAGAAGTCTGATTGCCTTCCATTGTCATCAGTAAGATTCCTGACTTCCTCACATTTCCTATAGGTATCAGACCCCCGAGTTGTCTGCAACTGTCATTAAATAAAAGGCAAAATAATCTTCATTTTTTATTCTGGGGCATAAGTGAACCTTTATCAAGGTGGCATGGCAGGGTGAAAGTTGAGACGGTGTTGAGATAGGCTGCATTGGGTGGTCGGATGAAACGTTTCCGGCTTTTTGCCTCTTTCCCTTTGGCAAGAGTTTGAGCATATGCTATCACACCCCTGGACGGTTTTATATCTCTCACAATAAAGCTATTTGGTGGGTAAAACACATGAAATTTTTTCTATTCAATCAACTTCTCAATAAAAAGATTATCTTAATATGCTCCTTTTAAATGACGATGCAGAAAGACACAGCAGAGGCTGTCAATGACATGCTGTAGGGTTTAAGACTTGTCATATCTGTTCAATTGTTTATAGAGAGGAGTTATGAAGTGAGGATACGAGTACTTCGATCTATGGGTACGGCAAGGCATGATAAGGTGCTCGCTTGACACATGCCGTTGGCTCTTATCAGCTTCAAAAGACCGAGTAACAAGAGCCCATCGGTGAAATTGTTGTATAGCTTCCAAAGAAGCTGTGATAGTTGTAATTGGTAGTACGATCTTCAGATGATGAATCACGAGTCCATTCTTCACAGCGAGGTAGAATCTCCTCCCTCAGTCATGAAGACTCATAGATGCGTGACAAGATCTTGTGATCATGTGTATTGCAATAGGTAAAGCAGTTGGCTGACACCTAAATCAAAGCTGGTAAGCAGATGATTGCTGACTGTTGACAACACGCTTCTAAGACTACAAGTGATTTCCTCGTCATTAAAATTTCATTTACTATAGACTGATTCTTGGCAAGAAAGTCACCTTTGCATCGGAACTGGTGCTCTTTGGGAGGCTCTTCACCCCCAGAAAACCCTGCATGAAGAGGGGATCGTCCACTTGGCAAAAGCACAGCCGATATCACCACTTGAGTAGTAAAAATGTCTCCTTCCTTGGAAACATTCTGTAGAGCTAATAGTATTGTGTAAGTCGAAAAAGGGTTCAATTCTTGTAAGAAGACACCACCTAGGACGACATAGCACAACTCAGTACAATACAGCATATTTTAAAAATGTCACGGAACTGATCCGTGGGATTTGATAATTGACATAAGACGTAGTGTATGTAGTGTAGATTGTTTCTTTTTCTCTAAAATTAGGCACGCCAGACAGGCGTGTGCAGTTGACCAAACTATCTTAGAACAATGGCAAAATAAGAACGCCTGTCGCCTCTTTAAAGGAGACTTTAGCGATTGAATATAGATGAGAACGAACTTCAACACCTATGCGTCGACTTTCTGGGGATCGGAGAACGCAGTATACCCTGTTAAGGGATCTAATTTAAACCAACCCGCTAATCCTAGGCCTTTTTACCACTCCTCTTCTCATGGCGAGCTGCAATTCAGAAAACGCCACGAACGCGTTTGTCCAACTCTCCTTCTATCTGGGATAGAGATGCTCAAATGGCCAAAATTTCCTGATTTAGATAGCTTTTTACCCACTCATGAAGTGCTTTGAGTCTTCTCAGCGAACCTTCGGTAACTGAGGGAAATATGTGCCTCAGTTAGGGTAGACACTTTGGGGCGCGACTTTTACTGCACAATAAAAAATCCGGTTCTCATGAAACCTTTGGTCAGCCGAAGCCTCGTTGATGGGAAAAAACCCAAAAACACCTTCTTTTTTCCCCTGAGCCCGATAAAATTTGCAGATATAAAAATGAATATTCAAATTTATTAGGGCTTTACATTTCCCACGCTAAATTTACTTTGAAAGAGTTATCATTGCTGTCTGTAAACATTTGAATTACTCTCCTCCTAATCCCGTTAAAAGGTATAAAAGTCCTAGCTTTTCGGTTGAGATTGTTTGTTTAGTAACCCTGCCCTACTGTCAATCAAACGTCATTATTAGACAGAAGGTTCTTTTGCTGCGTAGTGTAACCGTAGTTACCTCTCGGAGAGGCGCAAATGCTGCTGCAAGCCAAGTCAGAGTCACTTTGAATAAATTTATTGTTTCGCCCCAAGTAACTGACAAAATAAGTCAAATTTATGTCTTTTTATACAAGAATGTTTTGTGTAGCAGGATTACGGGACTATTAGTGAGTACCACCTGTCAGTTTGTGCCAACCTCGTGGTTGGACTGATCTCACCGGTTTTCAATTCGGTGGCAAATTCAGTTCCCTTACAAACTTCAATTATCTATAGGCCTTCCCTCAATGCTAAGCAAGGGTAAAATGCCGTTCACGATTCCGCTTTCTATATTCAAGTCTTCAAGTGTAAGGGAGGAACAATGAAAATCTGCCATTTATTAGGAAACAAGATCAAGTAAGAGAACTAAACTCCCAAAAGCGTAGTTGCTAAGAGTCACTTTCTGCTCCCTTTTCCATTATACAGCTCTAATTGCTGTTAATTCACCTCGATGTCTGCACAGACTGCCAAAACTTCTGTGTCCATGGTACTCGGAGTTTTCGGAGGATATTTGACATTGAGATAGCAACAAAATTGCCAAAACTGGAGTACCATTTCTCCTCGTCCATAAAATGGTTCAATCCGGCAGTAGACAAATGTAAACTCGATTGAGAGGAAGGGTAACTGAAAAACATGGGTTAATAATTTTTATTCAAAGCTTTTTCCCTTCCTTCCACCCCTCCACCCCAACACCGCCTGCCCCACCTAATTACTACTGCGTGGTGGGAGTTAAAAAGACCTGTAAAACTGCAAATAACCTTCGATAAACAATGTCTACTAGTAAAGTTGTTCCCTCGTATCGAAAGCCTTCTGTCTGTAGTTGCTTATTTAACTAGCAGTGCCATATGGAGTGAAAATTTTGTGATTAACCTCCCCTCATTGGCCCCCTCCGGAGCAATGTTTACATGGAGGATAAAAATAGCTTCATTGTCTTTCCCACGAGGGGACCCAATTAGTGGCGTGGAGGCGCAAAAAACGCTTAGCCATTTTTGCTCCCCAAAATGTGTTTGTGCCATTGGGGTAAGGTATAAAAGACGAAACTCATGACGACCGCTAATCAGTAATACCATCCATTTCATTGAACAACTTGCACATCTTGCCATTGAGAATCTGAAATGTGTTTAAGTTAAATTGTATTTATTCTGCTCCCATGGCAGGCGCCTTGTCAGTTGTGTCAACGTCATGTCTGATTCTCCTTCATTAACCCAATTAAATAGGCCTGGTTTTTCCCGTATCGCTTCCATGTTTTCTAAAAACTAAATCACACGAAATTTTCACATAAAATGACAACATTTAGATATCTAATAGAATTAGTTTGGTAGATTTCAGTGCATTTATCAATGTGGCACCTCTTTCAAAATGATGCTGGAGAGGTCCGAACAATTCCTTTCCACTGCGTTCTGAAGGCAAAATTAGTCGACGGCACACACGTAGACAAACAGCTCCCTAATGGGATGAGTGAACTCATCTGAATGGTTATAATCGCAGCCCTTTTCTGATTGGCTGAAGGCAACTCCATATAAATAGGTAAGGAGGGGATCGACTTGAGTCTAGTTTTCCGCTTTGAAATCGTAGTACTGCGGGACATGTCTTCTTACTGGCAGTATCTATGTAAGTCGCAACCCACTGCTCTCCCGCCCTAAGGAACGCTTTTTGACCCAAAAACTTTCTTCTCTTTGATAGGTTTGTTCACTTTCTTGCTGATCGCGAGGTCATCGGCAGCCAGACTAGCGCATGAGGGCATAGATGATGGGGAATTCCATCTTGGCGATATGGGAGGCGAGCTTTTTAAAAGGGGTATTATGAAGATGAGAATTGGAAAACGAGGCTTCGATTCTGGCTATGAAGGTATGTCCGATAATATTACCGCCTTTTTGGAACAAATTGACAATTACAAATGATATGTGTGCTTACTACTGAATTCCATTTGATAACAACCTATGAACTCCGAAGTACCTTTTGTTTACTTAGTGGATTTGCTCAATACTTAAGCTAACCTCATGATTTTGCGTAAAGGCAAGAAAGGATGTGTATAATCGAAATAATTTGCGCAGTTTAGAGGCTGTACTTGTGTCCTCAACGTCGCAATAACTTGGCTTCTTGATGCCCAGGATTATGGTATCGCCGCATAACCACTGCATTAAATTTATGGTTAGCTGTATGCGTTGTGGAATAGCATCTTCAATCCACTAAGGACAGCTGCTTCTCATCCTCCCACTTTGCTGACCTTTCTCCAAACAGATTAATATTGAAAATGAAAAGAACGTAACCTCCATAAAGATTTGATTTGGCTGTCAGAGCAGTAACTAAACAGGTTAGTGTAGTACTATGTCAACAATAAGACAAAACTTTGTGTTTATTGAGGATATCTTAAAGGAATTAATGCGGTGAATTGTCAAAAAGGGAAATTCATCTTAAAACGTCGGAAAGTTTTTAGTGTGTCACTTCATAGTGGATAAATGACCTCGCCTGGATTCCCTTTCGTCATTGACTTGGGACAAAGAGAGTAAGAAAGGAGAAAAAATGCACCTACCTTTTATAGAGGATCAATTAAACTGCCAGTCAGGCAAAAGAATCAAAGAGCCCAATTAAGACACTCTCATCGTCTACAAGGATCCTATTTTGTAGACCGAAACTTGCTTTTTTCCTTGGCTCCTGGAAGTTTTCCTTCAAAGCTAATCTATTTTGTGTCAAATGCTTGGCCCCACTTTTCCCTCTGAGGTATTTAGTATCCTTTGGGACAAGGAAATCCAGTTGAGTTGGAAAAAGCATCACACCTTAAAGACAAGTAAACCTGTCTGAGAAGAAAGACTACACCCTGGTATGATTCATGTGTTTTGTTGATGCGCGCATAAAAATTGGGTTACTTGTCCCATTTGTGGTATAAAAGCGCCTACTCAGCCCCTGGCTAGGAAACGGTGTGGCGACTGCTCCCTAGTTGGCAGTTCTCCCTCAAAACAATGTATCCTTCCAAGCACAGACAAAAGCACTCCAATAATATGGCTGAGAATCCCTAAGAAATTGCTGAAATGTCTTCCGAAAAAGGCCTTTTTGAACTACTCAGTAACTTACCAAATGGCGGTTGGGCAGAAAAATGCCTCCACGAGGGGATTAGCCAACGCAGGAAAGGGAGATTACATGTGCAGGACTTATCCGCACTTCTGCCTATTGCTACACACCCTTCTCAAATTTGAGTCCTTCCCTCGTCAGATTTTGCGGACGATATAGAATCGGCCTACGTCTACGTACCGGATGGGGTAACGCGAGCGGCCCTGAAACGCGCGGGCATCCGACGGATGCGGATGGGATGAGCTGGCAATGAAGCCCAACGGCACCGACACAACTGTTTGCACTCCCTAATTTACACCCTTTTCTGCAATTCTTGCCTTCTGATTATACGGTGAAGCCTGTAGTAGATGACTCAAGCATTGTAATTAAATTACCTGGTGTCAAAACTTGTCGCCTTTTTTCTGCTTTTAGTCCCAAAGTGATCCAATTATCATTAAGCTTCTTGACAAACATGTGTTTAATAGGTTCATCAGCTAAAACAGTCACATATTTCTTAAAATATGAGAAAGCAGGCATAAGCATTAAAGGAAGGCGAAGAAGTGGTGACCTTGATTTCGGGGAGGCGGTTCATAAGTTCAGTATGACACTAAATCGTTAGATCACCTTTGCAACAAACTTAGGCTCCGGAATGCTCGCAGTTTTATTCATTCTTATGCATAAACATGACTTTCATCGTTCAGCTCATTTTTATCGGAGACAAGAAAAAATTAGATCAGTGCCCCATAGAACATATTTTATAAGAGGATAGGCAAAAAGTGTGTCCAAGTTTTTGGAGGGTAGTTAAAAACCGCTATCTTCTCTCCACACTTCAATTGCCTTGATCTTTTGACATCTCCAGAAGTCAAGTATAGTCGTGTTAGAGGATTTATTGTAGGTTCATCCTCGTCCATGTTTGTTGTTTTGTTCAGGTTTAAGTGCCGAATCTTCCAGGCGCAAACTGTGCCTTTAAAAAGATAGGCACAAGAGTAGTTGTAAAATAGAAGATATACGTCTTTAAATGGGCTGATGGAGGGATGGTGAGCAGGGTGAATGAATGGTTCGAGGTGCAGATGGATAACTGGACGGGTGACTGGATGGTTAGTTACATGCAGAAAAAAATTATTAAAAAGTTATCAAACTAAAGATCACATATCTCACTAAATTTTATGCCACCCCAAACTTTCCCGTCTTTCGTGTGTTATTCCCATTTTTCGAATGACAATCATCATTTGGTGGAGGCAGAATTTTGCCAAGTTGTCAGATTTTTTCTGGTAAAACTGGCAACACTTGTGAATAATTCACCTTATTTATGTGTTGGGATATGTCAAAATGATATGTTCATGTGATTGATCTACAGTAAACAAGCTTTTTTTCGGCTACTTTGATGGAAGCCTTTAACATTGGTGGATTGAACAATAACTCGGCCTTGGAAGTCTCGTCTTCTTCTGTTCACGCGTCATCATCAAACGACAACGCAATGGCTTGATTATGGATGAATGAGTAATTAGTTGAAATGCATTTCTCCACCTCTTCCCTCCATCTCCCCCCTTCATCCCCTCGGCTTTCTCGTGAATGCAGCTCCATCATGCTCTGGAAAATGATTCAAAAATTTTTCCCGAATTCATTTCTATCCCATTTTACTTTTGGGTAAGGTTGGTGAAAACGACTTTTGACACCTTTGAGGGGTATAATGCCAACGAGGTGTAAGGTGTTAGGTTCATTTAAGGGCGGCCGCCATACATCCAGAGTTAAATCTAAACTTTTCACGCATTTATCTTTGCGCCACCATATTAAGGGCTCGGAGTGACCAACTGTCTGTCTTTATTGATAAAGTGGTGGGAAAATAAATCTCAAATTTAACTGATCAAGTCGTGGTATTCTTGAGTAGCTCCATTCATCCGACCAGCCACCTTCCATCCATCCACTTAGCCAGCCCTCATACCAGTTAGTCTATAACCCATCCATCCATTCATTAATCCTACCTATCCTAAACAAAAGTGGAATTTGATGTCAAAAGCATCAAATGCCATTTGAAGGGATCAGAAGAGCGAAAATAGGATGATGCAAGGGTAGGTGAGATAAGGAGTAGGGGTGTTATAGCTCCCTAGTTTTGTAACCGGATGTTCAAAACAATCCAGTGACAAACTACTCAAAAAGGGGAGAAGAATTTAAAAAATGGGATGGCCTATTATTCATGTGCTAATTAACATACTTCTCACCGTTAACGCTCACAAATCTAGCGTACGATGATTGATGCTGCTGCCATTTACCTGCCATAGATTGTGACTGCTGTCTGCTTCCCTCTCCTCCCTCCACTTCTTCCTTCAAACTGCAATACTTTGTTTGTTCGAACTGCCAGTTTCCGTCACTTGGGTGGCCATCTTGTACTAGCCGGTTGGACGGCCTTTGGGCGGTGCCAACAGCCTCCAAGCCCTCTGTTTCCAGAATATATATTCTGCCCCAATACTATGCCTTCTTTTACCTTAAAGGGAGTCTTGAGACGCTACAAAACTGTGGTGTAGGGGCTCAATTTTGTAGTGTCTTGCTTACTCCGTACTAACTTGACATCGATGGTATCTGAACCATCACCCTCCATCGAGAGAAATAAAGAACCCAAAAAGAGCCTTAATAGTGCATCCAACAACAATTTCACCACGCATCAGTCATCAGTGCCATCATTGCCATCGTCGTCATCGTGATCTGACAGCGCCCACGGGATTACCACCACTTGTTCAAGTAAAGCCCACATAAAATGCCCTTGCGCCGTTTTACCCACCTCAGAAAATTCCATTTTGTGTGCGAACATGCTCATTGTAGTGCTCAGGAATTGGGTAGATCTTCCAGACTCCTCCTATGTGGTCAAAACTTGCACGGGTGCATGTCAACGAGAAATTTGGGTTCAATTTCAAGTGTGTCGAGGTTAGCAGCAATGGGATGAGAGACAATGTTGCCAAACATTGGACCGCTTCACACTTCTGTGGCGAAACTTTCAAGTTCCATCGTCTTGATGTCACCTGTATATTTCCCATCCGGTTCTGCTTCCGTTTCTCAATTGGTATCCATATGAAGTACTACAATGGAAAAAATCACTTGAGAATTGAACTCAGGCACTAACTAACGTAGATGGGCGGGTAGATGGGTAGCTGGATCGAGGGATGGATGCACGGATACACCGATTTTCCAACGAGGACTTGACAATAAGTTGAAGAAATCGGCCTTTGTAAATACATTTCTTATCTTTTTCTTAAATCAGGAGCTTAAGTTTCTCGAGACATTGTAGTATTTCTTCTCAATGTATTCGACAACTGCAAACCTTACCTTTTATGCCTTCCGATTTCAAGACAAATCTACCTTCTTCAAGTCACGTTATTTTCGAAGTCGTCCGATAAGATTTGAGAATTTCGAGCAATATTCCACACCGCTTTAGTTCAAATTCACACGTCTTGTTAATGTTTTCCGTTTTAAATTCACCCAAATCTCGCTTTGTAATTTCTGCAACACTTTAACTTTTACCCCTTTAATTTAATTGGAAAGTGCGTAAATTCAAATCCCTTGTGTAATTAGCTTGGGTGGATATATATCTCCTTACCATTAATACGGGCTCTAGGTATAACTTATTCCCCACGTCTTGGTAATTCTGACTTTGGCGAGAAATGGAGGATTTTTGCGTTCCCCTTTTTGTACATGCACACACACCGGCCGCCTCTTCAAGTCCGTCAGCACTCCCCGTCTGAGCCAGCCAGACTACTTTAGGACCTAAGGTTCAGCCAAATGGACAAAATGAATTTGGAAGAGAAGGGAAGAAAAAAGGTCGCTCTGGTGAATTTTGGCAGTAATCATCTTACCGTAAGTACTGTTTGTAAACACGCAGATGGCTTAGGGCTGAGGCAGGAGCAGATGCGGGAAAAGGACAGCACGACTGACCACACATGTGGCGGAGACGTGACCTCAGTCCGGACAGATAGTTGAGGTGGTGTGATGCCTATCCCACAGTCGTGACTCATTCACTGGATTTTTCCAAGGGCATCAACAACTCCATCACCGTGACTGTGCACCGCAGTGCCTAGGTGGACACTTTGGGATAAAGCACTCTTCTGCCAATTTGTTTTGGAGCAAAGTGAGACACTGGGGGCGTTTTTAAAAAGACCCACCCTTTCAGGTGCTTTCTCCAGATGATGATTTAAGAAAAAGCGAAAAATAGGGTATCAACGATGTATGTAGGTGGAATTAAGGTATGCATGTACTGGAACACCCATTTTTTTAATAATTTCATCGCGAAACCATATTTTGGTATGGGTGAGGGTTTAGTCCACCAGTTGTTTACATGGTTGGCTACACGATTTGGTTGCAGGTGTTAAAGTTCGCATGAAGGACTCGACTGATTAATGGTTGCTAAGGCATCATTTCGGTGTTTATATTACTTTTGAGCCCCCGGCATCTCTTATGCCATAGTAATTCAGAATAATGGTTAATTAATGATCAACAGCATGGCTTGGGAGTGTGAGCACTGCTAAAATGGATGTACGGCTTTGAGGAGCGTGAAGAGCGACTCCGCGTATTCAAGCCAATGTGGAGTCACTTTGTTTACTTAACTTTTAGGGCTTAAAAGGCATGACGAGTAAGGAAGGAATGTTGGTAAATTTTTGACAGGGTGAGGTGGCATTTTAGTCCATCGTCAGCTCATCCACTTGGCGAGATGAATCAAGAAGGAAGATTCAGGTGCTGAACGTATTTTATGTGTCAGTCATTATTCGGGGGGGGGAGAGATTTGGAAAAAGTGGAGCCATTTGAGTACTTTGTTGCATAGATAGTGTTCTGCACCCACCACCCCTTTTAACCCTCGACTCGTTTAAGTGTGGCGTCGCAGAACACGAGATTATGGTGACTACTAAAAGTGGTTGTATCTTTGGTAAACTTTTCAGCATTAAATCCGCGTAGATTTGATCATTCCTAGCGGGAGTCTCTCCTCTGTGCCTTTAAGGTTTTGAGTCTCTCCAAAGATATTGATAGGTGCCGCTTACTACTGTTACCAATGAGCCTCTAGTAGTCTCTTCTGAAGCCGTAATAAACCACTTCAGTGAAAATGTAAATTCGTAAATTGCATACCGAAAACTCGAGAGGATAGAGGCGTGGCCTTGGAGCTATACCGTCACATGGCAGTGGATTTTACGGACGTAGAGGAGCCCACACGGTCATGTGTCCAGGTAACAAAGGCATCACCAGGTGTAAGAAGAGCCTGTGACAACTCAATGTTTCTTCATAATTGAAAAAAAGTTAAGAGGTGGGATCTGTTTTGACCTTGACCTCATTATGGAATTGCCCTTCCTTTTTTGGTGTGTTATTAAGGAGGGGGGGGGAGGGGAGGAGAGGAGAGAGGTGGAGAGGGGAGCGAAACCACCTCAGATACAAAGGTAACAAATTCACAAAAATTACAAAAATTAACTTTCCTAATTAAATATTAGTCCACTGAGAGAGGACTGAATAATTTTTAAATTAACCAAAGAAGTAAATTCTTTAGCTGGAATTTTAATTAACTTTGTGAAGCTTTTTTCAACTGAAGGAAATTAATTACATTGTTAAATTGGGTGGCTGGCCTGTAAGCTGATATTGGATGAAGGTCATGATTGCTGGACTCCGACCTCCGAATTGTCATCCAACCTTAGCAGGTATGGATACTTAGAGCTCCTTTTAAGGTCCACCCTTTGTACGAGTTGAAAGGCCCACCAAGCAGTGCACTTAGAGGCGATGATTTTCCAGTTGTTGTCATTCTACTTTTTTATAGTTTCCTTCTCTGCCCCCAGTTTGGTTGGAGGAAGACTATATCTGTTGTAGTAATGGGAGATCATACAGTTGATAAATTAATTGTATTTCCTCCTCCTTCTCCTCCTCCTCTTCCGTCTCCCCCTACTACTGCTAATACTTAGAGGCGATGTCGCCTTTTTTGATATGAGATTGATCCAATCTGACCGGTTGACACTTTGGAAGATATACTTAAAGAAACGCATGCTCATTGTCTCCCAGTTTGCGAGATTTTGCATCCACATTATGATTAAGACATTTTTAATGCTATTTAAATCAGGTCACCAATATGACCTTCACAAAAGATGTTAACGTGGTGAACAGTCCTCCCTCTCGGTCGCGGTCTGTGTGAGAGGTTGGTTAGTAAGTGTTGGGATTGGTGTAATTTCGTTGACATGGCAAAATCTCTATTAAAGTTGTAAGTCCTACCTCGAGTGACAGCTTGTTTGACAGCTGTTACCAGTGTCAGGTCGTAAGACAGGGAGCGAAAAAGTGTTGACAAGAGACATGACGTTAGCGGCATTTGTTCACAATTCATGCTCTACCAGAGGTGCTGGCAAAAGGGAACTCTGAATAACTACTCAATTTCCAATAGAAAGAATTTGGTGAAATTGCATTGTTAGGACCCCAAGTTTTTCTTTTATTTCCATTTGCCTACTTTCGTTGTTTTAAAGTAAACACAGAACCAATCACTATAGTCACATTAGCCTCAGCATTTTGAGCATTCCCATCCATCCTTCCAGCCCGTATCCATCCCCCCCATATTCATCCGCCCATCCCACCTAAGTTACTTAGTAGCCACTCTCAATTCATTATCCACGTTAGTCCTCTCAATTGGGCTTCTACATTGGGGACATGATGGCCCACTCAATTACTGAGCATGGCTGTTAGCAGAGTTGCTCAGTGGGTTGGATTTGCAGCATTAAGAAAAAGCAGAGGAGGCACTTATACAAACTTCACTTAAACAAGTAGGATTAATCTAGTGCACTTTGACAGACGACGACGATGTGGAGGTGGTGGTAAGTAAAGGAGAAGTGGATGCAGATGCATCCATCCATGTCAATATTGCCGATTCGTAAAATGGGTAAGAAAGAAAATGCAATATTGCATCGTCCTTGCATTGCAACTTGTAGGAGGAGGGGTGGGGAAGAGAAAGAAGGGAGATAAATGACAATTCATTTAATCATTGTATGCTCGATTTACAAGAAAAGTACGTGACGTCTGAGCAGCCTTGCAGGGTATGTAAATATTCGTGTTGCTTTAAATATACTGCATATACATCTGAGCAATTTAGAGATGGAAAAGTGGCGAAATTTATCATGAGTTAGACAGAAACCCAATCAGGACCACTTTAAACCTCCACAAAATGCAGTCATTTAGTCAGTTACCTACTTATTTGGAACTTGAGAATTTACCAAGCTTAGTCGACTAGGTAGGCTGAGATAGATTATCAGAACTGCCTAATTTAAATACCTCCGCAGTACTGTAGGTCCGTACAGCTCCACTAGATACCTGTGCATGGAGTAACATATTCGCTGCTACGTGTCAGTGGGTTTTAAGCTTGATCCAAAATTCATCTTTTAAAAAGAACTAATTTGTGTTTTGGCTGCTATTAGTGTTTACTTTAATGCCGTATTTGTTTATTTGTGACGGTCATTTAGCAAAGTGCGTCCTCTGGCAGATGGAGCCACCTAATCTCCGTAATTGTCCAAATTCTGGGAGTCCGTCATCGTTTGCGCAAGGGCACAAGTTTTTCTTCCATAATGTGCAAAGATAACGCACGCATAAACATGAGAAATGGATAACAAAAATTTATGCTTAACGTAGTTAAATGCTTTTCTTGATTAGGTGACAAAAGGAATGTAATGCTCGGATTACTAATTCAACTCTGCTCTTTGATCCCGCGGGACTTAAGCCGCTGACAAGGTATTTCCGTTCACCGAGACGGTTTTTGAACATGTTGAGAGCCTTAGATCTTCTACACATCAATAATGCACCCCCCACAACAGCCAAATGACTTCTGAAGAGGTCAGAAAGGACTCAAATTGTCGGATTCCAATCGTTTTTAACCATATTCGGGCCTCCAATTGTTGTCAAAAGACGGATGGAAATAAAATTTGCACACTTCGACAAATCAAGCAACGTAAAAAGAAACATCTTCATCATACTCATCACGTTAGCATAAACTTGATCCACTAATTAATAGAAAATCCAAAATTAAAATTTTAGTCAAAGACGAAAGCGTAATGAGGTGACATTAACTAGCGCAAATAAAGGCAACATTTCTGGTGGCCTTCGTAGGTAGTTAAGTGAGCCAAATCACTAAAGGAGCATTAAAATATTGATGAGTACCATTGAAAGGACTTCAAAATTAATTTTATCTGGTGCATGTTCACCGTAATATTTTACGAGAAAAGATAACAATTATTAAAGGCCAAAAAGTATAGTATGATTAGCTTTTGACCGACCTAAATTGCACCTTATATTTGTTTATTTGTTTGAATTTGTATCATAACTTGCGGAGCTTTTGAAATAACGAGTGTCTCTCAATCAACTGTCAACAATCCTCGTTATGAAGGGCGTGATGTGATTGGTCGAAGGACGTACGACAATACAAAAGCTGTAGGACTATGCTCCCGTTATTTCAGGAAAGCTAAGTCGGTAAATGAGGATAAAGCTTCACCTTCAAAGGCCCAGACAGGTTACTGTACCTCAAATAAGCTCTGGAAGTCGTACCACTTTACCAAGAACAATATTTAAACGCCTTCATTGGGAAAGCCTTTTTTTTAATTGTACATCGAAATGTGAGTGCAAAATTTTCCTTATCTGATAAATGGAGAGATGTTTGGCTGTCTGGCTGTCGAAATTAAGACAGCTTTGATGGCGCTCTCATCTTAATAATTCCACCTGTTTAGTTGAAATTTGGTAGAGTGCTGCCATACATTTTTCACCTAGCAACTTTTGCTTTGTAGGTTCACCTGAAAGTAGAATGAATTCCCTTAGTGACGACGTGATAAAGGAAATTCGACGACTTAATAACATCCCAGAAAATGTAGAAAATCCGGATGATCTTGTTGAAATACTACACCTTTTTTTTGCAAGTTTGCCTTCAAGTAAATTGCTTGGGACGTTTGGTAACCTAAAAGAGCTAGTTATAGTGGGCCAAAAGGTTCCGAGTCTGTTGTTCCTCAAAGGTTGCACCAAATTAACAAAGCTATGGATCTGCGAATGTGGTCTGGAGTCGATGAAAGGCCTCAAACATGTAGCCCAACTGGAAGAGTTGTGCCTGTATGACAACAGGCTAAGGGTTATAGAGGGACTGGAGGAAATGAATTCACTTCATCGACTATGGTTGAATAACAATGACATATCCTCTTTGACCGGCTTTCAAAACCTGCAGGAATTGAGTGATCTCAACGCTGCTGGCAACCGAATCAGTCGTTTGGATGCCTCTCTCATCGCTTGTACAAAATTGGAGTCTATCAATCTCTCGGGAAACGATTTTTATGATTTACCAGACTTGCTTTCTCTTGCCCTGTTACCAAAACTGCGTTTGTTGAGGATTAATGATGCAGAATTCACTCCAAATCCAATCTCCTCATCACCTTACACCTGCTTGGCTCTGGTTCATCACATACCTCAACTCCGTAGCATCGATGGGATGGACTTGAAGGAGCCGTTTGTTAGTCTTTTTCAATCTATTATTTGTGAGAAAAAGCTATTTTATTTTGCCAAATTTCGTCACCGGCATAATTTTCTCCTCAAAACACAACAAACTCTCCTGGTCTTGAAGAAACGTCTGTCGTTGCCTATCATTGAGCGTCTTCGGCTTTTGGATCTTCAAATCAGATCATTAGAAGCCTACTCTAATCAATCATTAAATTTGCCAGAAAGCACTTCAAAAGACATCAAAGCACTCCATCAATATTTGAGCAAAATTCGAGTTCGGAGTTGTTGGTGGAAGAACAAATTAAGTATCCTAGAAGCTGAATATGAACACTACACATCGGCGCTATTAGTTAAGTTTAAAGTAAATCAGTGTCTTCACACCACAGAGCTCCAAATGTTCGGCTGCCTCACAGTCAATCAGATAGACCGTTCTACCGAACTTTTCAACCTATGTAGACGTTTCTGTCAGATGCGAATATGCTGGCACGATAGATGCTTGGAGGGGTTCTCCGAACTACGGCTGAACAATCTGTGGCATATTCGGAACGATCTCTTGAATGACTATTCCCAGAAAAAACAGGCTAAGGGAAATTTCAAAGAGGAACTTCTTTTTTACAATTGCATTCCCTCCTCTGATGTCGATTTCTGTCATCTGGGAGAGTTTTTGCGCTCCGGATTTCCCAATGATAGAATCGTCGGAAGCTTTGGTTTCACTACCCTTTTGAATAGGCTATTGAGACTCGATTCTTTCTCCATTGAATATGCTTTTAACTCCTTGTTTGTCATCTTGGTGGTTCGAGCCCTTACAAGGGAAGGAAGCAATTGTGTTCGTTCTGGAATTATCCTATCTCCAAAAAATGACACTTCAACGAATGGTAAAAAGAGATTTTGTGCCTGTTCCGTTGCCCACTTTGAATACGCGTTCAATGAGACTCTCTGCTTAATTCCTGAATTTCTCGCTGAATTGGAGCTCATTTCAAACTCCTCACTATCCCAAATGTCGGCATTTATGAATAAGGATAGTAGCCGTGCCCCGACACGAACGAACTCCATTGAAGGCGTCATCTCGCATGGAATGGGTCGGGATAATGAAATATTGAAAGCCAAACCTGATATTCCCTTGCCTCCGGATTTATCAGGAAATGACTTGGGGAGTGCGTTGCGTAGTTCCTGGTTTAGCTCTGTCTCTGGACAAACTTTGGAAGCTATAACTGAGCTTAATTTTCATGGAACAGGCTTCCGATCATTTAGAGATCTTCAAGAACTGCCCATCTTGAGAAGTCTAATACTTTCCAACTGTGGAATAACAAGTCTGAAAGAGCTGAGTCTGCCTTTCTTAGAGACACTCGATATCAGCCACAATGCTCTGCGCTCGTTGAAGAGTTTGGACAACTGTCCATCCCTTCTTACCCTCGATGTAAACTGGAATTTACTTAGCAACTTGGAAGTTGAAGTTAGACACCTTTTATGGGTTGCAGAAAAACTTTCTACACTTCGACTGGAGCATAATCCGTGGTTCAGAAACGAAAGAGTATCTGAATGTGCACAATCTCTCCTGTCTTCCTTGTCACCGTCTCCTAGGTTTTACTTTGACGATGGTTCCTCTGATGTGGAGGCCTTCCGAAGAACCCATATATTTACCACTTCAAAGATCTATATGCTCACACTTTGGCCTATTCTTAGCATGCTTTCGCGAAAGGCCTCTGGTCAAATCCCGAATCTTGATTTTTTCATGCAATCCACCCGGCTTTTGACTCACCCTTTCACGTTTCCCAGCACCGCATTGGGGAATTTAACGGCACTTACCTTGAACAATGTACGCTTGATTGAATTGGGCTCTCTGTGCTTCTTGGAACATCTGGAAGAACTGTCAGTAGAAGGTAACAACCTCACATCCCTTAATGATCTCCACCACTTTCCCAAGTTGCGAACTCTCCTTGCGGCTGATAACTTCATCACCTCGATTGACAATTGCGGTTTTAATTACATGGCGGATTTGCAGATCTTAGCTTTGGATAACAATGAAATAGTTGATCTAACGCCTTTGACAGGTTGTTTGTCTTTGAAACAACTCTTTATTTCAAGCAATAAGATAGCTAATTACCAATCAGTACTAGCGCTGAGTGATCTGCCCGACTTGAGGGTTCTCGACCTGCGTTTCAATCCCCTTAGAACACAGCTCTCGAAGTATCGCTTACGAATCATCTATCACCTACCTCATCTTGCCTATCTTGACGGTGTGGAGGTGAATAATGGCGAAGTAACTGAGGCTAGGGAAGCTTTAGACGGTCGCCTATCTGCGGATTATGTTTTGGCTTCTCTGGGGTTGGAGTCACCAGATCAAGTGACTCATTTCAGCTACGAGGATGGTGCCATACGTTCTGTTGAATTAAAACCATCACAGGCTTTCTTTAACCTTCACATTCTCAATCTGCAAAATAACCGACTCACTTCACTTGAAGGTTTACTTCAGCTGGAAAATCTTGAGGTTCTCTGGCTTCCTGGCAACAAAGTTTCAACGCTTTGCAGCAGTGTCTCCAGCCGTGACATGAAAGTTTCGTATTTACCCAAATTAGCCGTCTTATCGCTAGCACAAAATGATATAACCTCCCTTGTTCCTCTTCACCTCAATCGATTTCCAGCTCTGCGAACCCTCTTTCTCCAGGATAATGCCATATCTACACTAAGTGGTCTGACAGAAATGGGCAATTTGCGCCACCTAGTCCTCGATCGCAACAAATTTCGCAAACTTCTGTTTGTAGAATTCACCAGTCTTAGCCGTTTAGTGGAACTGCACCTGGAAGGTAACCGTCTACGTGAAATCCCATCAATGGAACACTTGGAGGAATTGAGTCATCTCTACCTGGGTGGAAATAGGCTGGAACACCTCGTAAACACATTGGAGATTTTCGTACCTCTCAAGAACCTAACTCACCTAGGTCTCAGCGAGAATCCCCTTTCCAAGTCACCATCCTATAGACTGCTTGTATGCCACCATTTGCCAAAACTTCAGTGTCTGGATGCCATTGATGTTACTCCACGAGAGTCTCAAACTGCTGCAAATTTGTTTGGCGATCCAGATTATCAATCATCACCAAATACCGCCTTCGAGTCCGAACAAATTCTACTTAGTCCCCTGGATAGAGAGAAGCGACTGTCAAAGCCATTCTGGAGGAGCATGACAAATGTCCAATTTAACCTTCCCTCGGTGACAAAATTGACGGAAACTTTGCCACCGCAAATGACCCCCAAACAAGCGGGTGATGCCAGTGCCTCGCCGATGTCCTTACTCATTCCACCGGCTACAGTTCTTTTTCCGCCTGCATTTAAGAGTAACGTAGCACAACGGAGACGACCTGTGGAGCCTAATAATGTTTCAAAGGCGACTGTATTGAGGAATAACTGCAAACGAATTGTCATGTCCATTCCGGGAATAAGCATAAATGCGATGGCCCACTTCAATTCCCAAGTACCAAATGTGCCCAATACCGAGCTCGCAGATGATTCTGCGGCTGTTGGTCTTTAAAATTTCGGGCTATGTCAACCTAGTGTATTATTTTGTAAAAATATTATGTTTGTCCCACTTTCGATTGTCCTTGCACGAGCTTTATCTCATAGTGGATATTAGTTGGTTTAACACCTGTCCGTACGTGATGCTGGTCAATCAGGGGTGCGAACAAGACCACATTTCGAAATAACTCATAAGACTGCTAGGTAGCACCGCAAATCTTTGAAGTCTAAAGAGGTCTTAATACTAGGGTTAAGAGGACTGAGAGGCTACTAAAATAGCTTGGAGGTTATGTCACCCAACAGAATTTAAATGGTGGGACCCTAATTGGTCGCAAAATTAAAGCGTAGAGTTAAATGACTATTCAAAGCATTACATTAGTCTCCCTCCACTTTTGAATGTCATCTTCGGTGCCCTCCTTGGTTAACCTCCACGTTGGCTATCACAACGTAGTCGGTGTTTTTGAAACCAGCTACACCAATCACCGAACTGTCGTCCAGCTAGTATCTGACTGCAACGTCACTGAGTCCTCTCGGCAATTTTACTGGATTAGGAGTTTCGCCCCGCTTAACAGCTGCGTTAGAGGGAAAAACATTGCTCAAAGTCGTGGAATAAAAGACGGAGTTTGAAGTAATTTAGTTGAGATAAGGTTTTGTACCTTTTCCTCCTTGGCACTTTGTTTTCACTTTACTCCAGTCCAGCCATAGCTGTTCGGGTTCTCTCTAGCTAGCAGGGAAGTGAAATAGTTGTCCTGCTTTGTCCTAATCGACATCTTCATACAGTCGTGGTAGACAGCTTCGTAGCTAACTTTTCCAAATAGTTCACAACTAGTGCCCCTTTTGTTTTCAATAGCATTCCTGCAGGACACTGAGTTAGGAAGTTAACGCTACTTTCTACCCTTTCATTAGGAGTAGCAAAGGATTCCCTCGCCCGCAGCTTTTGCCCTTATTCCGCTATGCTAAGGTTTTACAGCAGGTAATAAAAACAGAGAGGCTGTTTTTAGGCTCGGAGTTTCCTTCCGATACCAGCAATGTGGCGGTCTGAGCTGTTCCTGAAGTCGAAAAAAGTATAAACTCCATCGCAGACGCATAGAAGGGCTGAGAGATTAATGGGATGAGCAGAAGACGATGACGCCCAATGGCAATATAATGGCGGAGCCTTAAGTACTCGCGTAACCAAAAGGAAAATTAAACGATCAATCAAAGCATTACTGGGAACTAGGCGTAAAGGCGACTTCTAGATTATCAAAACAGAAGCGTCTTCTGAGTTTTGGTGGCATTCCTACTAAAATTGTGTAGTAATTAGAGTAAAAACTCAAAAAACATTCATTCCTACACCTGGCGATAACCGGCTGGAACAACTTCTTTTCCATCGTTGGGTCTTGTGACTTTCTACTGCTTGTCTTCTAGCAATATAATGCACTCGGTCACGCTTTCTATAATTACCTTATCACTTAAAACCTACGATTCCAAAGTTACAGGAGTTCGAGTAGAATTTACATGGCATCTACAGAAGTTTGGCCAGGTGCTGCTAGAGTGCACTGCATGCTCAAGGCAATTTGTCCGCATAAACAGCCGGGACAAGTCAGTAAATGGAAAGGAGTTTATGCTCATTCGATGGTAACAGAGATGACTAGGGCTAGGTTGCTTGCTTTCAAAGTTAAGTTAAGGATTTTCATATAAGGGAAAATTATAGTCAATCGTTATTTTCCAAGGGATGCATTATAAGTTGATAGCCTACAACATGCAGTTGGTGGCTTTTGGTATGCTACTGAAATCGTTAAGTAGCAGCGCCAAATACTACTTAGGATCACCCGTTTTGCGCACAGCAGCCAAATTACTAATTTCGCAGTACTTTAACGATAGGTTTTCTGTGGGAAACGTAAAAGCTGGTAGAACGTTTGGTGATCGAAGGTCAACACAATCAAAACTCTGGCCAAAGCATCTCTGCCGATATCCTATTGTCCATTCTAAATCCTACACGATTGCCCGTTGACACCAGGAGATTGCAGACGGTGAGGATTAGGCAGCATCACTATCTGCCCCATCTCGATTGTAGTTGCCAGGCCTTAAACAAAAATTCCTATTAAACAATTCCATCTGCAGAGAACCACGCACCACACAATGCATTGTCTTCTAACTGCTCTTCTGTCTCCCTTTCGTAAGTAAAACATCTATTCAAATGTCTATTTGTACTCAACCATGGCATTCGCTGACGGTTTTGTTTCACAAAGTGGCTGCCATTCTAGTCAAGTACGACTTATTTTACGGAGATTGTAAAAGAACTAACTAATATACTGGACCTTTAAGGAACCTGGGTGCACACCAATCTCAAGAGTTCGTCTTCTTTTGAATAGCCTTGACCACGGAGTGATTATTGGCATGCGTAGAGTGTCCTTATCCCGTGCTGTCGATTGGGGTTAACTAAGCAAGAGCGCTGATAGGGGAAGGTCCAAGAATGTTCCACAATTAAGCCTTTGAACAATAATTTCTAGGACGCAAAAAATGGAGAGGATTTCTGGAGTTGTGGATATCTCTAACACCATTGCTAGGCACAGTTCTATCCAAGTCTGCAAACAATTGGACTTGGCAAACGTGGACGACATATTTCAATTTGATTTCAAGCTCTGCATTCCACGCTGATGTTCCACTGGTAGAACTACATGTTAGTTGAACGTGCTGCTTGATATGCGCTGGTAGTAGAGGGAGTATGGAGAAACCAGGCCTTTTTGGTGTATTTCCTCTAAGAATGGAAGGCGGTTGTGTCAAATCAACAAAATTCAGGTTCAATTCCTAACATCCACTAGGGGTAGATAAACGAAGGAAAAGGCATCGATTGTCGCAATGCTATTCGTCCATCACGTTGGAATCGAAAGAGATGTGACATAGCCTTTGCATTTAGCACTACGCCATCTACTCAAGCCTGCCAATTCTGTATCTGCAAATTAAGTTGGTTTTACTTCAACCATCCAAATCCGACTCATGTTTTTATGTGCCGCAATCGTTTTTTGTTCACTTTAAAGTTAGGGGAAAAATCGACTCATAAAGTGTACATGTTACTTAAAAACTACATGGAAATTCAACCCTAATTTCATGATTGGGAAAGGATTTAGCCTTACTATAGGTGGTGAATGAATGATGGATCCACCAGTAGCACAATGTGGAACATTTACTCACCATGAAACCTGACAAGCTGCAGCAACTAATTAGGCGTGGGCAAAATTTAATTCCACAACCATCGCTAAAGGGGTAATAAACCAAAAGCTTTAGCCAGTAACTGCTGCTCATCCCCTTACATGTAGGGACATGTTGAGATTTACACTGTGGAGTACTCTGTAGTCCATGCTCTTTAAAAAACAGCTTTAGACGTGCTGCCATGACTAGCCGTGGCTACATTATTACCAAATGTAGGATGACCTTTGGGTGGGTTGACAGATTCGACTTTCTGCCCACATTTTGCATTTCTCGAGTTCATCTTTTTGAGGTAGTTGGTACTCCTTTGAGAGTATTCGCATCTCACCTTGTGACAAAAAGTGGATCATTGTTCCAATCGATTTGGGGGATTTCTTCACTTCGACTGCTTACTTATTTCACAAGCATTCATATGTGAGTGTAAAAACATAGGAGAAACATGCCATGGCTTAGCAGAAGCTGCACGGATAGGCTTTGTTAAACGCTTCGTAAAATTCTTGTTGGAGAATCCTCGATATCACGAAATAGCATGAATGAGGTGTTTGTACCAATCTGAAAAACCAGCGTTTGATATGCCACGGATCAGTGATTTGAGGAATCTTATGTAACACATTTCACACTTGGGATAGCTGCACCACGCACACATTGGATTTGTGCATACGCATGGGGATAAAATTACATCTGACACTTCTACCCATGCAGAGGCGGCACCTACAACGCAGTTAATGAGACTGATATATTTGGTTACCTTCAATGGGTTGACCCACTCAAAAATATGACAGCAACAAACCCGCAATCCCCACCTGCAGGTTATTGCCATCTTTAGACTAGGGCTCATGAGAAATTGTCACATTGACCTAGCATTATTCGGGCAAGCAAGGTCATTTTGGCAGCATGATCTTAAGATTATGTGAATGTCAGGAGCTGCCCAACCATTCTACGCTCTTGTGGTAAGCAACAAAACTTATTCCTATGTCTTTAGGACCCACCGCTGTCTCCTCATTTACAAATATCTCGGTGGACAAGCACAGCGGTATCTGATGCCAGCGTTTCAAATTCCACTGTACCGCATAAAGTTAAGAGCATTAGACAGGAAAATAACTAATCAATTGATTCGTTCCAATAAAAAAATGGGTTGGGGGATTTAAAAAAGGGTTTCCACATTGCCAGTCACCTACGGGGAACAAAAGGATCAACAACAACAACAAAGGAAGGATTAAAGGCTTCCTCATCATTGTTAAAAAGGCTTCAAATGGTGCACAGGGCAAGGAGAGTCTAAGCATTAAATTACTTCAAAATGAAACCAAGAATTAAGCAATTAAAAATAAGTAACGCTTAGTGGCAGCAAAGAAAAAATGTCGAACAAAAATCTCGAAGATTTTTGGAAATTCAAAGAGCTAGCTGAAGAAATAAAGAGAAATCACTTTAACGTTAGCAGTGGAGCGGGGACAGCGGCTTAAGTAGTGGAGGGGAAGAGAATGGCCACTGGTGAGGTAGTTGTTTTTGAGGAAGACGGTTTGGGTGTTAATTTTGCAGGTATTAAACCCACCTTAACATCATGCTCATCGTGGTCTTGTTCTTATTGTCGTCATCGTCATTATCGACGCAGTCGTCGTCCGCATAATCGTCGTCGTCAAACTTATCGTTGCTGTTGCCATCGCCATTATCGACGTCGGAGAAGACTGTGGACATGTTCACCTCATCAGTCTCCGAAGTAGAAAACATAATCGTCGACCCCACTTCCTCATGCTCACCCGGCATACCAGTGTTCATGCCCTCCTCTGTCCACTCGGATATTGTCTGTTTTATCGTTGTCAATTTTCCCACTGGATCGTTGTGTGGCTGCAATGTCACCTGTCTCCTTGGCAGTCACTGTCATTTCTGTTGTTTCCATCGTTTTTTGTCACCATATTAGTCTCCTTAGCCTTCTTGATTGTCCTGATCACCGTGATGGTTATCAAATTCGTCGAATTTATCGTTAGATCTGTCGTAGTTTTCGTTGCCATTTCAATAGTCACCATTGACGACTTGTTCGGTAACAGCACTGCGCCCAATTTTCCCCCACAGCTTCTACCATGCCCAAGGCGATCCCAAGCACAATCAGAATCAGTGCACTGGAAGTCTTCATACTGTATTTGCTATGCACTCTTGTAACTACCTCCTGAACCTTTTATAAAGTCAGTTTAGGCGTGGGTGTCGAGTCGAAATCACTGGAGTAGCAAATTAGAGTAATGTACAGTGGACTTACGAAAAGGAAAACAAATTTCACTGCGAGTCCATGCATCGGATTAGGCATAAAATGGAATCACAGGAAAGCATCTACCGTTTAAACAGGCACTGAAAGTACTCACTAGAGCAGGTGGAAATGGCACTTTCAAGAAGCATGATTTATTTGGCAAAAGACGACAGTTCTAATCTGCATGCGATGGATTACTCGTCTTGGGCGTCGGTGAAGATTGCAGCCAACTGTGTGATTAAATGTGAATTGCAGGCCGTTCAGTAGATTGACACCTAGAACGCATAATCTGGTCGTAAAGTTACCCGCGACCGCGTCTGTGAAAGCGTTAGTTTATAAACTGACACTGAGAGTAATAAGTAGTGACTTGGGAAACTGTCATCCTGTACCGCGCTGTCCTGAGTAGTGAAGTGTCTCATAATCCCGTTCTGGACCTCGTAGGCATCGTGTTGTGTTGTGCTGTGCCTTGTGTGTGTGTGAACCTTGAGGTGATCCAGCGCATGGTCGTTCAGCCGCGCGGGCTGATGGACTGGTATGGCCTCTCACTGACGTGTGCGTATTTCAGGAGGCGTGGAGATTGCAGTTGTGCAATGACACAGTGTGATAGATCTTTTCATCCATCCTACGGGTTCCTATCCATCGTTTACAGCTGCTGAACTCTTGATCCTACCTTAATCATCCCTTCTCTTGTTCATGGAATGTTAAGTTTTAGGGGTTAGCTCAATTTGTGAAACTGCGACAAATGATGTAAATAAAATGCTGCCAGTAGTACTCAACAATTCAACTTAAGATCAAACTAAAATGTCAGGGACTGAATCTACCTGTTCTTCAATCACTCCGAACTATTCAACCGCAGTTGTGTGAAGATCATGGCAAATTGTGTGAGCATAAGAGCCGAGCAAAAAACCTCTGTAGGGTGCAAATTTTGGGTAAATAGTGAGACAATGCGTACCCACTATTTTACTCGCAAGGATTGTTTCCCATGTAATCGATGCTATGTCTAAAAGTATAACAGATGGCAGGAACGCGAAGTGTCAAATAGATGTTATGCCTCCTCATTTTAATGCATGGTGGGTAGTTGCTGTACCGATTGCAAAAACATTACCTAACTTAAATTCCCTTCTGCTGAGACTATTTACAATTTCTGGCCTCATTCTTAAAGTTGACAGATCTATCCAAAAGCGGAAAGGCCAGCTCGGGCTGCAGAGTCTTTAGTGGGCTCTGAGTAATTTTTAAACCACCTCGATTATATGGTTTCATAAATATGACACGATAAATTAAAAAATTGACCAAGTCGTGACAATTCTACATGGATATTCAATGTGGATGAAAACGGAACCCGATGTGTGTGTCTGTGTGCGTGTGTGATACTTGACTTACAACAGCAGTGGCAATCTATCCTCTTGCACCATAATAAAGCCTGATCGCGTTGTCAAACTAGCTGAGGTGGATTGGTGAGCGCTGGCACTTTTGAAAGGCGCTCATGAGCAACTGAGCATCGACCACAGCCCAATTGCAAGAGACCCTTTGCATAGTCAGCAACGCTATTTGGAGACTGGCAAACGGTACTTTCATTGTCAAGACCAAATTGGCAACACAATGTCACCGTTAGTCTCGGGTCACATGTGTGTCTATTGTTTATAACATTTAGTGGAGTGAGGAGATCAGCTCTCCTCGTTACTCTGGGGTTGGCGAGAAATAGACTTTCATTATTTCTATTTAGAAAGGGGAGATTAACAACATGTACTGAAAGGCACAAAGAGATTTGTTTCTCATTGTAATAATGGGTTAAAAATAAACGTCTCTCCATTCATCTACAATCCTGATCCCAAGGTGTTGTTTATACTGAATCAACAGAGCGAATTATGTTCTTAAATGGCGATATTAGATGACGTTGTCAACGCTGACGAAGTTAGTGGGAGAGGAGAATGTGATTTGTGCGCTCAAATGCGGTCATATTCCATGAAGTGATGAAGTAAACGAGGGAGTAGACGCCTAGACCTTCTGTTAAATACAGGCATTACATTTGAGAGCATGGACAAGGCGATCTCTCCAAAAAAAACCAACTGTGGGTGTCGAGTAGGGCGGCGTGTCAGACAACTCGGTCTATTACGGGTGAATAAATTCAGGTCAAGTGTATGAAGCACATATTAGGGAAATTGGGTAAAATCCATGAGAATCCACCTTTAATTAGCAGTCTTTTAATCTGAGTGTGAGAGAGGTTGTAAATGATGTGCTCAGAGCTTGTCCCCGTCATGACTTCTGATTAATTTTTTTAGTAGCAAACAAAATCTCAGTACGTTCCCTTTTCAGAGAAATAAACTATCTCCAAATTATTGCTAAAACATTTTATAGTTGAATTAAGAAATCCCTAAAAACGCGATTGAAGCTTGAGAAGTCCATCCATATGAATGTTTTTTGTTTCGTCAATTTCATTTCTACCCCACGTTCATTTACCAGATGGCGTCAATCCAGCGCGTTTAATGGCAAGAAAAGGTGGTAGTCATCATCAGAAAAGTATCATTAAGGAATTATGGGAAATATGTGGAGGTAGTGCTTTCCCTCCCCATTCTCAAAGTGCCAAAAGAGACCCCCTCATAAGCCAATTTTGCGGCAAGATGGTGACAATCTCGAGCTATACTGCCTTCAAAAACAAGGGATTTCTCTCCACTCAAGGCTTCATCGGTTTAAAAAACACAGCTATCACATTTGTTTTGACAAAAGAAGAACGGACTTCTCATGCGCATCTCAATGCAATTGTATTTTGACCTTCAGCTGAGTGGGGAGTTGTGTAAAAACACATGCAAAGCCAACGCGCAATGGCATTGCAGTCTTCGGGATTGAAGGTGGTGCACGCCCTACAAGCGTGGTTTGGGAAGCAATTGCAGCTTTGGTGAGAAAAATAAGTGAGGTGGTCGTCCCACTAACAAGATGCAAGATGCTTAGCTAATAAATTTATCTAACTGTGATACCTCAGTGTTGAACTAGTTCATTGTCTAGCTATTGGATTATCCTCTCACCTGTTGATCAGTGGTGTGTGGAACCCAGTAGGTGATCTCATTACTCACGTGAGATAATGATTAAGAGGCCTCCACATTCTTATCTCTAAGTATCTTTACCCATCACCAATACACATCAAAGTTGTGTAGAAACTTCTCCAGCTTTGAAAGTGCCTTCAACTTGACATGTAGGGCCGGCAAAAATAAACCAATATTCGAATATTGTGAGAAAGGATAGGACAGTGAATCCCTTACTGACCCGTATGCCTATTTCCGAATTCAGACAATGGTTAGTAAACACTAGTTAATAATAGCTTGCTAAACCAAACAACCCAACAACTTCTTCCGCAAGCCAGCATTTGTGAGTAAGTTCTTTCATTGCCTTACACCCACTGTCTTTAAAGGGTTCCTTGCCGCCATGGTGAAATTTCGTCCTCTAGTAATTGCTTCTGCAAAACATTAACTGATCTTTTCTTCTGGTTCCAGCATCATTATAATGCTGACAATAGAGTCTCGTATTGTTCCAAACTGGTTTCTCCAAAAAGGACTCAAGTTGGTTTAACTGACACAATTTAAAACCATTTTAATGGCGGCAAGATCCCCATATGTCTTTTATCTTTGAGAAATCCAACTTGCCCATAAAAAGGAGGCACGAAAATTCGGTTTATTCATGCAACCTTCCCCAAGTTCATTGGCTGTGTTATTAATGCGCTTCTATGAGTATTTCAACACTAGGAAATTCCAAGTATAGTAAATAAATCACGCTTTGTTTGAAAGGTTAAATTGTATAAAAGCGGAACAAAAAAATCCAACTAAAAAGGGGTGTATCCAACTCATCCATTTCTTCTTGGAATACCATGAGAGTATTCAGTAAAAAAGAAGAGAAGAAGTTGTTTTAGTTGCCACCGGTCTACACCTTGATACCTTTGAGAATGCCAAGTTCTTAGCATGAACTCAAAGATCTGATCGACAAGAACCTCCAAATCCTCCGCCTCAGGTAGACGCAACATCTTAACGTAGCGAACACCACTGGTCGAGCTGTATGAATTTTTACCGCCAATTAACTCGTCTTAAATACGATAAATTTTGATCACTTCGAGTGACCGAAATTCGCATCGAACGAATCGCTATTACAAACCGCCTGTGATCGGTATTGCTATTGTAAGTTTTTTAAGTGAAATGATTTGGAGTCAAGTGGTATCTACTGGTAGTTTGGATGTTAGGAGTAGTTGGGACTGCCTCACTGGTTATCTCGCATTCGGTGGCTTGGTTATGATTGTGTGGACAGCACAACATGACCGCACCTGCCACGATTCGTACGTGTGGTCAGTTTTGACGACCAGATGAGTCGAACATGACTACAAACCGAAACTGCCACACGCAAATGCGGACGAGCTCGGTGTCTCTACTATGATATCACAAAAAACAGCATACGTTTTTCAAACCGTTTCAATTTTTTTTGCTCCAACACTGTGAAAACCTAAAAGCGATGTAGAAATGGGGAAGGCGATTCACAAATCGCACCGGGCACTGTCTGCAGATAATTTTCACCAAGGCTCATTACTGTGCTGTTCGCTGTTCGAAATGGTGCCCCAAAATCGGACGGTGAAAGAGCGATTATAAATGCTTAAAAACCTCTTCCCTATTTAATAGTTGTGGAAAACTTACTATCCATTTTAAATAGACTGATTCAATTTCTTCCATTAAGCAACAGACTGAGCCTTAATTTGTAGGTCAGGGACATGCTGCGCATCGAGTTCTAGCAGCAAAGTGTGGCGCACTATCTGAAACTATGGGAGTAGATGTGTGCATGGGAAAGCATGCGTTGATGATTTTTCCTGTGAGTGAAAGCAGAAACCTTGTTAGAGAGCTACGGTTTGTCCAGGAATCGAGCGCCTCTACTGATACATAGCCTCTTATACCTATGGGCAACTGTAACTCTAAAAAACAAGCTCAGGTTAGATAAAGAGACTTTTTACTGCCAGCCGTTCTACAATTGTTTAGTTTCTCTACTCGAATTGACGAATCTTCTGTGTCGGCAGGTGGTGGACTCTGTACATTAGTGTGTGGTGAAAACAAGCCTGAAGGGAAACGTGATTTGCTCCTCTTCTTTTATGTCCAGTCCAGATTACGTGTTGGTGCTTCTTTCAAGTTTATGAGTGGGTATAATTGTAAAGGTTAACACATTCCATTCTGTATGCCAGAAATGCGCAGTCTTCTATTCTACCGTGGCGTTTTACGATGATAGATAAGACTCAGACAGTGTATATTTCTTATATGGGGAATTAGATGACGTCGTTGACATTGACGATATTAATGCTGAGGAAGTCAACACTTCTTCTGAATGCTTAACGTACAGGAGAGGGGAGTGTAGGTTTTGTGACCCAATTATGGTAGTTCAATGAATTGATATAGTAACTGCCAGTGCGGTGTTCCAGTTATAGCTAAAAAAATTTAGTTGGAGCTGTTACTGCACAACTTAAAGGCGAAGTAGATACTACTAAATAAATGGGCAAAATTCAGTAGCAATCATTCCTTCCTCTTCCGCGAAAGGTAATGAATCGGAAAAAAGGGACATTTCTTTGCTTTTTGTTTAAGCCCACACGTACTCTGCTGTTTCGCAGTGCAATATGCAATTTGTATTTCCTGGTGTATCTGGAGTGTAAGAGAACATACACTGCACGTGTTCCATTTGCACCATTAGGTGAACCATCATTTCTAACCCCATCATCTCTTCTGTGGATGTCAAGAGTCGTCCATCCATTCTGTGCTCTTGCGACGAAGTCATTCTTCTCAGTCCCCGCTCTCGCCTCCGTCGCACTTTTATCACTTTATCAACTTACTGGTGGAGCCTCCCAATCAAAAATGTTTGGTGATAAAAGACCTAACTGTATTTAGATCTATTAGAAATCTGAAAATGAAGAAATTTGTAAACTTCTGATCTTTGACTTTATGGACTTTTACAGCGAAATCATGTTTCCCACTTGTTATTGATGCCTGAGGGCTCAGACTGGAATGCACGTTTATAGTTGCTGAACAGGAAAAGAAAGCTGGCAATAAACTCTACGGAAGCTAAAGATATTGTTCCCAATAGGGTCGACGGACTAGAACTCTTGTCCCGAAGGTGATATATGCTGGACTCTAAGTCTCTACAGTGGGGTCTGGTAAAATTTGGCTTTGGATTTTCATAATTGTGTCTGCCGAATGATACTTTGCTGTCAACTATTATGAGTTGGATTTGCGCGCATCTGGTCTGGTTCCCATCAATTATCCTAACAGATAAATGACGGACTTTAGAGTAGACGCTTATTGTCGCTGTATCCAAGCGATCGCATCCTGTTAGCAACGAAGGTTGAATGTGCAGTCTGTGTTACTCAATCGTCTTCATCACGCTTATTTAGATTAAATGATTATAATTGGAAATAGGTGGAGTATTGGAGCATTTGAAGAGCAAGCAAACCTACCCTCAGTCAACTGGGAGAGATTAAGGGAGGCCACAATTTCTGAAAGAGTTGGAGAATAGCAAGGAGTTAGAAACTTATGCGACACCTAACAGTGGCGTTCTCGTGAGATAGCCATTCTCTTTGCCCACATAAATAGGTGGAAAGTGGTGTAAAGCTAGGTAATAGGAGTGATGTGAGACAACTGACAAACGGATTCTTAATGTCTTTGTAATAAAATTAAGTAACATCAGCACCATTTTTTTTCGTTTCAAATGCAAATTTTGCCGGAAGAAGTGTCCAACGCATCCTAACCGCTGCTGATGGAGAGGTCAGGTTTGGGTAGGAATGCACTTTCACGATCACTGGAAAGCAAGTGACTCTAAATTTGTCTGTATATTATGTTGCTAGCCTGCAATATATCGCTTGCGTCGCGTTCCCAATTGTGTTTTGTTTCATTTGCATGATGTACCTACTTAATGGCATATAGTACAGTGGATCCAGTAATCCAGACTCCAGTTGCTGCTCTAAGAGTGTAATCCTGCTGCACTCACTTCCGAGTTATCTCAGAGACGGAGGTGGCAGTACCGATGGAGTCCGATGACGTAATAGGATATGGTACTCCAGGCTTGCCATCAAAGCCATGGAAGGGACTACGAACATTGAGAATTCGGCGCACATGTTTGTAGGAATGCAACACTAAGGTGTTCTGCTACATGACTTGAAAACCGCGTTTTGTTTAACAAGGCAACAAAAACCCTAAAAAATTCATCTTGACAGAGTGATGGAAATGAAAAGAAAAGAAATGTTTCTCAACTCTCTCATCTTTTGCGGCCGTTCCAACAAATTGCAGAACGGAATAAAAGTCTGCTACTTAATTGGACTTTCGTCTTTAGTAGTATCTTTTCCACATTTTTTTATTCCTTCATTAGTTTTATCTGCAGAGGTCGCCCTTCTTAATCTATCGAATGTCCAAAAGATACGATATAAATGGTATTTCCCGTATCACACTGGATAGGTGGTTACCCTCTCCTAAACGCACGTTGGCACGAAGTCCAAGCTCGCCTTTTTCGCTCATAATGCCCCTGGAGGCAATGTCGACTTGATCAACACGGAGGTTGACGTTGAAAACTTCATCTGATATCTCCATAAAAGAATGATATACTACACTGGATCTTCCACAAGCATGGCATGAAGACCAATTTGCGGAGAATTGAGAGCAGAGTTAAACTAATTGTCGAAGCACGGTAAGTACCATGCGTGTGATCTCTCGTTGGTAAAACACACCTAACTCCGTGGTTGTAGGCACTGGACCTGGATAACAGGATGTAATCTACCAATTTACTGTCTCAAAGATGTGCATAATATTGTCTCTTAGTAAAAATTTAAGTGTTACTTGCGAGCCATTCTGTAGATCACACAAGCTATTTTGGCAAACTAACTTTTTCACAGTTTCATTCAATCATTTACTTCTGACATAAATGCGTTTGAGATATTGTGCGTTGCCGTGTTTTCAAGCTGAGACAAAGTGCGCATCATTTATGACTGTGTTGGAGATGCGTTTATCCGTATCTCACTTGTCTGCCTAATTTCCTAAATCTCAAGGGAATTTTAAATCTCTCGCCCTCCTTACCGTCTCCTGAATGACCTATGTCATGAATAGGGAGACCTCGAGTGTGCTATTAATCATCCTCTGCGATGGAACAGTTAGTTGTCTCCGGCATTCGATCAACAGAATACACTACCAATTAGTGCCCTTGTCTCTTCGGTTCTTCCGGTTCAAACTTTGACGGAACCGGAGCCGTGCGCGTGAAAAAGACTTCACCATGGCACATGTCCACGAAATTGAAGGAGCGCTAATCAGTCCAAGTAGCTTGAACCAAAAGAAGGGCAAGAACCGTCTATCATTATTCAACGCGTTCTCATGACTCATCTATGCATTAGGTCCAATGTTCCAAGCCGCGGAAGATGAGTCATTTCGAGTTGAATGAACATCAGCTGTCAGAAGGACTTCTTGGTGCCAAATTCGAGTTTGTCTCTTAGAATCATGGCCGTTCGTGAATGCATATGATCCCTAATCCCACACAACACTGGCCTCTAAGGGAGTCACGGAAATTTGGTCAAGGCATTCGACTTGTTGAATCTTTTTTCTAGGGAATCTCCCACTATGGACTGACAACTGAAGCCATCATAAAATCGTGATTTACAGACCTACGGCTCTTCAAAGTTTCGCCATTGCTCCTCATCTATTAAGCATTTCATTACCATTCTGTGGCATGCCATAAGTTCTCTGTAGAGTAAAATATCGAGGAGATCTTCGCCTTTGTTCATAAGAAAACTTATCAGCGCATGCTTTTCCATGCGAGCATCTACTACTAAGGCATCAGATAGTCAGCATCGGTTGGTTGTTATAACTTGCCAAGCAGCGTAGTTGTGGCCCAAAACGCAATGCTCAGTCTGTTTTTTTGATGAATGAAACTTAAACAGCCCATTTGAAGCACCATTTCAGACATTTTAGAGCACACTCTGGTGTCTGATGCAACTTATGCACTAATATGTGCCATTCTAGCGCAGAAAAGTGATCTCAGTGTCTAGCCAATGCGAAAGCAGAAGAAAAAGCCAAAACAGCCATTTAAAATATAATTTTTCTCTTTCCGTCATCATGTTAGTAAAATGAAAATCATGACGATTACTTTCGCCTTGTATTCATGCCCAACTCATCTAGTAGTCAAGGTGGTGCCGATCACACTTCTAAACCTCAGCAAATGTTGTCATATTACAATATCCACACATCCACACTAAGTCTACCAACTTAAAAGCAACTGATTAGGCAGTCCCTCTTAATCTCTCTTATGAACTAAACAATCAGCGTCACTATGGTCACTTGTGCGTGCTATGCCAATCGCATGTGGCTTTTGAGAGCAACTCGTTCCGGTGACAAAGTTGATCACGTGAAGTGATCAAAGTCATCGTATTTATGGTAAGGTGATTGACGCCTCATTAAGATGTCCCGCACTCCTGAAGCGGAGGATTATGAGGCACTTGCCGACCAAGTTTATGAATTCGTGCTTACAAGTTGGGTTTATCAACTCCTCCATTTCCCCGATGACAGCGAATTCCTATGGCTAATTAAGCATCTGCTCATCCATTTCTACAACACCTACACTCATGGTATTTCAAGAAGACCTGGATGAGCTGAAGTCATCCCTTTATTTGGATACAGTCCGCTTATTTTGCATATTTTTAGGAAGTTAAATAATTGTTGCTAATTTGCTTCACTTTTTATTTCCTGTTGCCTAAGAAACTTAAGGTAGCATAACACTGTTGCATAGTCAATCGACTCTGGGTTAATCAAGGCTCTCGTCACGTTTCCATGAGTATATAGGATATCTCGATTTGAGATACGTAAGAATTCGGGTGCACATGGCTCTTCAGGTGTTTTAACTTAGACAACCCGGAGTGTTGGGTAAAGAACCAGATATAGATGGATCTAGAGGCTGTCAACAGCCTTCCAATGGTCCAATTTTGATGACGCATCTTTTTTGCACTCGTGAGGGTCTATTAGATGCATCACTCGGATACGAAGGAGGCATTGATAGGTCGTTGGCAGAAGTAACCACGATTGAGATTCTACTGAGACTGAACTCTCGTATTGCGAAATGATGATTAAGCTTAACTGATGTGGTTCAATGTCGTCTAGTCCGCAAAATTGGGAAAGTTTTTCCTCAAACGTGGTGTGTAGCGTTCAAAGAGGGCAAAGTATGAATCTGATTATGCAACCCGTTAAAGCAGACCCTTCTTTGCCACTTTCATGAAGAATTACGGACCAGAACTGGATTAAGTACTTAAAAATATAGGTGTAAACAACTCTTTCTCCTTTCCTTGCATTATCATTTCTGTTTCTGGAGAGGCATGGTGGCAGCACGCGAGTGCCACATGCTACGATTAAAAACGTTGTCGATTAATTTGCTTGCAAATTCTTCAGACCATTTTGTCAAAATGCTGCGTTGGAATTTGATAGATGACTGATCGTCTTGAAACGCAGAACTTGCATTGTAATGTTAGTGGGACGACCACCCCACTTATTTTTCTCACCAAAGCTGCAATTGCTTCCCAAACCACGCTTGTAGGGCGTGCACCACCTTCAATCCCGAAGACTGCAATGCCATTGCGCGTTGGCTTTGCATGTGTTTTTACACAACTCCCCACTCAGCTGAAGGTCAAAATACTATAGCGTCGGAGGCCCGCCTACGTGATGTAACTTAAAAGGTGTGCATAAAAAGCTTGCTCTTCTTCTGCCGAAACGACTGTCATAACTGTGTTTTCACTAGGGATCAAGCCTTTAGTGGAGAAGAATCCTTCGTTTCTGAAGGCAGCATACCTTTTCAAATAATGGCTCATGAGGGTACCCCTTGTAGCACTTTAAGAAGGGGTGAAGAGGATGGTATTTATTTGGATAATGACTACCACTTTGCCTTATCATTAAACACGTCGGATTGACATCATTTGGCTTTTTCTCCATTGTAACCAACCACTTTATTTGGCCGTAAGCCTGCTTGGAGGTGCCACATGAAGTGGTCATACTCTTCACCAAAGATGCTGGGTATTGCGACCAAGTTCCCACAGTGGGTATCCTACGGTGAATGAATTTAAGATTTGTTTCCAGTTGAACATATCCACACAATAGGCATCATTCCATCCTGATGGCGACCCTAATGCCAGCTACCAAAACTTTCCTTGCATTTAATCCGAATCATTTGACCTTGCGTTCTCTCCTCAGGGCCATATATCGCTCCAATTTCTCCATGAAGTCGTAATAATCCATACCAATGGGGAAAGTGAGATATTACCTTGCTGAAAAGTTACAAGGTTATGCTACCAAGAGAGAATTACAAACTACAGTGATTGGAGCAATTACCAATTCAACTGCACCTCAGGACAGATGTAAAAACACTCGACTTATCAGTGCCCAACGGGAAAAATTTAGCTAACCGCCATCAAATTCCTCTTTTATTAATGTGTTAAATTATTGATTTGTGAAAAGGTAACTGCTCTCCTGTTCGCACTTCATATGTCTACTCATCAGAGCTGAACTGCCAACAATGTTTCATGCGAGATCAAAAACCTGAAGATCGGACCAAGTTAATTGGAAGTATCTACCACCTACGTCAAACTTGGCAATCATTCACTTGGAATTTGATTTGCTCACTGTTAATTAATTGGCATCTCACAGTTGCCTAAGAGTCCTGAAGTGGATGAGTCGCTGCCTGCTGGAATTCAAAAGGTAATCACAATCACAATAATAGGTGATGCTAGCCTCGATTGTGTGCGTGATGCCATCACATGAGGCAGTGCCAAGAAGTCACTTGACCAAATCACATTACACTCCTGTTGACACTGTAGTTTACCTAAGCGCAGGCACATGGACTAATTAAAATTAAAACAAAGACTTCAAAAAGGTTGATTCTTTGATCTCTTCAGACCTACTTTGACCATGTAGGATCTACGCATTCCGCGTTACACAGGCATGAGGTGAAGGTCACACAGCACACGAGTTGCAACGGTTCTGACAGCAAAGGGCACAGAAACTGTTTCGAGCAGTACACCGCATCGTTTATGGATGTGATCTTCAGATTGTAAGCTTGGTAATTGCGAGGCCGTCCTTACTCCCCTTGGAAATGAGCATTTTTGGATCAAGATTTAGAAATATTTGATGGAATGAGAGCTATGCGGCAAAATAATGCAGCATCCATCAACGTTATGACGCGTAGGCGGTACATCACTAATGTAACAGGCAAATCCTAGTCTCACCGAGACCACACGAAAAACGAACTGCGGAGTGACTCGAGACACCTATCCCCATCCATTCATCTTTCGAACCATATAAAACAACACAACAAGCACCATCACCTCCCACTGTTTTGATGCGTGCCATCGGTGGCCTGCGCAAAAGCTACCGTTTTAGACAAACAACAAGCACTGAGTAAAGCTAAACAAAGCAAACACACGCTTCGAACCAACTCCAAGCAAAAAGCCAAAGATAACTATATAAAATGGATGCTTATATTGTATTAAAAGCAGGCTCCCGTACTTGTAACATATTTGCTAGTAGTTTAGTATGCCAAAAGTGAGAGCGACGCAGATGGCTAAATACTACCAGGATAGTAAGCACGAAGAAAACGATTAAGGGAAAGAGAGAAGTTATAACCAAGGAGAGAGTCAATTCATTGCTACAATACAAAAAACACGCATCCCGAAACATTTCATCAGCATTCCTCTTGGGTCAAAACAGCCCTCCTATCTCGTGATTTCTGCCGATGCCGAGTGCGAACTTTGGAAGCGCGCTGATTAGCGTATTGACGAGCCTTTTTGTTCTGCCCACGTGCCGCCTGACTAGGATGTATTCTCAGTGGCGGTGGACCCAAATCAAAGATCGTTCGAATCAGCTCACTCTCGCGCAAGTGTGTGGTCATACCAACTGCTATAAGGCGGCAGAATGACTCGTAGAGGAAGGCCAAACAGAATGTATCAATGGTCAGACGCTCCGACTGCAACTTCACCACCTGCTCGGAGGGTAATTCGTACGAGCGCAGGAAGTTGAGAAGATCACGGAAGCTTGAACGCTGTTTTTTTGAGTCGACTTTCGACGTCGACTTATCCGAATTATTGGCAAGCTGATCGAGAACTTCAGTTAGCATGGTGAAGTATGGACCCTTAAAGTCACTCTTCGTCTCGTCACGAATGCGCTCATAGATTAGACCCACTGCATTACCGGCGGCAAGACGAACGTCAAGATAGTTGGATTGGAGGAGACTGACAAGTGACTTTAGTGCAACCTGACCTGACGTACTCGCATCTGAGATGGGCAAGATGGTGTAGAGGAGGCACCAAACGTAGAGGCAATCGCGATGCAGTGATACCGTCGTCGCCTCTAGAGTCGGTGGTTTCCCGTCGCCTTTGAGACAGGAGGCCTTGAAAATGTCCTCCAGAAGGCCCATCAGCCGCCTAATGCTAGGGAAGTCCTTTGAATCGCCCAGAAAGTGCAGCCATCCTAGAGCGGTAGCACAGGCACTCCTAAACGTACTCTTCTCCGTAGGATCGCATATTCGCGCCTCCATGAAGCTTTGAAACTGCTCAACTAGACAGCGGTTCTCAAAAGGCGTGAGCTGAGCGCTAAAGACGCTCAGGCACTGGGCGGCTGCCACCTCCTCTGCAAGTTTACCACGCCTCATAGCAGTGTCCAAACTTGAAATTAGTGTCTCGTGGTAGTTCCATCTTTCAGGTAAGGTGGGCAGCCCGAGGTAATTCACACGGAAAGCATTCCGGAGCGACCGCATTATGAGTACACGTTGATCTGGACGACTTGCGGAAAGCGAGTCAATAGCCATCGCCACTTTATCCAATAGCGATACGGTTGGATCGTCAGAAGACTAAGTGAAGGTAAAAGCATATCAGTAAAATAAAATCCCGTGCATAACTCCAGAATTCCACATACAATATCGTTTTATAAACACGCTGACTTGCAGTGACGTGCAGTCCTATGATAATGCACGGCATCACGAATTAACGGATTAGGCAAGAAGCACTAACAGTGCCTAAACGTTAACAACCCCCCAACCCGACCTCTCTTAAAGCAGATATAAGGTAACCGAACGAGAGCACTCAAATATGACAGGTATTGGGCCAGGCTTACATCGGCTTTAGACGACTCCGAATCACTGCCCTCAACAGATTGGCTCGCGATACTAAGATCATCGGCAACTCCTTCGGGAACAACACCTATCAACGTGAAAAAATAAAGTAAGGACTACTTTTCTTCGTAGCTTTCTGCTTTGGCATTATTTGATTGAATTATATGACACATGTACAGCAAGCACGCCACAACGCAAGAGTTAAAATAACTTTATGGGCTATCAAGGTTAGCAGTAAGGTTTAGTAAGGTTTAGCCAATCAACGCTGCGTAAAATAATTGCCCAATAATTTTAAAATCACAATCGATGGAAAATAAATGAAATGGGCAACAGTAAAAGGCCGAAGAAGGCATAATATCCATGTATGAAAGGAGTCTCTTCGTGGGAGAACACAGCCAAAATTTCCAATGAGCGCTCAGGAGTGCGGAGACACCGTTTCCTTGATAGTTGCCTCATAAAAGGGATTCTTTTGGAAAATTTCAAGCTTAAGTGTTTAAATGATGCCAATTCTTGTTACCATGCTTTTAAGCATCAGAACAATGAACACTCGATGCAAACGAGACCTTAGTACTGGATACTAATTTCGAAGGGTTTTTTCCACATTGCTATTCACATTAGTGTTTATTATACCAGGGGTCGCAAAATCTATTGTACGCTTAAACAGCTTGTTGTCATTAGAGTTTCGCCAATCCAGTAAACCAGTTTAAGCAATTTTTGTAATGCTCAAGTGTTGTACTCGCCCAGAGCACATTTCCCTTTCGATGGTAGATGAAGTCCGCTCCGTAACAAGATTTGTACCCACTCTAGCGTCCCGAGACTTCCTTTAAGGCAAAAGAAGGCATAGTACTAGGGCAGGACACAAACGCGTTCTGGAAACAGAGGGATTGGGGCTGATGACATGGCAAGTACAACATGACCAACTAGGCGACCGAAACCGGCAGCCCAAACAAATAAAGCATTACACTGGACGCTACTCGTCCAAAACGCTTCTCTACATCCTGATAAATGTTTGCTCACTTAAGTCATGCGAGTGATATCGATGTGAAAATGAATGAAGACGTGATTCCTAGACGACAAATCACTCGAATATACCAGCCTTACATCTAATTCGACCGAGTGTGATTTTCGCACCCAAATATGCGGAAAAAATTAGTGAAAGTTACTTTCTGCTTCCAATTGTATCGCTACGGAGGAAATGGTATCACGAGGAATTCGACCAAATTGTTTATCTACTTTGGTTTACTCCATCGTGTTGTATAAGGCAACAGTAACAGTTTGTGCTAGTTGGCATGTGTCCTGTTGAAGAGCAGTTATCAACAATCTTTCGTGGAAAATATTAACCATGGATGCCCATGTTTTGTTTGATTCGTTCAAGTGTCGTGACGCGGCATTCGTACCTCCGGTTTTCTAATGCCATGGTGCACTTCCCTCTTCCCCTTTGATTAGCGATATGCGAGGACTAACGGTAGGCTTTAGCATTGTTGTTGTGATGATACTATTTGCCGCATTGTGAGTCAACGTTGGTTTCCAACGTCTATCACGCACTTGTGCGAGTTACATAGTTACTCTGAAAATCTCATTATTCCTACAGGTTCTTTCTGCCTCTTCAGGTTTTTACTTGCAATCAATCCGCAAACATCTGCAAGGTGTGATTACTGTTCTTGAGTCTTGTTGCTGCAGCTGTGCTTGTCGGACCAAGGCCGAGTGTGCTTTTATTAATGGCGATACGCTGTCGCATATCAGGGTGTCGACTGCATTAAAGTTGCTTCCTCTACGTGGTTTTGTTCAGCTTTGGCTCTTTGCATTGATTTGCCCTCTCTGGGGATAGATTTTAGTCCGGGGAGGATCATAGGAAGATGCTTCTTGGGCTTAGGTACTGGGTTCACGTCCTTTAACACTACGGATCAAGATGCTCGGTTGGTGCTGAGGCGCATTTGCTTGCAATATTACGCTGATGTCAATGCAGCCGCCTCGGTGTTGGGCTCAAGGCGAGTTCATGCACTCCAGGATGGGTGGCTATGTGCCTTCTGGGGACGTGATCCAGACCTGCTGATAGGGTGAGCGCAGGTCTTCTTAGAGGAAGCCAAACGCCCATCTTTGCCGCGGGGGCGGCTGAAGAGGTGGTCATTTATGGCTGAGTGGTTGGGTAGTTTACTTGGTTTCAGCAACTTTTTGGGGTCAGCCCTATGCAGTCTCCAAGTGGCAACGTGTCCTCCGTGTATTGTCGTGGCCGATCGCCGCACGTGACTGAAATGAAAGCGCAACTTGAAATGGACATCCAGAAATGGGCTTCATATCCTTTGTTTGCAGCTTGGCGTCTTTCGCTGTATGATTTGATGCCCTACCTATTGTGGTCGTCCAAACAGTGGTCGCGCATTACCTCAGTTCCTGCTCTACTGATCCAGATTTCGAAACTCTTGAGGATGGATGCTGTAACGTTCTCAAAGGGCGTATTGGAACCGTGAATCATATAGTTCGTGAAATTCCTCTCCAAGTGGTTAAAGCTCAGTATTCGTCGTGGCTGATTTTGCATTGATAACTGCAAAACCACGTCCAAAGAATGAGGCTGCGTTCCACGGATGGATGGAACGGGGTGTCTGCATTGTTGCCGCTAGGTGTATACCCCATATTTATCGGACAAAGGCAGTCGACTAGGGAAAAACAGACAAATCAATCAACACCCGCTGTGAGGATCAAGCCTCAATTCACACACACTTGATGAGCAAGAATGCCCGATCATCGGCGGCGTGGAAGTCCCGATATAGTTTACTAGGTATGCTAAAATGACCTCAGAGGTTCTACTATCCTCCCCTCAAACGCCTGATCGAAAGGATTGAGACAGTGAGAACATCTTGTATTCAGGCATGGTTAAGTCCTACAGAGCATCAACGATTTTAAAAAGAAGAGAGATTGGAGTCTGTTTGTGCATTTAAGATCAAAGTTGGTGAATTAGAATAAAATAGCAATATATGATGAGTAGAACATTACAGCCGTCTCAGAAGCAAGAAAGCTCGTAGATTCACCACTGAAATGACCACAATAAAAGAGGAAACTACGTGTACTGAGGCTTGCACAATCCCGACAGAAGCATGCTGAGGACGGTCCCCTGTTGTCATAAAGCAAGGCCGTAGCCACCAGCCATTCCTTCGCCAAGAAAGTCGTTAACCTGCAACACGTGATAGGGTCAGTGGATTCTGCCTCCTTCGAAAGGAACGTACTCTTCAAAAATTACCCTAAATGAGCTTGACTCCTCGCAAGATTTTAACTTCAGCGACAAAGCAGCACACCGGGTACACCGTTAACGAAAATGTAGCAGGCTAGGTGTGAAATCCATCCCCAAGTTGAAACCGTCTGGTGAAGGAAATTCACAAAACAATTGCGTAATTGAGTAGCATAAGGATAACGGAGATAATCGGCGCCCGTAGAAGAAGAAAAGCACGACCCACTACACCACAGGAGCCGTTGACACCCAACCAGGGAAGCGACTGGCAGAAACACAATTTGAAACGCCAGAACAAATGAATTGAAGCAAAACGATTTACAACGCAGAAGCTTTTGCACGCTTTAAGCTGCCTTTGTGAAGCCTTACTATTGTTGCGACAAAAGTATTTCATATCATACAATGGAATAGCAGGTATGCATGTGACCTAAGAGGCTTTAGCTAATTCCAGAAATAATCCTCAACCTTGTTTTAGTAGTCGGAGTTTAATAAACACCGTTGCATATCCAATTCAAAGGAACCTCATTTAATGTCTAAAAGATTGGATTTTTGGCTGGAGCGGTTATTTAGGGTAGGAAGGGCAACAGTGGGGCAGAAATCGCTATTTTAAATAATGTTGGATGCCTGTTTATACTTTGTTAAGGTTCCGCGAAGGCCATGCGTCATGCCTAGCATTCTCACCAAAGGGTGTGCCAGTGCGACAGACTTTCGACAGCTGCCGCCACTCCTAACGTCATTATACCTTTGCTGCCGTAGCATTGTTCTTCTCTAGACTTCAGAGAACAGTTAAGGAGCCAGAACCTTTAGTTATCTAGTGCTCATGTAAAACTTACTGTAGCGTCTAAATATTTCATTGAAGGCAAAATAAAGTATAAAATTAAGGCAAAACATTTGTTCATTAAGCATTGGAAATGGAGTTGATGGAGTGACCTGGAGGCTAGCCCCTCACAGCTGCGGCAATATGGTTATCTCTGTGACCAAAACCGAAATCGGCAGTCAGAACTGTAACGCTTTGTTTCTTCGGACTGGCATTTTCGGTCCCCTGGGTGGCTACATTGTACTAACCGGTCGGCTGGACTTCGGGTTATACCAGCAGCCTCCAATCCCTCTACCTTCAGAAAATATGTGTTCCGCCTTATACTATGCCTTTCGTCACCTTAAAGGAAGTCTCGGGGCGCTGCCAGAACGAACAAAGTAATAAGCTTGGAACCCAAAAACATGTGTATCTTTTTAGAGCACAAAACAAATAAAGTACTCATGCACGCATAAAGTGATCTTTTAGGAAAAAGAGGACGAAAAAAGCGTGCCCCTTTCGAGATCGAACTTTGCTAGAGTCCAAGGGAAACGTTTTCCGAGCACGCTTATTTAAAAATACCTGCACATCTTTTATGATTAGTGCACAAATATTTCACCTTTAGTTGTGTTCAACTCAATAAATTTTTCCTCAAGCTAGTTTTTTTAAGCACAACTGTAGCCTTGCATGACTTTGCGCCTTTTAGTATAGCAATATTTCAGCGTTGAACTTTGGATTAAAACCTCTTTTAGGAGCTTAATGTACGTTTTGCAAAAAAGCAACTACTATTGTCCTTTTTTAAAAAAATGGTGGAATTATTATGCAAAAACAGTGCGCGCGTGAAGAACTGCTGACATTATGCATACATTGAATCCGTTACCTGCACTAGTTTCAATGGATCACTTGGCCTCTGTGTCATTTGCTGGCGCTTCACTTATACAGCTAGATGTTGGATAGGCATACTCTAGCTCATTTGGGCGATTCTCCACGAATCCGAGGAATGCTACCGCATGATAGAGCTACTCTTTCAGCTTTGGCAGACCTTGCCCATAGGGAGTATCAAGCTGGCAACTACGATCTGGCGGAGCATCATTGCATGCAGGTGTGGCACCAGGATCCAGAAAATACGTCTGCGCTTCTTCTTTTGAGTTCAATACATTTTCAATGTCGTCGTATGGACAAGTCGGCATACTTCAGTCAGCTCGCTATTAAGCAAAATCCGTTGATGGCGGAAGCTTATTCCAATTTGGGTAATGTTTTTAAGGAGCGCGGTCAACTGAAGGAAGCTATTGACAACTATCGTCACGCGTTGAACATTAAGCCCGATTTCATTGATGGTTACATCAATTTGGCTGCGGCTTTGGTGGCTTTCGGCGATACGGAGTCAGCTGTTAGTGCATACGCAGCAGCTTTGCAGTACAATCCGGTAGGTTATCATTGTACACTATAAGTAGAGATTGCCAGGATTTGTACTGCGTGCGGAGCGATCTAGGAAATCTTCTCAAGGCTCTTGGTCGGCTAGATGAGGCTAAAGTAAGATTCATGAAGTGGGTTTGTGCAGTGGCCTTCGCGCTTGACTGGACACCCTTTGCGGCACTTGTGCCATCGCGCATAACCGGTCCAGTCAAGGTTTAGGTTTCTAGCACCACATTTGTAGACAGGAACTAATTCTTCAGATTTTCTCCGTTTAAACAGCAAAGGTGAGAATCTACACGGTGAGGGTGATCGCGGAAGTGACGTTTTAAAGTCGTGAGTTTGCCGCGCGCGTGTATCCGCTTTCGCTTAAGCGCGATGCACCTGTCCATTTTACTCTGCGTGTCTTCATGTGCATTTTCCTTTTTGGAACCGTGAAGATCACTGCGCTCAGGGCCATACCAGGCATGCATCAGCATGCCTTGTGTTAGCGACATCTCATAATTTCTTCTTACTTTTTCTTCATTTAGTCATGCTACCTGAAGGCCATCGAAACTTGTCCAACGTTTGCAGTTGCCTGGAGCAATTTGGGTTGCGTTTTTAACGCCCAAAACGAGATCTGGCTCGCTATTCATCACTTTGAAAAGGTGAGCTGTATTCTCCCGTTGTCGAATTTCTACTTCAGGCGGTAACTCTGGATCCAACATTCCTCGATGCGTACATCAATCTGGGGAACGTTCTTAAGGAAGCACGAATTTTTGATCGTGCAGTAGCAGCATATCTCAGAGCTCTTACTTTAGCTCCGAATCATGCTGTAGTACATGGGAACCTTGCTTGTGTCTACTACGAACAGAATCTGATTGACCTGGCCATAGATACATACAGGCGAGCGATCGATCTCCAACCAAATTTTCCTGATGCTTACTGCAACTTAGCGAACGCTTTGAAAGAGAAAGGTAAAGTCTCGGAGGCCGAAGAGTACTACAACACCGCACTTAGTCTCCACCCCTCACATGCTGATTCGCTTAACAATCTGGCCAACATAAAGCGAGAACAAGGTCGCTCTGAGGAGGCGATTCGACTCTATTTGAGAGCTCTAGAGGTCTATCCCGATTTTGCCGTAGCGCATTCCAACCTGGCTAGTATGCTACAGCTACAGGGCAAGTTGCAGGAGGCTCTCCGTCACTATCGTGAGGCGATTAGGATCTCCCCAACGTTCGCTGACGCCTACTCTAATATGGGTAACACTTTAAAGGAGTTGCAAGATGTTAGTGGTGCTATGCAGTGTTATCAGCGGGCCATCCAGATAAACCCGGCCTTCGCAGATGCTCACTCGAACCTAGCTAGTATTATGAAGGATGGTGGAAATTTGGCTGAGGCGATTAACTCTTACAAGACGGCCTTGAAGTTGAAACCAAACTTCCCCGATGCGTTCTGTAACTTGGCGCATTGTATGCAGATCGTATGTGACTGGAGTGACTATAAGGAGAGAATGAAGAAGCTGGTGAACATTGTTCAGGAGCAGTTGGACTCAAACCGTTTGCCTTCGGTGCATCCTCATCACTCCATGCTCTACCCGCTTAGCCATGCACAGAGAAGGCGGGTTGCGGGTAAGCACGCTGCCTTGTGCCTGGAAAAGGTGGCCATTTTGCATCATCCGCCATTCCGTTTCATGAAACGGCAACCTAATCAACGGCTTCGTATTGGGTACGTCAGTTCTGATTTCTGCAATCACCCGACAAGCCACCTAATGCAGAGTGTGCCTGGCTTCCATGACCGTTCAAGATTTGAAATATTCTGTTATTCTCTCTCTCCCGATGATGGCACAACTTTCAGGGCTAAGGTAAATCGTGAAGCTGAGCACTTTGTTGACCTGAGCACCATTGCGTGCCATGGAAAGGCTGCTGATCGAATTGCAAGTGACGGAATTCACATCCTTCTTAACATGAATGGCTACACTAAAGGCGCCAGAAATGAGATCTTTGCACTTAAACCTGCTCCAGTGCAGGCCATGTGGTTGGGTTATCCGGGCACTAGTGGATCGTCCTTCATGGACTTCATTATAACAGACAGTGTCACCTCGCCCCTACACTTGGCAGAACAGTATTCAGAGAAGCTGGCTTACATGCCAAAGACTTTCTTCATTGGTGATCATGCGCAGATGTTTCCACACATGCGAAATCGTATTATCATTGAGAGTGCTGAGGAAGTGGCAGGTGGTCTTAGAACAACTGACAGTTCAATGGTAGCTTGCGGGACTGATATTAAGCCCCTGCTCTCTGTGGGTACACTGAGGGAGATGATCTATGGCGGTCGAGTTGCTGAGCAAAGTGGTCCCACTATTAAAGAAGTTCCTCATTATATCAAAGTCCAGATTCTCACAGTCCCATCACTACAACCCGTTAGAGAAATGATCAGAGTTAATGCGGCGTCGTGCACACTGAACAACGTAGTTTTGCAAAACGGTTTTACAACACAGCAAACACAATCTCGGGCTTCAGCAGGTGAAGAGATACCAGGCAACATCATTATCACCTCGCGACAGCACTACGGTCTGCCAGAAGACGCAGTCGTATTCTGCAACTTTAACCAACTCTATAAGATCGACCCGTCAACAATGAAGATGTGGGTGGAGATTTTAAAATTGGTTCCCAACTCAATCCTCTGGTTGCTGCGTTTCCCAGCAGCTGGTGAGGCAAATGTCATGGCCGCAGCTGCTGATTTTGGCCTCCAAAATCCACATCGTCGTATCATCTTCAGTAATGTTGCTCCAAAGGAAGAACATGTTCGTCGTGGACAAGTTGCTGATGTCTGCCTTGATACGCCGCTTTGCAATGGTCACACGACGGGAATGGACGTGCTTTGGGCTGGGTGTCCTGTGGTGACTCTTCCTCTTGAAACCCTAGCAAGTCGGGTGGCCGCTAGTCAGCTCTACTGCCTCGGTTGTCCGGAACTTGTCGCCAAGTCGGCCGAGGACTACGTGCGAATCGCATCTAAACTGGGGAACAATCGCGAATATTTACATGCCGTAAGAGCTAAGGTAATGTTTTTTCCTTGTCTGTGCTAACTTGATCTCCTCATTCAGGTATGGAAACTGAGGGAAACATCGCCCCTATTCAACTGTCGACGATATACAGCCGATTTGGAGCTCCTGTACGAGCGTATGTATCAGCAGTACGAATCTGGCCAGCCATTTACTCACATTACTGATTGGAGTGAGAGGTCGAGGGAACAATAAGCGACATGTTTCGGCATGTGAAGTGTGATCATGTATTAATTCCTACCTGTACAAAGATTTCTGCCCTACTTTCGTTTTGTCGATGGCGAATGTTGTTCGGCTGACGAAGACCTGTTTCCGTCTGTTTGTATTATATTGCATTGAGAAATGATTATTGAGGAAAAATAAACCTATGCATTCTAAAATGGCATGACTAGTTTTGTGGGCCCTTCCTTCGGCGTCGTGAGGTCATTGAATTATGCAGCCTTTCCACAGGGGTGGCGTCTTTGGGCCCCAGGTGGAGGGGGAGAGGGATTGAAATACGGGCAGATTACCTCATCAATGTGAGGGGCTGGTGTGGTTTGGGGACAGGCTTCCAACCAAACCACACGTGGAGGATTGGCTGTCTCAGGCTGAGGTGCTGTGGGGTCATTTAGATCTTGGCTTTTGAAGTGCCGAGACTGTCCACAACGAAAGTGGGATTGCAATGACGACTGGAGATGATGAATCACGTAGGCTGAGAAAGGGTTGCCTAGGTGGGGCAACGCACACACCGCCCAAACTTACTCGAGTAGACTGGACAGGGAGCGTCTAAGCGTTGATAAAACGGGTAGCAATGATCCGTTCCCAGCATGAGTAACCGGCATGCCCTGTCAAGTGGAACAAACCGAGGGGAGGAATTACCCAGTGGGGAAAGTTTTCTTAGAGGACGCCAAGACCAATGGTGTGAAAATTTGATTCATTTTTTAATCAGTGCATTTTCGCCTAGAGAGGGAACTTCTACCGACTACCCTTCTTCAATCCTTAAGTGTTTCGACACTTCGTCACACTAAGTGGGTGTCTTTTTTCACTCTCAAAGTGCTCCCCATCGTGAAGTGAGTTTTGTTTAAATTTGCATTATAATGAAGGGAAAACCTTGCGTATCTTGAAAATTTAGTTGACCCTATGTCAAAGGCTTCAATCGACAATCTTGATCACAAGACATGCGAGTGGTATAGTAGAAGAGTTCATGCCGTGTTTTAGTTGACATGAAGTCAGCTCTAACTGACGGACTCGGAGTCGAGGGAGGCGGTGTGGAGATATAAATTTGCCAAAAAGATAATCACCAGGGCATAATATGGCTGTACTAAATCTCAAATTTGAGTTGTTCCTGGAATTATTTGTCTTTTATGACATTTACTGTTGCTCCAATCCAAGTCTCTACTACCCTAGCTCAAATTACATTGCAATCTCCGTCAGGATTCTCATCCTGAAATGAGGACTAGCAAGACTAGTCGTCTAGCATACGATGATTGTTCGAGGAAACGAAGGAAACTGAACTTATTACCATGCGGAAGTTGGCCATTTCGGTGGTCCGAAGTGCAGCCGACGAGATTGGAAAGCACTTGCCAAACCATTCTGCTTACCTCAAAGTGAGGCTACAGACGTCACATTCTCTGATCTAACAGGATGACTTGCATCTAAGAAATCTCAAACAAGTAACTCGGCAACTTTCCTGATTCCTGCCCAAGAACATAAATTTGGTTACCTTGAGTGTCCCTTTGGATAGTTCAAGCAGCTAATCCGTGTTGGCCACAATGCTGGTATTTGTCTCCATCGGTTGCTCCGAGTAAGCAAATTAAGGAATTTTTCAGACTTTCCTGAACGAATGAATGATTATCGTAATTATCTTTCAAACAGCTCCTTTGCCTTATATTCCCTAATCAACCATCAGTAAGGTAAGTAGGAGAGTCGGGTCGCTGGCCTAATGACTCAAAGGGTAGATTTCCCAAAAGTATGTCGAATTTTGACTAGCCAACAACCCCACTGCGTCAAGTCAAGCTGGTGATCCATCGAAGTGTGTCCAAGGCAATCGTGACGACAGTCAGTCTGCTAAAAAAAACCTACCGCCAGACAGAGCTTGCCACATCTAATTTCAGTGGCAATTTATCAGCTGCCTGTAGAATGCGAAATTGATGACGCTGACTTGTCACTTATTGCTCATCAAGGTGTCGGGGTGGAGAGCGCTACAAATTACGTAAACAGGTGAACAAAACGACTGTGGAGGCTAAGTATTTCAAAACATAGATTTATAAACTGGCTGCTATGTGATATCATGGTCTTCCACCACCAGCAATTCTATTCATCAGCGTCTTGATGAGTCGTTTAAATGAAAGGCTAAGCAGAAAAGTATGGACCTTGCAGTAGGAGTTAGATTCAGACTTCCAGCCACCGCTCAGGGATTTCGCTCCAGCAAAAAAACTGTCACTTTGATACTGGTGTGCTCTCAGAGCCCTGTATTCATTCATTATCCATTGTTCCTAAGATCCGATTTTCAAACAAAGCCTACTTTTTCCTTCTTTCCGCGCTTGAAAGGATCCTCTCGTCACTATCATAGCAGCAAGACTCGATTATCAATAAAAACAACGTTTTACATAGAAACGGTAACGCAAGATCAAAGATACAGAAGAGTTGAAAACAAGAACAAGAGATGATGGGCAATGCAACGAGAGACATCTTAGTCAGCAGAATAATTGTTATCAAAGTTTAGCACAGGCCTTCAAACCATGACAGAGGAGGAGGCGCAGAGGCTTTGGCAGCGGCAGTGTGGCGAGAACTGAAAATGTTTCCTCCTGACCGTTGTGTTTATGAGTCATGAAGAGACTCGACACCACATGGCGTCGAATGCTCGCCGCACATAGTTCCGCCAAACTGCTTTGCACGCATGGCGTCTGGCTCCACACCTGGAGGCGTCGATCACCGAGGCTGTAGATACACAAAATTGGTGGGGTAGAATGAATTGTCAGTCTCCTGCAATCCAGCTACCACGCTGACAGCTAAAATACATGCTTGCATTGGGGACGCACCACGGAAGAGGCGGTTGAAAGTGAGCCGATTTACAACGGCTGCCTTAATCTAGAGTTAATCCATGACACTGAGCTTGAACGAAATGAAGTCTTGATGTACAGCTTATGGACCGACTCACTTCCTCTCTGCATTATAAAAATTGGAGTGAATGCAGTCCATAAATGTCTGAAACCCCGATACACCACACTATCTACAATTATGACCTCGAGAAGCAATTTGCATACAAACTGGGCTCATTATAGAACCTTGTCTAATCTTATATTGCTGGTCGTAACAAAGACGAACGGAAAATCAACTTTACCATAAGTACTCGCTCATTCGGGTACTTTTTAAGGGTTGAAGCAGAAAGAGGTTGCTATTCGTGAATTGGAAGATCTGTGTAGTACAGCAGCGCTTAGCTACACAAGTCTTCCCAAATCCCCGCGACGGTGATGACATGGAGTTCAGCAAGTAGTCTTCCAGTACATCCAATGGAGCCACTCACCAACTCTACCACTTTCTGACTGCAGAAATGACTCGCGTACCACATTTGCTAATTCGACTATGCCTCTACATGTTCAACAGTACAAAAAATCAACGGTAATGTAACGCTACAAGTTGGGTACGATGCACAATGAAACTCTCGAAGTAACCAAATCTGTACAAAACCGAACAGTTCGCACACTGTGGTTCGATACTTTAGAAGTGATCCCTTGATCACAACGACTACCTGTCAAGTGGGAAAAATGGATAATAAAAGGCATCCATTATAAGTGCCATAGAGTAAGTTTAGATACTATCCAATAGCTAAAAAAATAGGAGGTACTGCGTCTGCTTACGGGATGCGGAGGTGGAATGACCCGCATTGGGTCAGCTCATGTCTTGCGCAATAGTTTTCCTGACCTAGCTTGCCTGATGTGTGGCATCGTGTGTGACCTACTGCATTTTTTTAGAATAAATTTTTGTCGAAAGTGTGACATCAAAGGGAGCGTATTTGGCAGCAGCCTAAATTAAACAAGAAATACTAATAATGCCGTCTAAGACTCATGCTCGCCGTTAGGAGGATAGCAAAAAATGAGCAGGTGGTAAAATGAGCTTTTACAGCAAAAAAAATATGCGATGATAAGCTGGGACTTCCAAAACCACAGCACAGTCTAGTGGTGCCAGTGGTAGTAGGAATCGTGATCAGTTTCCCTGAGGAAAATTCTAGGTCCTGATGAACTCCAAGACGTGCTATGTGATCAGAGATGGCGTGCCTTTCCCACCAAACAAGAGTTTGGGGTCAGTTGGTGATGACAGGGAACAGCTGATTGGAACTGGCATCTCAAATAAAACAAATTTCGTTGTAGCAAAATTTCTCAGTGGAATTGCCAAGAAAACATCACGCGGTATTAACATATCTCATGATCGCCACTTGAATGGTAGAAGACCTAACGCACAAAGGAGGTGCTGACAGATTGATAGGTTACACCAGACGTTTATAACCCAAGTGGCTTCAATCCTTCTCCACGATATGATTGACAAAACAACTGGTGATTCCGGAGATGGTGCGAAGACGAACTGAACTATATTAGTAATGTCTTAACTTTTCGCTGGTGTTTTCGGAGATGGGATTTAAATGGGCCCTCTAAGTATGCCTTTAGCAGCTTCAAAAGCCTTTTAACGGTTGATTCGAGGGCTGCTATGACTGACAACAAAACTCAGAGGTTACTCTCGAAAATAGACTGAGTTTCTGACAGACTTCTAGTTTCCATGACACAAAAATAAATGGATTCGTGGAACAACAGAGACTAGCACTTTATGCAAATTACCCTCTTTAAACTCATTGGCAAGCCACAAGTGCACAATCTTCATTTTTTATCCTCAAAATACTAAGTGAGAGCATTTCCTAGAACAAAAATCCTTAATTCGTGAGGTCAGAATGTCACAGAGTAGATTGCAGGAGCCTTTTCGTTCTTACTGAAACGCTAAGGGCAAAACAGCAATCCAGCATGTACTACCCGTTGCCCTAAAGTTACTGAAATCGCACTGGGAGCATACTGAATGAAAGGTGGCAGACGCCCCATCCTAGGGGAGGATAAATGTGGTTACGGCCGACATTTTAGCGTGGGAAATAGTTGACATGTTTTGGAATAAAGAATAAAGACCGCATTCAAGGGAACATTCTTGAGGCTGAGTGTAAAAAGCAACTAGATGTCGTGACAACGATGAAAAGGCTTCAGTCACTAATTTGTGCACCAATAGTCATAGACAAAACCATCTGTCAAAATTGACAGACATTCTGACAATAATTACCCATCCTGTTCAAAGATTAATTCTTGGAGGAGAGTTGATGAATCATTTCGGTTTCGCTGATTAATGCGGCAGACCAAAGTCCAATCAGCGACTACTTCAGCCCCACCATTCAACCACGCAGAGTTTTATGGACTTAATTGAAAAAGAGGGAGGTTTTTGGTGACTCACGAGCAAGCTAAGAGACGACCGCAAGGACTGAAGACGAGGGTTCTTTCCCGAAGTGCTCGGCGGTTAAGTTCCCCCCACTGCGCCAGGATGTGAGATCCATGGACGGGTGAGATAGGCCAAACACGCAGTTTTCTATTTACAGTTAACAGAGCTGTGAATTGCAAAGAAATAGCAATTCAATGACATCGTTCTAAGCTCACCCGTCTTCACACAAGGTGACGAAGGACTCAGAATCGGGTGAGAGGGCAAGACTGGTGACGTGGAAATCATTGGCACCTCCAAGAAGTCGAATGTTGCACGGCGTCGGCATATGCCTGAACAATATGGGTAAGACATAGTTGGCTTCATAGTCTAGTGAATCAGGGCGAAATGGGAAGAGGCGTAGTTATGAGGCGTCAAGATGATTTTGAATTGCCAAAAATACCCATCCCAGAGGGCATATCAAAGTAGTTTCGGGACGATCAACGCAGATCATTACATGTCTAGTCTCAAAATGAAATTTCGTCTGAAAACATGATTAAACAGAATCACAAAATAAGTGGAAGTCCTCAATGCAAATCGGAAAGTCACATCTCTACACTAGAATTGTATGGTGTTACAGATCATCGTGACAAAATTTCATTTGACAGAAAATTTTCGTGGAAAAAACCGCGGATTACATTAGTCTTACTTATTGACCTTCTTATGCATTTGTAACGAAGTCGTGAAACTCTGGGATAAGGTGTGAAACTCAATGTCGCTCAGGTGCCTTAAAAACTCTTGACACTAATCCGCCTGGATTTCAACGGATCACCGAACTCACTATCAAGCATGACAACACCGAGACGCCCCACTGCGACCGAATATCATTTGACAAGGTTTTGGTATAGAGCTAAAAATAACATGGCCTATGAGCACTTTAGAGGGAACTAAACTAGATTATCCCCCCAAAAAAGTGCACTCCAATCAATGAGGAGGGGGGTACAACAATTTCTCACGGTTAAAAATAGTCAAATGAGATTAACGGCCATGCCAAAGCTACGCACTTCTCCCACTCCACTGAAATGTTCAATCTCGACCAACTTTCACCCTTTGTCGTAAACGCCTCCACTTCAGATGGTGGCTTTGCTGATTTGCGTATTATCGATTTTTCAACTTGGAGCGAATCACATGCGTACAAATAGACAGCCAATCAGATTACTGCACAGGGAGACGTGCAAACACGCGTGCACAGGTGCTGCAATGAGGCGTGTGCATGCATGCTCCTACCCTTCGTGCACGTACGCACCGTAACTAATGCCAACTGCGGCAACGTGCGCACCAAATGCAATGGTGTGTACACACACATAAACATCGAAGCCAGCGGATGAATTGGTGCGCACATGCGCGTCCGCACCCACACATACGCACGCACGTATATTTCGCTAGACCCGGATTGTAATGGTGTGGAAGGTCGCAAGCAGATTGGCATTCAAGTCTAAGGGTGCACGCTACTTATGTCTACGATCTGCTCGTGAGTAGTATTTATGTGATTTGTTACCAATATGAAAAAATGGTCTACAATACTCGCAACTAACAAGTGTGGAAAGAAAATAGCACTTTTTACAGGAAGAAAAGATCAAATCGAAAGCTTGGACAAAAGTTTTGTGCATAATTTGACAATAAATGTCCGGAGCGAATATGACATAATACTCGTCCCTTAGTAAAAAGAAAAACATTTACCTTGAACTTCAAAATGTAGCCTTCTAGTCGTAACACAAGCAATCAAAAGCTTGGCCTGATCTAGGCCTGCTCTGAATTGAAGTCATGAGACTAAATGAAGCGATTTAAATCGGTTAGTTACATGTGAATGTTACAAATTAGCCGAACACGAAACATTCAGTGTCGGCAGCTCGTGACATAAACAACTTCTCAGCCCCTCTACTACCCAAATTTAAGCTGGGCACGTGCAAAAAATGCATACGATTTGGTAATGTTCATAGGTTTCGCCGAGGCTCATAAAGTAGATCTCCACCACTGCTGGGAGTCTAAAGCATTATTTTTTTGGAACGAACATTGAGTTTTCAAAGTATTCTAGAACTTCTTTAACCATTTAGAAAACCGTTGAAATCAAAAGAAAGCCGCCTGCAGCAGTCTCAAAAATAATTTGTATAGGAAGCCACTTACACTACTTATAATTATATAAGTAGCAAAAATAAATCCGAGGTGAAAATAAATGTGGATTACCAAGTTTTATTCAACAACCAAAAAAGGCAAGTAAAAGGGAAATGGAACAAAGTCGCCAAAAATAAAGCAAACTCAAGATTCAAAAATCCTGAGGAATGGATGGAGGATTTAAAGTCAATGCACGGGACACGATCGTGATCAGACGAAGGATTACTTACCAAGATCAGCAATAAGAAGCCAAATGCTAGCGCGGAAATGGCATAATGAAATGATACCATGAATTTGAAATCCATAGAGTTTCTCCAGCCCTAAATTTCCTGGCCATAAAATTTTGAAATGGGATGAGGCAAGTTTTACGGCAAGAAGACTATGACCTACCGATAGAGGTGAACGGAAGCATACGAAGGTACTGACCATAGAGTACAGATTCCATCAAAAGAAGCGGTGATGAGGAAATCACCATCCCGACTGTAGACGGCTCCTGAAATCCAATGGTATTGGCGCACCAGATGAAGACAACGAAAGGGGCGTTCATCCTAAATGTAAAAAAGGACTGTCGAGTGACCACTGGGCCAAAAATCAGGTTGGGGAAGGGGGAAGGACGGGAAGAAGGTTGAAGTTAGAAAGGCGCGTTTAAGCACTCTTCCCCAAGCAACTGTTTTACTGAATGATTACTATCATCCGAGCCTAATTTACTACCGCACCTATGGATAATCACATGCCAGAATAATTAGCATACTGAAAAATAACTAAGCAATGGATTATAATTCGCTAAGGCGTTCAAAAAAATCGTTTTTGGAAGAACAACCAAACACGAGAGAGCTTGAATTTATCCACTTCATTTGATTCTTATGGAGAATGGATACGAAAATGACATGTGGCATATGCTATGCCCAAAAAGGTGAAGAAAAATAAATCGCTTAATTACATCTATCAGGTGAATGGAAGAGATTGTGACAAACGAGAGATCTTACTTCCAGCACCAGTCCATGGCCCTGCTTGCCACCGAGAAAAAGGTGGCCCTCGTGGGGATGCCAAGCAGTGACGGTGGCCTCGTGGTTGTAGGGTGCTGCTACCTCCGACTTCTGCGGGGAGGCCAATAAGACGACAGGCTAGCGTTATAATTTAACTTTAACGTCCCAAGAATCAGAGAAATTTGTATCATTGTTAACGAGAGCTATTTTTAACTCCCCCAAAAGGAAAGGTTATTCAGATGTTCTGCAGTGAAATTACTTACAATTTCATAGATCAGGGGTTGGATGGGATGGAAAGGAATCACAACCGGATTCAAAGAGGAACAATGAATCGAAGGTCCTCAAAGCTTTAAACAACATCCAAGGTACCCAATTCTAAAGCATTATCTCCAGGATTTATGGAAGTAATCTTCAAAATATTTTGAATGCTGTTTGAAGTTCTTTTAGTAAATGGCGTTTGACACTGCCTTCCGGTCATCGAAGTACGACTGCCTAAAATATGAATGAATGTACCACGAGCTGGTGAATTCAATAAATGACAAAATGTTCAACTGTATGTCCGTTTTAACCCATGAGCTGACAGGCGACACCAGACTACTTAGTCTCTAGCACATCGAGTTTTTTATAAAGAAAAAGACAGTCTCGATTTGTATGCTCTTGACGCAAAAAAAAGGATTTCCTCACAAATCCTGAGGCAATTCATCAGAAAAAAAGTCGGGAGAAAGCGATGGGGCTAATTCATTACAGATGTGACTAGGGATTTCGTTGCAGCATTGACAAACAGAGGCGGTTAAACGATGCTCCAAACAGCAACACCAGCTTTTAACACTGATTCAATCTCCACTGCTACTGCTTTGGGGTCATGGTAGCGTAGTGATCTGATAGCTTCAACTTGGCTGAATGGCACTCCGGCCATGCATAAACCTCCTCGGACTCTCCAGTTTTATAACAACCCCAAAGAAGGCTTGAACAGGTACAGTATGGGATGACACCTTACTTCACCATGTGAACGGATGATGCGAAAACATTGGGGCATATAATGCCACTTTCTGGTCCAAGTATCATGAAAATGGATCTTTTACAATTTTCACTAGCGAGAAAATGACGAGGAGAAAATTCGTACGAGTAACTGATTTCAGTAATGCCTATGGATCACAGTAGTACCCATCAAATCTCAGCACAACAGTGATTAATAATCCTAACTTAATAAATAAAGGCATAAAGAGAGGTTCAAGCCCCTAATAAAGGCCCCCAGTAAATATTTTCGCGTATTCCAAACAAAGCCATTTCCTAAGCCAATTTCTTAATTAAAAAGAAATTATTGGTACTACCTTAGGAATGCAAAAGGAGCCAACTCAAAATCGCGATCTAATGGCTTCGTCTCAAGAAATGATTTTGATTCTACCTCATGAAAACAATGGAGAAGTGGGGAATACGTTGATCCACGAAACAGGCTGCGGCGAGCGTGTTCACATCGGTCTGTTTAACCAATCCCGATACTGCCTATTGGTCAAATTAGTAGCTTGTGAGCAATTGCCAAGCGGCTCCATTATCGCATTGAAGCACTGCCAATCTAGATTCTATCAAAAAGCCTTAAAACTAAAAAAAGCACGGAGACATAAGAAATACGCCAAACTGAAGCTACCACTTGATAGCATCAACACAGAATGAAATCGTGTTTTAAGTACACGAGAACACGGAAATAGTGTAGGAACACAGCGGAAAACCTTACGTTACCAGTTTGGCCTAACGCAGACGATGGTACTTATCGGTAATATCAGTAGATACTTTGCAATCAATTTACGAATTCACCCTGCCGGAGGGAAAAAAGCAGTAGTGGAAAGAGGAACTTACATTGAGATCCATGGTAGAAGGAAGGGTGGCCGCAGTGGGAGAGGTGAGGGTGGCGTACATGTTGCCGTCGTCCCAGATGTCCCACAATTTCACCACGCCCCCATAACTGGTTGAGGCGAGGCGAAGGGCGCCCTCCATAGACATGGTGAGGTGTAGAATGGACTGAGCACCGTCAAAGAGCACCATTTTCGACAGAACTGAATATATATACATATATATATATATACACATACATATCCACATATATGTATAGGAATACAATCGGGGCTCACCTAACTCAAGCACTTTACAACAGTTGTAGAACCAGAAATTTAGTGTTAGTTATTAGGCATTCTATATAGGCCTTGAATTTGAGCTCATCGAGCTATTATGATTAAGAAATCATCTGATGACTACCAAACAGTATCAGCTTTGAAAGGACTGAAGGCATGCGGATCAGTATTTATTCTTGTGTCAGTTGTACTACTTCAGGTTTGGTAGCATTCCATAGGCTCTACACATTTTAACAGCCGATTGTCGAACAACACCAAATTTATCAAAGTTAAAGCTAGACTTATCTGGATCTGTCTGGGAAATCGTAGTGTTTTCAGTAGAAAAATAGAATCCCTTTAACCCCCCTAAAAAGTCTGATCGCGTACAATCTGCGGGCTGGAAAGACTATCCAAGTAATTCCGCAATCACCCAGATGCAATCGAGCGCAAGAAAACGATACAATGGCTGAATAAAGTCGCAAGGAGGCTAAAATGGAAAAAAAACCTTCGGGAAAATGGTTTTTGGTCCATTCAAGTACCATAGTATGGACTTCTGCCTTGCCAGCCATGTGACATCTAATATGACATGCTGGAAATGTCGTAACTGGACTAAAAAATAGACTAAACTCCATTCTATAAAAGCCTTTCCAGTGAACGTTATAATGGTTTTCAGCGGCCAGTATCCGATGGATTATTTAATGGGAGACCAGGGCACCATAAGTTTAATATGGCAGAGATAAGTTAAACAGGATCCTTCCAGGTCACTACACCCAAACAACAAGAGACAATCCCCTTACAAGAAAAAAAGACCCGAATTGGCAATGAGTGTAGGCAGTCCTTGGGTGCTGAAAGATCTTTCGGAAAAAGTTGTGAATAGAGATAACAAGATGGTGGTACAAGAGCACTGATGAGTCGAAAAAAGCTGTTTGTGGATGAAGCAGCCAAAACGGAAAGTTACAAGACAATTCGTCTTGATTGTTCAGTTGATAGCACTCAAAGTATCACCCAATCAAGACTCGATACACCGCGGCAGTGACTATTCATGGAACAGGTCAGAAACCCGATAAATAATCATGTTCTTCTACATATAATTATGCCAGTAAAGTAAAAAATTAACAAGGCAACCACAAAATGTTTTCACAGCCATCGAAACAAACGTCGACCCTTAATGGTGTAAGTACCTTCCGATTGGATAGCTAATTAATGGCATGCAGCGGCGGCCGAGAAATGTGTGATCACATGGCCGGGTGGAACAGTTGAAGTCTGCCTTGCTTATACGAACAGGAAGTGACATTATAACTGCCTTAAAGTATTAATTTGAATGTGAGGCAATAGATGAAAGTGTAGAGAAAAACTAAAAATCGGAAGTTATGCTGATGAGGTGCAAGTTTTCCCTGGTAATAGCGTATATTAAGGAACAGAAAATGATGAAATGCTAAATTTATAGCAATAACCAATAATTAGATCTCCTAAGATCTCTTTTCGATTGGATCGCCTATTTCTTACAGTTCACATTAAGCAACAAAGAGTTGCACTTTGTTGGTAAACGGATTTGCAAGCTACTTTCGCTTTGAAAACAGCAAATAAGAAATCGGGGATTTAAAAACATCCCAGTGTAAACACAATGAATTCAAATAACTCAAATATTGGAGGAGTAAGGTGAGAGCTGAGAAGGCATGAGTCTGACATACTAGGAGAATAATGTTCCTTAAGAAGATTAAGATTGTACACTTCGATGTAGCCGTTTGATTTAGCCATCGCGATGACGCACACCTGATCGGGGCGCTTGGTGACCACGGAGCAGCGCTTGGCCAGGCGGTGAGGCAGACGACACCTACTGATGTCGCCGTCACCAAAGGCGATGAAATTCACGTCCACATCACCTGTAGCTTCAATGGAGACAACGGGCGCTAGGTTTACTGGCGCATCGTTCCAGTGCCAGAGGGACTCACCGTTAGTGTGGACAACGCCGTTGATAGGCTCGCCACTCGAGTACCTCCTGAAGAAGAGAACTGAATTTAAGGCGATAAAAAAAACAAGGCTTGAAATTTAATTGAGACACTGCTGTATAAGTCACAAATTCCAAGTGATGGGATTCTTGATCGCCTTCTTTAGTAGGCCATAACAATGCATTCCTGACGTTGGTAGGAACACTTTAAGAGAGAGGTCAACTGGGAATCTTAAAGTCGGATAGAATACAATAAAACGCATTGGAAAAAAGAACAGGAAAAAACTTATTTCAGATGAAACTTCAAACGGACAACTAAAAACTTAATACCAATCACTTGGCTAACTTCCAAAGAAAAGAAGGCGACTTTCGGATGCTACAGTTCTTAAAGTAGAGACAGACAGAATAATATAGTAAGCCAATGACATACGTATATTAGATTGAGTTATAAGAGAACTCGAATTGCAAAAAAAATTGTTCCTAAAAAAATTAAATGCGATCTGTAGGATAGAATGATGCAATTTCCAAGAGGCAGCTAATCTCAAGTGTTAGTCAAGCAAAGATATCACTACCGATAATTTGATTTTAAATTCTAAATGGTGTTCATTCGTGCCTTCAAAAAGTTTTGTAATTAAGAAGCAAACAGTACCATAAGGCCGATATAAATAATCTGCGACTCCCACATTTAAGTATAAGCTATTAGCCTCTACCAAGAAATAAATTAACGGGTCCGTCTGCTTGAAAAATTACAAGAGGTCGGAGGTTTGATATATGCGGACGTGACGCCGGTTTTCAATGAATCCAAAGTAGTCTCCGCAATGAGAGAAAGCACAGAATGTAACACTAAGATGGAGCGGATTTTCGTATGTTAAATATTTTGATACGGTATCTGAAGTTAAAATGGATATTATGAGGTAATTAAGAGTTACTAGTCATTCACGAAACCTGAAAGACACTAGGTTTCTTTGCTAAGTCAAACTAAGTCAAATGAACAAAGTTCTTGCTCTGCAGCCAGCAACAGAACGAAAACACCGCTATTCCTGCCACCACAGGATAGATTTGTAAGTCGACCCGCCAAAACTGTCCTTCACGAAACCAATTATATTAAAGATGAGAAAGTTCTGAAGATAAATAATTTGACATAACACATCAAGATCGATTGTAGTCGGCATCTCGGATATGTAGGCAAAGTGTTTCTTTATTAAGCTGTACCAAAGTTTTACTTTTAGCTGTCATCATTGCTAAGGCTATGTATGAAATATAAAAAGATACATTACCCACAACTAAATTGAAACATTTTTGCAAACAGCATTCGCAAAAGAACTAGTCTCTGTTATTTGATCTGCGTCTCCCACAAATGACGCAAACCGTTTAAGCTATGAGTCAAAAGTAGAACACTGCATTTTTGTTTTGCATTCGATTTCAAAAACGCGCGATTAGGAGCGCCGCGACGATGTATCGAGAGGGCGATCCAGCACCTAGACGATGCAAATAGACGCCTAGAACCTCTTCGCGTCGGCAATGCACGCTCTGCTTGAGTAAATTACTGGTAACTTCCCGAGACTTCCTTGAAGGCAAAAGAAGGCATTATACTAGGGCAGAATGTACACAATCCGTGAATGGGGAGACTTGGGCAGCCCGGTTTAAACGGCATGGCCACCCAAGCGACCGAAACCGGCAGTCAAAACAAACAATGTATTGCAATAACCTTCTTCGCCTCCACGAAACCTCCTTGGAGTTATGGTCAAAAGACCTGCAAAACATATGTAATCTAAAACATAAGCATTAACTGGTTAGCCTGCAAAGTCGAAGCCTACTGGCACGACTTTTCGTTATTTTGCAAGTTATTCCAAACCAAGTACTTCCTTTGAGAATTTAAATAAATAAGATCACGACCGAATAACATCACAACCTCATGTTATTTTAGAAACACTAGCCGCTCAGCTATGTTGTGGGCACAATGCATGCTTGTGACTACATGCTATAAACTTCAGGTAATTGTTGTTTAACTCACTCAGTTCACTTATCGCGACAAACGATTACGGCCGTCGATGAATAGAAAGAAGTACCCCAAGCCAAAAATCATGCATGGCTTCGAATCCGTCATCAACAATGAAGAGGAAGAAGCGAAACTCGAAACATTCCAATGCAATGACTTGTATTTCCTGAAATGGTTTGGTGTCCTGCATCATAAAGCGATAGTCGCAAACAAAAAATCATGTCATTGTAAAATAGATACTAAGGAGGTCAGCATTCCCAAAGCTCAAAAGGAAGAAAATGAAAATCAAATAAAGAGAGAGATATCACTGAATGCAGCCAAAACCTCGCGTTCACAACCTCCACCCAGGAGCAACTCCCCGGAAAATGTTGACCTAGATATGGGAAGGAAGAAAAAGGACTAATTCTCTTCAGTGCTTGGAACACGCGATTGTATGCGCGTAATATTGCCCACAAATTACTCTCATTTGCGTTTTTATACTTTTCAATTTATTCTGATCATCGGATGGATGCAACACCTTATGGTAAAATAGGGTCTTCTCTTATGAATTTTCACTGGAAAATAATAGTGCACTGAAGCGCAAATTGAGGAAAAATTGAAGTAATGATCATGGCTTTCCTTGTGAATCAGATGGGTGCAAACTCGCTTTTATGGTTAGAAGAGACGTAATCTCACTTACAACCGCCATTTGGTCAATCCAAGAAACGTCAGTAAGCTCCTCCAGTTAATGCACATTGGGGAATAATACGAGCGCCTCCTGTTGTACTCCAAAAGATTTGAGACTTTCCGGAGGACTCACCGCGATTCCTAAGTTGACATTCGAGAACGTAAAGTTACTTGTCAGCAATCAAAGTTGAGTGAATGTTGCGTATCTTAATCAAAGAACCCTATGAAGTCCAATCGAAAAAACGGCCCATCAACACGAGTTAAGGAAGTCATACAAGTCGTCGCTGAGACGCAATTTTAGGTTAAGTTGCAGGTCGTCGATCGCATTTGAAACACCTGAAACAGCCTCCTGCTTATTAGTCATCGTATGTAGTTTCTTGGCCGGGGGAGGGTTAACTGGCGACGGTGGACGAAAAGACGCTGACGAAAGTAGCACGGATAAACCGAAAGCTGAGTCATGGATCGTAGGCTGACATTCATGAGTGGGGGAAGCGATTCCAGATGCAATCATCCCTTCAAGCCCTTTGTCTAGACCCTCCAACGTTATTCCCCTTATCGGAACAACGTCAGGAAGATTAAGTTCGCCGAATACATGGATTCTTGGATCGACCATTAAGGATTTTGATACAAGCCCACGAAAGAATCGGACTGACGAGTTAACCAATGGCGTTGGCTTAGGCAGATCTTGTGATGCAGGCGGGAGCGATAACTCTACAGGTCCTCCCAATGTAGCATGTGTAAACTGAGACATCGAAAGAGGCAGATCAGATAAAGAACTAATCATATCAACTTTCCGGATGCCCATAGCATGATACATGGCATGTGTTTGGCCCCTTCGATGCAATTCAAGGAGCCGCAGTGAGGCAACCAAGTGCCATGTGGTTGTTGACGGACCCGAGAACTCGGTCTGGAAGCTCTCGCGGATCGACGAAATCCACCGATTCACCGAGTAGCGTTGCGTAAATGTTTTATTGTTCTCCATACCCTCTTGACCGAGTGACAGGAGAGTAGAAGCTTCAAAGACGGGGAATCGAAGATGTGGAGGAGGTGTTGGATATCTCTTCCTGCAATTTGCCACAACATTGTGACTGGCAAAAGTATCAGTTTTTGAATGAATTGAAGGTTCCCAAAGTACAGGAGAAGGATTAACTCCCAGTGGTACCATTCGAGGATTGTGTGGATAGAAAATCAGTTTCTGCGCAGCTTGACCTTGTAACAAGGCGTCATGAACAGTGTTGGAGCGAGCCATACTAAGAGCGAAATTAGCCTGTTCCCGACCCTGTGTGAGGAGGACCACCACACGCCCAGAGCGCTTTCGCCCGGTTCTACCCAAACGCTGAATCAAACGAGCTGGTGACCTGGGCGCATCGAAACAGACAATAAGATCCACTTGACCTACGTCTAAACCTTCTTCACCGATACAAGTCGAAATGAGGATGTTGACACGACCCTCTCGAAACATCTGCATTACTTGGAGTTGATCTCGCTGAGTGTTCCGCTTCTTCGAGTTATGTTGATCCTCTGAAGACGAGGAAGAGGACTGACCTACAAATACTGCGGGCCGTAAAGTAGGCGAGTAGGCTTTCAGCGTGTGCATAATGTCAGAAACAGAGTCACGGTACTGTGTGAACACTATCGCCCGTGTACCTAGCTGACTTAGACAACGTTCAGAAGCACCCGTAAAGTGCTCAATCAGCACATCGCGGAGTTTAAGCAACTTCGGATGACCTGCGACAAGCGGCAGTTGACTCATTACTGACGTAGTCTCGGTGACTCCAAGGGCACTACCGAGATCAGTGATGAACTCCTGTAGTCCTGAGACCTGAGCCAGCTCGATGGACGATCCGATATTGGTGAGTAGATACTGATACACAGGGCGAAGGCCATATTGTGTGAGAAGTTGGAGGGCACGAGCGAAACACGTGGCCAACCGGAAGTCTCGAAGAACTACGCCAAAGAATGGTGAGGAGGAATGACTTCGAGTGAAGGATTCTCGGGCCTTTACCAGTGTGAAGGGTGCGAACCCTTCAGGGTGGGGTCGTCGTTTGGGATTTTGAGCCCATAATGCCCTGTGTTCACAAAGGCGTTGAAACGGTGGACGCGCGAGATCACAGAGACGTTTTTTGAAGTCGGAAAGTTGTGGATCCAGACATACTACGATGGTCTCGATGGCCCGCCGATGACAATACTCACGAACGTCGGGGCTAGATTCCGTGCGGACCTCGAGATGAGCAATGAGAAGGTTTGCTATTACCGCTTGAGCACCCAGAAGATCAGAAGCTGGGGTTGCTGAGAGGGCAACCACACGAAATTGTCTGTGATTATAGGGTGTTCCTGTGATTGAACGTATCACCTACACAAAAAGACATTATCCGGGAGTACCCTACCTGACAATAGGCATGGTTTCCAGTTGCCTTATGGGCCTCATCAATGACCACACAACGGATCGAAGTAGCAGGACAAATGCCAGTGGCGAGATCATTAACAATTACTTGTGGTGTAAGGAAGAATGCACGGTGTGGACCATTCCAAAGAGCTGCTCGTTGCTGAGGTGATGTTGTGCCCGTCAATTCAACAGCCACGGCTGTCTGCCTCCCGGAAATGGAGAGACCGGTAAAATCACGACAAGCTGCCATTTGTTGAGAGACAAGGGGTCGAGTGGGGGCCATAAAGATCACACAACCGGTAGGATACCAACGAAGGAAGTTATGCAGAACTACAGCTGCAATAAGAGTCTTCCCCAAACCAGTAGGAACGCAGACTAGACAGTTTTGATAAAGGCACCTCTCAGCAATTACGAACTGATAAGTTCGCAGCTCAACACCGACGGGATAGTGCCATTCATTGCCAGCGGTTAGATCGAAGCCAGGAAGGTTGTTGGAATCGTTTGAAGTCGGGGTATATGTTATCGGTGGACGGTTGGGAAAGTTCGCAGACTTGCCCCTTTCTTGTACTGACTCGTCAACCTCATCCTTATTTGGCACCTCATTAAATAGTGAGGAGGCGTCTAGCTTTATAGTACCGCATCCAGAAAACAAATCGCCCATTTAATAACTAAAATTAGAACAGTAGGGGATGGGGATAAACGCTTCAGACTCCTACAGTTAAACAAATGACAAATGATTTGTAGCAAATCAACCAACTAATATGGTGGTGAAATCTCACTATCGGTTAAAGTACTACGTTATGGTGGAAAAAAGAAACCCCGATCACACCTACCACATGAACAAACCCCGAGATGACCTTGAGCGGTTCAATTTCACCCTGACAAAGGAGCATATTATGATCTAAAAATATTGTTGGCTGAAGCATTTTACATAAATAAGATGTCCATGAAATTAACTGTAAGTTGAAGACGTCAATTTTTTAACTCAGATATATTCGTGTGCTTCTCTAGCTCAACGAATAATGGCTATAACCTCTCTTGTCTGCTATTGGTCAACTTATGCAGACATCGAAAATAGTTGCAGGCGGTCGCCTTTACTTGGAGCTGGTGGTCTTGACCTGTGTATGGGTTCGGTATGAGTAGCTCTTTCTTTATATGTCGAGTACTTGTCTTTAGTCTGGATGTGGGTAAAGTCTCCCATCTTGTGCCTTTTGTACTTATTATTTACATCTATACTACACAGGTTGCCACATACAAGTGATTTTAATGCTCTCCATCAATTTTATTCCAGAACCATGATTAGCTGAAATTGCGTCCTGATTTTTAATGTAGATCTACGGAACACATGGAATCACTGCCTGCTAAGAATGCTCTCTCTGATCTCTAACGCCTTTGTTTGGGACGAGCTCACCTTTCCTCCCCCCACCTGTCAACACTTCGGTGTTTGGTGGTTCCTTTCAAGCCTTTTCCAGCTGCTAACCACATTTTGCAAACTGGTATACTGGCGGCTCTTCATCCTCCGCCTCGCAGTCCGGCTTTTCGGAGCTCATCGCCGTGGCTTTGGTCGTTGTTTTGTCGCCTTCGCAACAGTTGGCATTTTCGCAGTTGTTCTCTCCATTTATTTCTGTCTCTTACCTCTCCGTCTCTCCCGTTGGCGTGCTACGGCTTCCTCCACCTCCTCTGAACTCTATTGGCTCCTGTTCCACGCAGTTTTCGGCCACGTAGTCCTCGTCAATATTGCCATTCACTTTTTTGCTGGTGTAATGTGCTCGCCCGGTCATGTGCCTCCACTCTCTCCACTGCCCCCACACCTACCTCGAACAATGTGCGTCCGTTGTCAGCGACCGCGCCCGTGGCGGGCGCATCACTGTGTCATTTGCGGGGTGTGTGTGCTGCGAATGGATCATCACTGTCCTTGGCTAAATAACTGTGTGGGGTTGCGCACTCACAGACACTTCTTCCTCTTCCTGACTTATCTTGGTATTGGTATTGTGTATTTGTATGTGGCGGGGTTTGGAGATTTTGTGGAGCACTCGAGACAGGTGTGTGAAGATGGAGAGGTGAGTTGAGGGCTGTGAATTGTTTAAGATTTTGTGATATGTTTGCATGGATGATTCCCTATTGTTAGTATGTTCCATTGTTAAGGTACTGTTTTGTGGTGTGTGCTCTACGTAGTCTTTATTAACCGAATTGTTGCTTCGAGGTAGTGCTTTCCAGCGCAGTAAAAACCGAAATTTTGTTGATTCGCCCGACCTGGGAGGTTTTGCACCCAAGTGCAGAGATCGCTTCGATCAAACATCAATCTGTAAATTGCTTTGAAAGCAGGTTTCAGTGTCAAGGCATCTGTTATTCCATAACTACAGAAAGCTTCCTCTGATGTTCTATTCCCCTTACAATCTATCCTTCTTTTCTAAGTATTCATTATGATCTAGAACTTTGCACTTGTGAGATTCTTTATCTGTAGGAATAAACTACTCTGCCGGAGACACCTCCATTTCACCACTTTTATTTCTTAACCCCCTTTTGTCATATTCAATATTAATTCTATTTATTACTTGGATAAAAGTGAAGGGAATGCAAAGGATGGAATGACCCAACTTGCTGTCTATTCTTGGCATTTTATTGCCATCTGTTGAAATGTGGTTTGTGCCACCCGGTTATTTGACCGATACCACGACTCTCCAGTCCCAGTTGATTTAAGCGCAAATGAAAGGTTTCATCACTCAGGCTGGACATGACTAAAAATCCTATTCTGCAATTATTTCGCTCGCTAGTGACAAATTTTGTGGTATCAATGACGGAGCGAAGGTTTCCCTCAACCAAATGCACAAATTTTATCCATTGATTCACCACCTGAATCAAATGGCGGGGGATATGTTGTTTTACCTCAGACAACATCTTCTCCAAATGCTGCGCAAAAAATGCGGTGATAATCCACAGTTTTTAATTCGAATTGAACTTGGGTTCTCAAAGTAGGCAACCCCGAATCACATCAATGAGGTTCAACAAGATGTTGGTGCACAGGGTAGATATTGCCGTACTGATGGACTGATGAATGCGCTTACTTTATACTGGAAGTGTAAAGGGTATTGTTAATGAAACCGGCTTTGTTCTATAAGTCTCCAAAATAAAAGCCCTTGAAAGTATGCATTCCGGCGCAAATTACCACGAAAGGTAGAGATAAGCATAGATACAACTTTTTCCCTTCGTTTTCGACCTTACTGTTGTTGGGTATTTTTTTCTGGTCCCTCGTTAATCTGACGTAGCGTCTTGTTGCCTATCCTATAAAATTTCGGCTTTGTGAATGTCAATTTCAGTCGAGTACTCTCAGCACCAAATGCTAGTTAACTGTAGCCAGTTTCAGAACGAGAAAAAGTTAAACTGGGATAGCTTTAGGATGGCAGTTCTCGTTCCCATCCTTCATACGCCCTATGTGACAATGCTAGTACCTCGTAGAAAGTGGGACTCATTCATCATCACTACACTTCATGGAATAAAGGTCTTTCCAACTCAAGTTTCTCTCTGTCTGGATTCTAAATAGCAACATCGGATCAATTGCCTCGCCCATACAGTCTTGTGTGCTCTCTACCGCGTTGCTGTGTTGGTCCTCTTCTTCGTCATGGGCCTCCTCCTCTGGCATGGTCGCCTCATCGGACGTGGAGAAACAAGTGTGGAGTATCACCAGAACCAGAAACTGGCACGAGTTTTGAGCAAGCACCACGTCATCTACCGCAATCCCTTCGACTTTGGACCCCGCGTCAATTGGTTCCGCTTTCTCGGTCTTGAAGCTCCCACAGATGCGAGGGTGGGGGAGATGAAGAGGACATGCTGTGGAATTAAAACTTTTGCAAAGAGATTTATTTTGCACGTACTGCTACCGTTTAACTCCCCACCATATGATGGTGATGGAATGGTATTTGAGACATATGAACCAGACGTTGAAAGCGTTTTGAGGGACTTGAGGTGCCTCGACGAATACTGATCTTTTTCTCTGTGTGGCTTTGTTCCTTTGCGGTGTGGTTGCGCGCCCTTCTGCGGCGCTCTTGGGAGGCGTGGTGGTTCTGGCGCCATGGGCTAATTGCGGGGGCTGGGGCGCTGAGCTAGCACCGGTTGCGTAGTAAGATCACTGTTCTCTCCTTGAAGGTCTGGTGTTTGCTCCGGAATCGCAAGTTTCACTGACGAGGTGTGTCGTTCCTTCATTCGCATTTGTTTCTTTAGGGGGTTTGAGGCGTTTGCATCTTAACGCTTGAGATCAAAATAGCTTTGAGTATAAAATTAATTTAAAAGCTTTGCAAATTATTTTGTTCACATATATTTTCGATAATAAGTTTTGTGTTATACTGTTCTTCTATTAGCGGCTCATTTAATTGCGCTGGTCGTGGTGTGCTCTTTAGGAGTTCTCCATCTGAGGACTTCGATAGAAAATACTGCTGCTAGGTGTCTTGTAATGGAGTCCAGAAACGTGTTTAATGTTGATAGCAAAATCACTTCCAAGAAGAGAAAGTTTGCTCCGAACATATCCAAAGCTTTGGCGAAAAAATCCCAGCCTGACAATACGTATGGTTCAGGAAGTTGTTATATTTGTGTCATCCCTTGAGTCTATGCATGTTTTCTAAATGGTGTTTTACTTTTGTGAAAAAGGGTCGTCTTTCATTGCAACATGTCATGGTCACATAATTTGTCCGCTTTATTAGGAATTCATTTCCAAAGAACCGCAACTTCCATGATTCGCCAAAAAAATCTAGTGCTAAGCGGCCTCGCATAAATCGCCAATTATTAGAGGGCGGAGAGTCGCGTTTTATTCAGAGCTATTCCATCTTTGAGACTGGTCTCGGTTGTGTCCCTCAATCTGACAAAACTGCTGTAGAACTGCGTATGTCCAGTTTCCTTATTCTTGTCACTCATATTGTCCTTGTTTTTGTATCGTGCGCTTTATATCCATAACGTGGACACTCCCAATTTCTTTCTGGCACGTGCAGTTGTAATGCTGACCAATTTTTGCTTTTACAGAAGCTAGTTATATTTTCATAAATCATCCCAATATTTAGTTGAAATACTGTTGAAAGCGATTAATGGTGCTCTGGAATATCATGTAGGTGGGTTTGATTCCTGCATTTTCAAAAATCGTTTTCATAGGGTATTTTTAGACCTGCTGTTTCCTATTCCTTACTAAGATTTTCCTTATTCATCCTTAAGTCAGACAGAATTTTGCCATATTAAGGTGGCATTTCTAGTTTTCATTCAGCGATATTTTTGGGAACACACCACTGTCCATATGCATGCCGCGTTTCATTCCATTGTTAAGAATCTCTCCCAAAACGCGTCGACACGATATCCGTGCAAGCTGTTGCGCAGTCGCCTTCTCCGATGGATGTTGAATTTGATGGGTGTCATAAGGCCCTCGTCACTGATGTTCAACAATTTTATAGATATTCACCAATCTGCATGCCTCCGGACCCGCCCACTGCCTCTGGTACCAATAATTCTACTTTCCCATCTCTTCCAGGTTGGCATTGCTTAAATATTAAATTAATAAACCAAATAAGGCGCTGTCAGGTTTTTTTATTTTAAGACTGCTCCTCAAACTTGGTGGCGCCGAAAAACTTCAAGTCTACTGTGATTCCTTCTCAGCTTTTCGATGAAACCTCCACTAATGGCAGTCTCTTCTACCTTCGTATTCCTGATGCTCTTCTTTCAGAGGTGGGTCCTTATTATTTTGTAGGTTGTACATTATAAGGGCTTTTTGTGAGCTTTCGGGTGCGTATTGCATAAAATACGTAAATTACGTCAGGGATTCTCGTTTGGTTGCATAATTTGTTGGTTGGTAGAGTTAATGCACTGTTAGATTTGAAGCGGTACACTTGTTTAAACGAAGTCTTCGGTGGACTTCTTTGTAGTTACTCCTTTTGGCTCTGCGATTTCTAATAAAGCCCTGTATTATTTCAAAGGCTCCGATTTCTGTATCAGTAAAATTTGCATACAAAAACGCTATGTGTGCCATTTGCCTAACTCCGAGTGCGTTGTTTTCTCGCCCACAGGACTCGCCTCTACAGAAGGAGGGCAAATTTGGCACGATTCAACTGTTAGACAACGGTGAGGCGCGCTTAGTCATCGGTGATTGTTTCTTTCGTCTCACCAGTTCGGGTGTAACCTCATACTCCTCGGTGCGTTCGCGATACTTTCTGCTTAGTTTTTTCATAACGATGAGTGGTTTTTGAATTAATGAGTGGCTTTTGAACTCCTGATTGGGCTTGTGAAAATGTGCTTTTAACTAAGTTAATGAATCTTATAAAGGAACCCTGAGATTTTGGGATCCATTCCTAAGTAGGTGCTGATTATGGCTGATGATTGAGTTGCTTAAAGGTTACTCGAGCCTTGTAAATGGGGAGAGTGTGTTTTACTCCTTTTTTCCTGCCATTCATTTTCTATTCAAACTAATCACTGAGTTGACTAATTTCCATTGCCGATTGTTTTGCTGCACATGACTAATAGCTGCTTTGTTTGCTTTCGAAGGTAGGACGAGATATTTGTCGCCTCACTCACTTTGTATCAGTGCTTTTAAATAGACATCTATGTTATTTACTATTTTTTCACTGCGGTTTCTATGCGATATTGGTAAAGTGTTGCTTTTCACTTAATTATCTTGAAGGAAAGTAATCACACCACATTGTGATCACCTAGACTACTAAGCTTATCACTTCCTCACACCTTGTAGGTAGCCGCAAAACTCACATTTATCGCCTAGTTTCTACTTAACTTCTATTCTGTTTTACTTTTGCTTTCAGGATGTGGTGCTGGTGGAGGATGAAGGCGGAGAGGAGGATGGAGGTGTGGTGAACCTCAACTCTCTTGGTCATATCGATCAGTTCGTGACGGCAGTACCTGATCTTGAACGCTTCTCCAAGCTGGGCCGCTAGTTGCTGAGACGCGTCCTTCCCCATTCCTTGCCTTTCCCCTCCTTCCGCTTCTATGTAGCCTCCATGTACAGTCTCCGAGTTCTCTTTCAAAATCGTCTAGCCTTCCCTGACGCTGCATTTCGCGTACTTGATTGTATTTTTGACGTGCTTGATGGGAAGTCATAAGAGCTGCATTGTTTGCTAATCAGATTCTTGTCATGTTTTACGGGCTGTGTTGACAAAAATTTATCTGTCGCTCCGCTTCTAGAGGTTGTGGGGAGACATTTCTTGGTGCAGGTGGGTGTGGGTTTCTGAAATTGCACCCACTGAAGATCATTCGTTTGGGTTAGTGAGTTTTTGTTAGTTTTCGGGTTGTTAAAGCGCGCCCGTATAGATGTTGCTTCAATAAACTCCACGCCATCTCCGCAACCCTGAGGAATAACAGGGGAAGTTCGGTTACTAAGACCAAGCAATCAGTGGATGGGAGGAGCTAGTATTTGGGCGATTTTGTACCACGACAATTGGTTGTGTATGTCCCTTGCGCCATTGTCTGTGTTGTGATGGCCAATGCAGGAGGCTGAACTAGGAGAGCATCGGGTACGCCAATAAGAAGGGAAAATGGGTCATTTAATGCTACGATTGCCTGTTCGTCTCTCGATTTCGGTAATAGACCAATTTGGGATTCTAATACTTTCTTCCTCCGCTCAAACTAACTTTAGGTTGTTCTGGTAGATAATGTGTTATTACATCTAGTATTGTGTCTTCCCCCACCTTCACAGAAGTCTTAGAATACTGTATAAATTTCAACAAACCTAGACGCATGGAAAAAATAGCCACAGAGATCGGAATGTACTGATATTTAGGAAAAAATTGGCATCTTAAGGAAGCGACAGAACTGTCAGGTTCATATTGTTATGGCATCCATACAAACTATAAACATTGATTAATATACCGGAAAAGAGAAGTGAATGGGGTGATTATGGGTGAAATCCATTTCACATTAGTGATTCAAATGTACATGGAATTTCCACATGCATGAGCTGTGGAACTGGGATTATCATTTCACATATATTCAACCCAGAGAAGTTACTTCAGTTCGTTATTACTGATAAACACAACATTACATTTTGAGAGCAAGATGCAGCTTTAAATTATTTTCACACTAGTAGTGACCTTCGCTGGCTTCGGGTGGCGTGGATTTGTTGTCGATGTCTAAGAATTTGGTCGCTGTGTTAAGGAAGGTAAACGAGGTGGAGTCCATAAAGAATGTCGAAATCGGAGGTTTCACTTGCTTCCATTTAACAATAGCCCTGAATAAATAGATGAAACTGAAGGATTCCAAGCTGAGTGTGATGAAAATTCAATGACGGTGTGTAATAATCTTGTTGGACTTCTACTTCTTGCTTCCGCCGTCTCTGCTACGCTTTTCTTGGTATCATATTGGAATCCCTTCTTTATTTCTGTATGGAAACACCATTTTATTGATAATCAGCATTAGTCTTCCCGCACTTTCTCCATTGACCGTGAAAATGGTGTATTTTTGAAAGACGGTGAGCCTTTTCGCTACATATCGGGTAGTATGCACTACTTTCGTATACCACGAATCTACTGGGAAGATAGGCTTGTCAAAGCCAAAAGTGCTGGTTTGGATGCAATTCAAATGTATGCTTAGTTGTGCTTTTTTTATTCCTGGGTAGCTACCCGTCATTGTTTTCACAAATTTTTCATTTATCTGCCATAGCTATATACCTTGGAACTATCATGAACCGAAGCCCGGCGAGTATATTTTCGAAAATGAAAGAGATGTTGTTGAATTTATAGAACTTGCGCAAAAGATTGGTTTGCTTGTTCTTGTTAGAGCTGGTCCTTATATTTGCGCTGAATGGGATTTCGTAAGTCAATTTGTGATACTCTTGCATTATGTTTTGCTTGAGCTTTCTCGTTTTTCCTATTCTCTTTAGGGTGGACTCCCACCTTGGCTCTTGTCCTCAAATCCCAAGTTGAATTTACGCTCTTCTGATCCAGGTATTCGTTTCGAATTCGCGTCTATCGTCTGTGGCCAATGAGAACAACTAAAGCTTTTTTGTTTTCTCCAAGAATATATAAGGCCTGTTATTCGGTGGTTTGGTCAGTTGCTTCCCAAATTGAAGCCATTAATTTATCAAAATGGTGGACCCATAATTATGATCCAAGTACTATTTCTCATTGCTTCCTTCACTTAATGTTCGAATAGTGGTGACTTTGTGAAGCTATTGTTACCGTTTTAGTTGGAAAATGAGTACGGATCCTACATCACCTGCGATCAGGAGTACTTGTCCGCACTTTATGAGTATGCTAGATTCGTTCTCGGTGATGAGATAATCCTATACACAACAGATGGAAACAGCACACTTCAGTTGAAATGTGGCTCATCAGATCGCAGATTGTTTGCGACTGTGGATTTCGGTATTGATGGAGGTATTTCTTCCCATATTTTTCGCATTTAAACATGTTCTTCCTTTGAAAATTAACACCTTTTTAGCTAAGCATCCAGCTGAAACCTTTAAAGTGCTTGAACAATTTCAACCTCATGGGCCCTTGGTATGTGAATGATTACAAATGTCTATTTCTTTTTGTTTGTTCTTTGTCCTATTTGCGCGTTTCTATTTTTATATTCAAAGTACGAGAAGGCAATGGCAGTATTCATCACTGCATATTATCGAAGACGTGGGCGATATAATCATATTCTAGTGCAATCTTGCTCTTGTAATTTTTATACTTTCTTTACAAGTAGATTCCTATGACCTTAGGTAGTAAGAATTGAATAGCTGTGACAAAGTTATTACGGTACTTCATGCGGTGAAAGTGCAAGCTAAAAGGGTGGCTCATAATCGCTTTTCATCAAGACAAGATGCTTTGTCTCTGAAAGCAAAAGATCCAGCGCCAGATGCCGGCCATTCATTCCCGAACACTCTGGCATCCAACGTATTAAAGTATTGCAAGGAAAAGATTTCTTTGTGGTGCAAAAAGTAATGTCGAAATAGATGATACGGTTGTTTTTTTTCAAAGGTCAACAGCGAGTACTACTCCGGGTGGTTGGATCATTGGGGTGAGAAACGCCACGTAGTCGACGCCACTACATTAGCATGGGGAGCGCTCAATCTTTGGAATGTGTCGCAAAGAGTCAGCTTCAACATGTATGCTTATTTACTATGCCGATTCCAAATATTTGCTTAAACCACGAGCCCCTGTTGCTGCCCAAGTACTCCAGAAAATTAGCTAGGGTGTGAGAAGTACTTTATCCTATTAAGAAAAGAGAGATTCTTTAGCAAATGAAATGACCTTTCTCACTACAAAAGAGGGGAGTATTCCTGATTCTTTTATACAATATTTGTCTTCTGCTCTGATTCGTTGATTGTATTGGACCAGTCAACTCTTAGTCGATGCGACATTTGCTTCATTGATTGATGGAAATTTGAGTATTTAGTTTAAGTTGGTGTACAATGAGGACGCGTTTAAAAACGATTTGAAAAGATCTGTTTGTACACCTCACCGAACGCACTGTACTTTTTCAAAATCGGGGAGTCATGAGTGTGCGTCGACGTAGGGCACTCGAATAAGACAATTATTGAAGATAATCTCATGTGATGTATGTCACTTTAGATGTATCTTCAAGTTCTTAAGTCTTTTGTTTATGCAAGGGATGCCGAGTGTGGCTCGCCTTCTAAAATGCATGCAATTGTTTATGTGCGGTCGTTATATGTCGATTGAGGTTGGTGCATGCGACTCAGGCTTGCCTACCTTACAAACCTACTTTGTGTGGATTTTAGAGCCGTGGGGCTTGTAGCTCAATGTTTCCTTTCGTGTCATTTAGAAAAGGTGGAGTGAGTGGTGGCAAAACTTGTCGCTCACTAGTCGCTCAAGGGAACCGTCCGGTTCTGCTAATCATTGAGACGTGGTGACTCATCAGGTTGTGGAGGCCCTCCCTTCTTCGTAGTTATTGGGTATTGTGTACCACTATGAGCTAAATTATTTAAGCGCAATGTGCCTGAAGCGACTTACAGGAATGTTTCATCCAAAAGGGGGCGAATCACGGTTAAAGCTACAAAACAAACGGGTGTCACCCACTTCTACCACTTGCTTTACGGGAATGCCCCATACGTTTGGTGTTACATATTGACTGATTGGGTCGTGCTCCACAGTAACTTGCATTCCAACATTCGTTAGCTGAAAACTCACCACGCACCTCGCGCTCATCAGGAGCGCACCACTTCAGACCCAGAAGATTATGCCGCTGTTTGATGCAACCCAGTGATGAGGAAGAAAAACCTGTAAAACAAGACAACGTGATCTGAGGCTTTACTCCCAAAAAATTAGTTGTGTGAAGGTTGATATTGCTTCGTCTTAATCTCTGGTTTTGGTGCTGCTGACTATGGAAGCATACTCTTCTTTCAGGATGTTTATTTCGCCGAATAAAATGGCGTAGGAAGCCTTTGAAGCTAGTTTTTTTTTTCACGCATAACCGAACACAACTGGTCCAGTTCTTCATGTTAATTGCGAAATTGTGGGAACAAAGATTTAATAAAAGCACACTTTTGAACCGCAAAAAAAGTATTTTTTTCTGAACAGCATCTATTTTTTTCAGCTATATGTTTCATGGAGGGACCAATTTTGGTTTATGGAATGGAGCCAATTCGCCGAATCAATTCATCATCACCTCTTATGATTATGACGCTCCAATCTCTGAAGCCGGCGACATTACCACTAAATACCTTGTTCTGCAAGACCTATTTTATAAGGTGGGTGTTTCCCCTCCCCCTCATGCGCCTTCACCTCATGGTTGGATTCGCTTTTTTCATTCTCTCATTGTCTTGAAGCTGAAACAACAAGTTCCACCTCCTCCTCCAGTCAATATCTCTAAGGCCGATTACGGCAAAATTGGATTGAAGTTTGTGGGTGATTTCTTATTTTTTCAGTGCTTTTGCTAACTGTAGTTTATCACTACTCCTTTTTCTCGCGCTTACCAAATAGGATCAAGTTTAGTCAACACTTTGGTGTTTGATTTTTCCTCTATCGTTTTTTTCATGCCTTGCCCTTGGTCGCATCACCCTTTACGATGTTAAAATGCTATTTTTTATACTGTAGTTTAAGAATTGCAGGGCTTTCCAGTCCTGTGAAATGTTACTGAAGTCTAAAATCATCAGCACTATGGGGGAGTGGCACAAGTTTACATTGCTCTTCTTTTAGTTTTCGCATCTACTCTACGACCTGCAAGAAGGCATTTCCTCTGTTAAGCCCCTTTACATGGAGGCGCTGGGACAGGTACTTTGCGTGCCATAAATTTCATTTCTTACTAACTACTCATTGCGCATTTCAGTACCAGGGTTTGATGGCCTATGTCACCCACCTGGAACGTGATGAGGGCAAGGCGAATTTGACCTTTGAAAATGTTAAGGATATCGGACTGGTGTTTACAACTGACCTCCAGGCAAGATCAATCGTAAGGTGTTGTAGTTTGCCTCATTGAATCACGCGTTCACAATAGATCTTCCATGGATCCGTTTCTGGCCGTGCTAACTTGAACATTACAATGGACAAGGAGCACTCATTCCTCACTGTTGTCACTGAGTGCAGGGGTCATATCAACTACGGTCCTTTGATGGCTGGTGACGTCAAGGTTAGGCCTTCCCTAAAACAACTAAGTCGAAATCATGCTCTATGATTTTGGTTAAATGCTGGCATTCTTCTTTTTCCTCCGAATGCATCTAATTGCTGAAATATTGAAGCAAAACATATCATTTACTCAAAATTTATTTATATGCTTCAGAAAACACGCTTGACAGCAATCAGTTCCCCTCGTAGAGTATTTGGATGGGCTTTTGGCTAAAATCCGTCCATACTTCATTCATCAAGGCCTGGTTTTAAATGTTGCAACCAAAATCCTCCCACTATCTTTGGACACATGGATATGGGCTACGATGCTTACAATGTAAATTAAAAATAAAATCTTCTCATTTTCAGGGTATAGTTGGTCGTGTTTTGTTGAATGGGAAGGAATTGCTCAACTGGATGATGAAGGCGCTCGATTTCAGGGCCGTCAATCCACCTGGTTTAATGTGACTAGTTTATCTTTTAAAAATGTGTTAATGACTTTTTATTCAGATTAAGAAAATTCAAGAAAACTACACGTATTTATGCTTTTCATTCATCGCATACAGATCAGACGGAATCGTGTTTACTTCACTCCAATGGTTGATAGTAGTTACCCAGATTTCTTTCCGATTTCAATTTCTGTCTCTTTGATATCCTCTACTTACTGGACTACGTTCAATTTTCTCTTTCTTCACTCAGGCGTCCCGATACTGAGGGAACAGCGTTTCCTGCTCCTGGAATGATTTACAAAGGTGTCTTTCAAGTACCCTCTCCACCAATGGATACGTTTGCTGTGGTGACTGGTTTTACTCGAGTAAGTCATGTTCTGGCTCTGATTGGATTGTACTGAAGGGTGGTGCTTTTTTGCTTCACTGATCCAATCAAGCTTGGCGTCACGGTTGCTTGAATAGGGAAATTAACAACGCAGACATGCCTATTTCACTTTATATGTCTTTCACTGTACACGTGCCCTACGGCTAAGATGTAATCCATGTGACTTTTGGGTAAGTAGAATTTACATCTTATGCTAGCAACACTAAACATTTGGCGTGTAGTCAAGACAGCAAAGCGTTCTAGCCACAAGTACCGAAACTTGTAGTTCACTCATTCGTACCTTGGTGACTAAGGTCCACATTAAAATGACGAGCTTTTGTTATTATTATTATTATTATTATTATTATTATTATTATTATTATTATTTGTTTACTTGTCATTGATAACACGGCAACCGGAATAGACAGTTCCTGGGACGTCAGAAGTCATGCTGAAAGTTCATTGGGTCTCTTAAGGTCACACAACGGCTAGTCTGATCTCAATCGCCCACTACTTCTATTGAATAGGGTGTTTTGGCGGTGAACGGTCACATTGTGGGTCGTTACTACCCCTCTGCGGGACCGCAAGTGAGTCTCTACGTACCTACCAGCATGCTGATTCCAGGGGAGAATGTCGTCAGCATCCTAGAACTACAAAAAGTCGAACCGGCTTGTCTCAAAAATGCCTCCCTCTGCTTCGTCTCCTTTCATGACTCCCCCGTGTGGCTAAATTGACGTGTCTCTTGAGCTTTTTTGTCTGGTTTTAGTTTTACGCAAGAGATTTCAATGCTCCTCAAAACTTTTGAAATCTTTTATCAGTTGAACCATTTGGACTTGTAACGTGTCAAAGCGTAGGTTGTCAAATTCTCTTTGGGTCGGTTGACGTTGGTGGAGAGGAGTGATTGGACGAGGTACAGAGGCTTTCGGGCAATGATAATGCAGAGGGGTTATCCAATGCGAGGAGTGGAGGCGCCATTAATAGGTGGTTGGTGAGATGTTTCACCACTTTGACAGTTTCGAGCTTAAGTTATTTCGGTAGGTGATATCAGGTAGTTGCCCCTTATAAGTTGGGAATCCATTCGAAGAAAGTTAAGAGGCCAATAATTTGCTGAGCCAGGTTGGAAAATCTGAAAAGTCGCTGAATGTGGACACTTCCATTTGATAGGATTTCAAACTACCGAAGGTCGGTGAGCTATCAAGTCGCAGATTATTTCCAAAAATAGTAATTTCGGTGCATTTTACCCCTTCGAGACGTGTTTCTTTAAGACTGTAAACAGTAAACTCGGGTGCGATTTAGGAGTTTGGCAACGATATGGAGCATCAAGTTTCGTGAACTTCTGGTGTTTCATACGTTATTCCGTCATTTCCCCAATAAACGTGATTAGGTGTTTTGGTTGCCAATGGACTGACCAACTATGCGGAAAAATTGAAATAACCCCACCCTATCAAAAGTCAGTTATGAGTGGTTAACGGTGTAATCCGACTTCACATAATTCACATTTTCAGAACTACAGCCTACTAATCAAAAACTCCTATCGCTATCCAAGCTTGCTCAAGCCGAGTCAGCAAAATTTGCAAAGCTTACCGGTCAGTGTATGCCTGGGTTTATTATTTATTTTGCCAACCAAGATTATCTACTAGTAGCTAGCTTCTCCTTCACCTGAAATTATTTAGACCTGCAGTAAATCCTCGAAAAACAAGTAGGCTGAGATTTCGGCCCTTGAGTAAATAAGCAAATTCTAAGTACGTTTCACCATTCTTCGTTTCGGCACAATTTGCTTATCAGGACTAAAGGCTGAGTTCTAACTGCAGCAGAGGAAGCATCTACCACTGGACCAACTTCTCCTTCAAAAAAACTTATAAAATTTGGTTACACGATTCTATTTCAGTCCACAATTGCACGGTGCGTATGGGTGCTTGTATACGTTCTATTCTGAATAAAGGCCTTCCGTCAGTATCTCATTGGGGAAAAGAGATCTCCAAGTGACTATTTAATTCGTGGATAGTCAGTCGATTTGGACCCTTTCGGTCTCCCTGTTCTAGTCACGACAAAGATGCCACCAATAGCCTTCGAATCAATGCTGAATTACCCCCTCATTGGCCAACTGATGAACCAATCAAAGACGAGAGAGAACACCTGGGGAATCCAACTACCCGTTGCCCCCATCAGGACCAATGGGATAAATCCGAGGTCGGAAGTAATTACCAATGTTGAAAGCAACCCATAAACCCTCCTACCGAGTGACTCAGTACCACAAATCCCAACACCACAAGCAAGAAAGAGAAAAAAAGGATTTGGCGTAAAAATATTTGTCTCGCTTCTTTGCTCCTCTTTCTTTTTCCTCTTCCTTCTCCTCACACACGCATGTGTTCAGAGACCCAAAGCGAGTTCATAAAAGTGTACACTAATAGAACTAGACACACACATCAGTACCAGCACCACCATCATTAACAGCAGTTACCAAGTTTCACAAACTGTCTTTGTAAATATGAAGTGCCACACACGCAGGGGCCCAAGTTCGGTCGTGCGAAACCCACACGATATGCTTTCAAATGAGGTGAGATGCAGGCAGTGTATACGAGGGGAAACGTGTGTTTGTGTGTGTGTGCGTGGTGCATTTATGCTCAAATACCGGTGAGTGGCTGGGTGAGCGAATGAGGGTTTTGATCGGTGTGAGGGGGAGGGAGGGAGGCCAAATAACACAAGGAGAAAGGGGAAGGAGGGGGTACTACAAATCCGTCAAAACACGTTCATCAAGAAGGCGTCGTGTCTCGTTCTTGGGCTGTACGGTAGAAGAGGGCGGATGGTGGGGGGGAGGCTGTACAAGGATTATAGTTGCGGCGATGGTAGTGGTTGTGAAGGCGGACAGATAGCTGAGTGCCAGATGCCAAGGTAGTAGGTGGCTGAGTAAGGAATTGGTCCAAACACTACCTCTGGCCCTGTGGTTTTATGTGGAAATGCTAAAAAGGAGGCAGAAAAGCCGACTACACTTTATCCTATTGATCTATTACACAACAAAAATACGACATATAAACTGAAAGTACCACAAACAATTCACCTTCAATTCTGGCCCTCGATCTGAATGCAGTATTTTAATGAGGCTATCTATAGACCCATATGACCTTCGTCCGGTCATAGTAATAAGGCCTGGCATTACGTCCTCGCGTCCAAATTAAAGGTATCGACCAACAGCACCGCAGAGACAAAAAGCTATTTCGAAATTTAAAAGCGATGGAGAGATCCACCCTTCCCTCCTCGGTTTGTAGGAGGTAATTAAGGCTTCCCGACCTGTCAGTTCAACCTACTTCAACTCGGAAGGTGAGGTGCAGATGACCAGGGCACTGGGTCCCTCGTCTGAGGATGCAGAGTTGCTTGTAGCCACGGTATTGATAGTGGTGGTTGTGACAGCAGTGGAGGCTGAGCTGGAAGCCATGGTGGTCACGGTGGCACCATTGCCATTGACCTGGGAAATGGAGACTGTTGTTGATACCTTGATTGGGGTGTTGGTGGAGGTAGTGGTGGGAACAGACGCGGAGGCTATCACACCTCCACCACCCGCTTGTGTCGTAACAATGGCATTCGCAGTCACAGCGACCGGTGCCTGGGCGATCAGCGGTGTTGATACTGAGTAGAGCAGCGGTCGCATGTCTTTGCCACCAACAGGGGCGTTGGCTGTGGAAGTGGCAGGTGTAGAGACGGAGGTAGGAGTGGTGACTGGGATAGCAGTGGTGTTGGGTCGAGGAAGGATCTTCTGAAGGGGAGCTAAAAAACGAGGCGTAGTTGAAGATGGACTAGATAAACATTAACTCAAGCATGACCCCAATCCACGCCTCTGATCGGCTAGATAAACAAACTAATAAAAAGCGACCACAGAATCAGGACCAAAAGTTAACTGAAGTTTCAAAGCAGTTAATCATTCAAAAACGGCAAGTGCATAGAGAACTTCAGATTAAGATAGTTAAACCTTGTTATACTGATGCTTGCTGTGAAATTGGACATGGTGAAGAAAGGGGATGAATGATCATATCTGTTGGTGATGGTTTTTTTTGAAGCCGAAAGCAATCTCAATGCGTGTTTCAACATAAGGAATTCTCCGCCGCACGGAAACAAGATGGTCGTAGCAGATAATGCACCCACCTTATTTTACAGACTCCTAACGGTTCCCAGTCCAAAATCCAATGATATTTTAAAGTGAATCAATGCAATGGCAAGCAAACGATCATATCTAATAAATGGAACACAAATATTGAACTTACCAGATCGAATAGTGGGCACAACCCGCTGGATGAGATGTTGCTGCGGCTGTTGTTGTTGTGACTGCTGTTGATACGACGCTTGCTGATGTTGGTTAGCCACAGAAGGCACCACAGACAGCGGAGTGGGTCGGGGTTGCACACTAATATAGGTCGACGGCGAAGCACTGGCTTGCAACAACCGTGACTTCGCCAACATGCTCCCCAGACTCGAGGGAATAAGAGTGGTGGTGGCTGGTGAGGCGCAAGAGGGATTGATCAAGGCCGCAGCCATCACCGGCGCCTCATCTGAGGCCGTCACGCCATCTACGCCACCACCACCAGTAACAAGAGCCGGGTGAGCAGAGTTCGGTGTATTTGGCTGTTGAGCAGCTGCTGGTGTTGGCTGTGTCGTGGAATTTGCCGTGGAACTTATGGACTCCTTTGGAGGTTTAACTGCCAACGGTGGGAGGGCAACACGTTTGCGGAGAAGAATGGGAGTACTGACGGAGGCGGTGGCTGTGGTGGAAGTCGTCTTGCGCGGAAGGAGACGACGATTTCGTGAAGCAGGAGACACTGTCGGCTGATTAGGTTGGGACGGTGGCGGCGGCGGTGGAGGAGGGGGCGGCGGGGTTTCCTGAACACTTCCGCCGCCACTATTATTGCTGCTTATGGAATTGTTGCTACTGATATTGTTGATAGCTTCAGCAGAGGCCTGATTTACTGAGAGGCGTGCCAAAGTCAGAAGATCAGCACTGGCGGAGGCGAAGGGACTTAAATCGGAATTGGAGTCTAATTCCGGCCCAGGTGAGGTCACCATGGTAGCACCCTGAGCAAATGGGTAGCCCATTGGGTTAGTAGACGGCTGTTCAACTTTTGTCACCACCTTGACCGCTGGAAATACATTTTAAAAATTTAATTATGCTTTATTTAAGTGCACTTAGGTATTTCTCAAAATGACAAGTTTCAACGAAATTACTAAGTTCTGCCCTCAACTTGCTCCCTGGTAGGATCAAATCTTAAAGGCTTTGACCAGAGCTAATTTTCCCATCTGTTGCCTAAAAGTGAACCAAAACAAATCAGAAAATCGGAGGGTACAGATCACTCACGGCTACACGACACGAGCAGGCGTTGGCATTTGGTGTCAAGGCCAAATCCTCACGACCCATTATCATGTTTTACATACATGCACGCATTAAAAATAATTCGAAAAAATGCAGAAAGAAAAGTGACATTTGAGACCTGAACCCTTAAAACGGCAAATCGCTGAAGGTAAAGGGGGAGAAGGAAACGTGCCAAAACATGTCACAGAATGCAACCACGAAAATGTGGAGTTGGAAAGGTCACGAGGTGAAAAAGGGGGAACACTGACAGATGTTAATTCATCGTCAGTTGAAAGAAAAAGTCACAGACTACTCTACTAGTACCCTCAGTGATACCGCAAAAACCGATTTGTGTGAGATTTAGATTTTGTGGAAGATATAAAGGCTTTTAAGCCCAACCGAGAGGAGACTGCATAGAAGTCCAATTAAGGGAGGCGACTCTCTTGACAGCTGACCTGCCCATCGGTGACTGACTAAGTATGTAAAACAACCTTATCACTTACCAAAGCTATTAGAGAAGTGTAAATAAGTGAAGCGCTGTACAAATGCCAATTCACGCACATAATGAAAGGACAGAAGCAAAAAACTTAGATAATAATTCTGCAATCAAAATTGTGAATAATAGACAGGACAGACGCTTTAAACAACGACAAAAATGGTGGAAACATCTTGATATATGTTATTAGTTGTTCTGATTCGTAAAAACAATGCTATTTGATAATGAGGCCTGAGTGGTATGCTCCACTAACAAACTACCTCTAATTTGTGCAACGAGAATTCAACAAAAATGAGCTTCTCTATCAACGAGAGAAGATTACTCACAAGTGTTGCTAGGCTGTACAGTAGTGGCTTGAACGGAAGGTAGAGAGGATAAAAAGGTGTTAGCGGCCGAGGAGACTACAGCAGGAGTCCAAGTCACCGGGGTGGAGCCCTGGGCCACCACCGGCGATGACTGGTGAGACTTCACAGCGGCTGAGGCGGATTGGATGAGCTGCTTCAGTGTCGCTATGGCAGCTGCTGCATTGGACGACTGCGGTTGTAGTGAGGAGGTCATTGCATTTGCATGGTTAGCGTCTGATGGAGACGATTGGGCAGTTGGTGAGGTAATTAGCACTTATAGAAGGGGGGGGATTGAAGGAAAACAATGTCACTTCGGGGTCATCATTTAAGCAGTCGAACATAAGCGACAAAAGGCCGAATACACCAATATTGCACGTTTGAACAAGAGCCACTTCTTGCATTTTGGTCGCACGGCCTGTATCTGAGTGCACTCCAATATTGCCATTACTTATTTTCCATCACTTTTCAAGAAAGCATAGCTTTCATTCCCCACAAGGGCTGGAGAAAAGCTTGCATGTGCTTAGATAATTTACAACAGTAGAAAGATAGATATTTTAGCCGAGAACAAATAAAAAATCGCGTCGGCGGGACACACTGGATTGAGGAAGAGCTTGACTTCTGAAGACTCTGATCTGCATACGTACCAATTTTAAATTTACAACTACTCGAATTGACAAGTAGCATGATATCACTACTTAGCATAATTTAATCAGACGAATTCCATGTGCAAGCCGTCGTTATTTTATTGTTTATCTTCAATGCCGAAAATCGCTATGGCTATCAAAGGTAACAATTGGCACCTTTGGCCTCGCTCCTGACAGCAAAATGCGGTCTATAATTTACATATTAAGGAGTAAAAAGGAGCAATTCAAAGGTAACTATGATTAAGCGATAGCGCGACCACCGACTTCGCTGGCCTCTACGCATCAGAGACCACACGACACTCACAAGCAGCCATACAGGCACTTCAACCAATGAGGAGAACGGAGAGACAGTGGACCAATCACAGCAACAGTTGCAGCAACTGCTGTCGCCAGACAACACGACCAATGGGAGCTGTACAGAAATACGCACACATGCAGAGACCTAGACAAGCGTCGGCGAATACCAGCCTACTAACTTGCCTACTTACTAACGCACGCGGACAATTCAAACCAACCTGGAAGGGGTTTAGCCGAATTGGAGGCGGCACATAGACCACCAGTGGGAGCTATGAGAATGGGCTGTTCAGAGGCGGTTGTGGTGGAGGCGGGAGCGGTGATGCTGCCAGCAGTAGTAGAAGGGGTGGAGGAAAGAAGCAAAGTCGGTGTCCCCCCGGTTGACAGCTGACCTGCAACAGCTGCCAGTGCTGCAAACACCGGCTGAGGAGCTGTAGAACAGGCAGCAGCGCTGTTGACAGTACTATTAGCGAGACGTTGTGACATTGGGGAGATTTGGATGAAGTGACTCCCCGCGGAAGGCATTCGAAGGCCCAGACTGTCCGTAGTGACGCGCGCAACTTTGGGCGAATTCACATCTTAAGAAGAATAGAAAGCAGAATTATAGACCTACTTTTTTTCTCGGCTATGATTTAGAAAAGCATGGTGATAGTGGCAGTCTCCTCATCGTAAATTGATTGGTTGATTTGAGGTCACAACTAGGTTTATTGTGATTGGATATCATTGTGTGCCATCGAACCAAACGAGGCGGTAATCACGCGGTGCAAAAAAACGCACTAATCGAAGTGATATGCCACTAGGTTGGAACAAAATTTGCTACAATTATCATATTTTTAAACTTTTGCATAAAAGTAGCTGGTATTTAATGCCCCTTCCCAGCCGACTTTGTTACTTGGGACACAAAAGTGTGATTTTGCTCTGTGCGCACTATTACTATGTTTATGCGTATTTTATTCGCAGCTGATATTTCCGTGCGTTTAATTAGAATAAGATGCTAGGGCCGAAATGGAAAATGGAAGCACATGGGGAGAATGATAGAACCAAATTCGAACAGATTTGAGAAAAATGCTCCCAGTTTGCACGCATAAAAATAGGAGTTAAGATTGGATACAGGCGGTATAATTATAGACCTTTTGACCTGCTAACATGCACGCACGCACGCACGCAGCATTCACGCCTGCACACAAACGCATAATACCCATGGGTTTCCCTTAGCAGTAAACAAACGTGACTTGCCAACGGAGAGCGTCCGATGAGGGGTTCCACTGATTGGTCAACTGTTCCAACAACCAGCCAATCAATGGCGCGGTGAAGCGTCCAGTCAATTGGCTGTCATGCCGAATTTGCGAGGAAGTGATAAGATTCATATGCTTGAACATTCCTAATGGCATGTTTGAGGGACACCTTTTCCTTAGCGAGATGCTCCAATGCATGTTTTTTGCTGGTGAAAAGAATGCTACCTAGGAGTTGGTCAAACTAGCTGGTGTTATTAAATTAATAGCATCAAAGGCTTTCGATAAAGAGAACTATGCGCGTCTAGCTTGACCCTATGGGCAGAAACTGGGTCAAGGCACGCAATCTAATTCCCTACTCAAGTCCCACATAAATCGTGCAAGTAGAGCTTCAATAAGGCGTGCAAGTGTCGCTGTTTCCGACTTCAATACCTCAACAGATGTGATACAACAATGCTGGACGATTTAAGATGCAACCAAGATAGTTAGTAATTTACACCTTCCAGATAGACAGATAAATTTATAATTAGTGAAAAACACTGCTAGCAAAAAAATGCTAGGCCCTGTCGATAGGAGGGTTAATGAAAAAAGACGACTTAGGCGTCAATTGGTTGCCCGTAAACCAATAAGAAGGCGAATCAGTGTCACCACGATGGCAAGCCTCAAGCAGGGGCCAATGACACGCGTGTTGAGCAACACGCACATACGTGCGCACCAACGAGTGCGCAGTTTCGTTGTGCACGTATAACACGCGGTACCCTCATTGGCTCTGAGGCGAGGTGGTAAACGAAGTTGCAGACGACAAACACCACCATCGCTCTCATGGCTGGAAAAATTAATCAAGCCGATAGGACCGTGAAACAAACGCTTTGGCTCCATGCTTAGGTGGAGGCCTTCTTCGTCAAAAACAATGATTGGAAAATGAAAGTTAAAGCCAACAATAAAGTTAATTTGAGTATTAAGAAAACCATGCATAGGGCATAGACGATGGTAGAAACGGTAGACAATCTAGTCATGAGCTAGGAAGTTGTAGGCTTAAAGCGGTAACGAGAAAGTGAGGTCGTACATCGGACGAGATGAGTGAAGGATAGATTTCAGTTACAAATGAAGACAGACGGTAATGAATTGCCCACAAAATAGCACTTCAAGAAAAGGTGTAAATCAGGCGGGAATGGTTACAGACTAAAAGATAAACAATCTTTTAAAATTCAGGGAAAAAGATTGTCGTTATTACCGCAAACAAATAAGTACTGTTCCACAATATCTTTAAAGAGGGGTTTAAATAATGGCTCGAGGCAGTGAAAAATAAATGTACAATTAGCATAATTCATCCATGACTTGGGAGCATTTCCACCAAATTAACAGATAGAAAAGAAATCTAATAATGCACATCATAGTAAGGCCCAGTAGAAGCATAAGAAGTTAGAAGAGGACATAACGACATATTTAATGCAAATTTACAAACTATGAGATAAATAGCAGCAAATGCATGAAAAAGGGTACGAGTGGGTCTGCAAAATGTCCTAGCTGGCCAGAAAAAGCAGCTGGTTAACAATATCTCAGTAAATATGCAATGAAAATTAATAATGAACCAAATTGAACGCTGCAATGTTCGATTTTTAAGCAGCAATCTTGAAGTAACAGACTTTAAAACTAGGACAAAATAAAATAGAGTGCACCATTGTATCAGTGAGACAAATAATCACCTAGCTGAAAACGTGAGTAATTTACTGAATGCCTCAAGCTAGAAGTTCACATGGCAGAAATACACGACATTACATCCTTACAACGGATCGTTTGAGCTGCCCTACAATGCGCATGAAGTGAGAGATGTAGGCGTCTCAAAAATCCGGCCATCAAGCAGTCCCAGAAGGAAAACAAAGTAGAGATCAGAGCATTATTACTTTCGTCGCTTTCAGTGGCCATAAAAGGTTAGAAAATGCAAAATCACAAGATCTGTCTCATTGAAGTCTGAGCATTCTAATTCGGCGAAATGGGGTCTTAGCAAACAAATAAACACCAGCAAACAATTTTTGATGCAGTCTTGAGTAATCTAGTCAGATACTTGAGTTGTAGGCAACGTGATCATAGGGGAAACCTTTATCGTTCAGATGATTACACGCCCCAGATGAGCTCAAACTGACCAAAGCCTAGCCATTCATGGCATTCCTAGGGGATGAGAACGAGTCCTCCTGAGGTCAAGCCATGTAATGAAAGGATAGGCATGAGTCACCTACCACCTACTCATGCCAGTGGTCCAGCCCAACCTAGTATTTCCCACTTAAAAATCGAGAATTTCTTGAAAATTTCAAATGTAACACGCGGGCCCTCCAGCTTATGGGCTCGACTGAAACACTAAACAGATTCGTGGTGCAAACTGAAGGCCAATGAGAAGAAATTAAATGTAGGGTGCTCCAGCGGTAAAAACTCGAAATGGAGGCCCGATCCAGGAGGTCATGACAATTGAGTAGGTAAATTATCGCTATCATTTTTGATGCCTTACTATCTCACCATTCAAATTGCGGCAAACACTTTTGCCATTCGTTTTTGTAACCCATTTAATTTAATGAGAAATAAAAATGAAGTACTCGCAATACGATGTACAGAAGGGATGTGCCACGAAGACATGAGACGAGTGTCGGTTGCTGAATCGACACACACGCACACACATGCAAGGGGATTAGGTGAATTAGAAAACTAAACGCATGCATACGATTGGTTGATGTGGGTGGCGAATGCCAGCGCCAATTGGTCAGAGCGGATTCGAGGCGTGTGATTGGTGGTTCCGCCAAATTGTGAAAACAGCAAGTGATAAGGAGCGACAGAAACGAAGCACCTTGACTTTTCGTTCGGCGTCAAGCTCAATTTATCGAAGAATCAGGATAATTGCACAGTTACAGGCATAAAGAAATGTGATGATACCTAAGGGAATGGGAATTAAGAAAATTTCCATACGCCAAGTGGTTAGAAGCAACGGCTTCTTCACTTATTAAGCAGCCCTTCCAGACCTTCTGTTAAATTAATGACATAAACGAGATGAGTTAATCCAAGAGATAGCAAACCACCGCTAAGAAGCCCCTTCTATTTGAGGTTAACATATTTTAACGCTAGAGAAGAGATGACTCGTCTGGTAAATGAAGACAAAATTGATAATTCTGCTCAAATGCAATCAAATGCACAGACAAAGCGCTATGAATGCCGGTTGATCAAAACAAATGAACGCGATTACAAAGTTAAGGTTAAAAGCGACTTACCAGCACGCATTTCTGTGGCAGTAGAATTAGGCACCAGAGGAAGGATAGGGCAATATTGACCATCTGAACTAGGCTGCTGGATCATGCAACTGGCCTCCTTCTTCAGAAGGTTATTTTCCTCCTTCTTTTGTGTGGCCTTATCGCCAGTTACAACATCCAAAACGATGGTACAGAAGTAGATGAACTCATTCTAAAGAAGAAATAAGGAACAATACCAAAAGGGGTGACGTTACCTGTTTAAGAGTTTGACCATGATAGCGTGCCGCGTGCTCTGAGAGTAGAGTCAAATCGGAACTAGTAGTGTGTGAACTGAAACGTGTTTTAAGGCAAATTGGACAGGTGTGAATTTTCACTGATGAAAAGGTGTCATTTTCGTGATAAATTCGTAGGTGTGATACGAGTTCAATGGGGTTAGAAAACTTTTTACGACAATTTGCCACGGGACAAATTATAATACACTTTCCCGGACGAAGGTGGTCGTCAACAGAAATAAGGGAAGGGAAACTAATTGGAATGTCAAGGTCGTCATCTTCATCCACAGCTGGCATTGGCTCGAGCTGAGGTGGCTCTTGATGTGTTGGGCTTAAACTGGTGTCTCTTTGAGGACTTTTTGTGCCATTGGCGGAACTTGCACAAGAGGGCTTGTAACGCTTCGCCACTGGTGTAGACTTCGGGTCTTTGGTGCGTGGTCTACCGCGAGTTCGTTTAACTCCTGTCTTTGCTTTCTCATCCTTAACCACACGACCCATGATTCGGTTCGACGTATTTGAAGCTTTTGCAACGGATACAGGATGTTTACCCTTTGCCAATGACTTTCGCTAAAAGTAAAATTAATTAAACCAAAGAAAATTACAAGAGAATATTGTGACTTCTTAAAGTTCCTCATCAGCCCCACACCGCACGACAACGCGACTAAGACCAAATGACCCAACAATTACTACTAATGGGATAGGACAAAATTAATTGGTTGAGCTGCAAACCAATAGCACAGCAGTAACAACCACAGGACATGAGCCAATGACTTCGTAGCAGAAAAGACGAAATTCCACGCTGAACGAATGAAACAAACTTAGGGTAGGGTATAAAATGTATAACTACTAAGTAAGACTTAAAATAATATTCAAATGTTATGGGGCATAATTATTTTGAGCAAAGCCTAGTCATATTTTATATAACCCCTGTTCAGATCTGCAAATCACGTTAAGGCGAATCATTCATTCACTTTTAATAACTAAAAACAATTTTCTCTGATAAGCACTTTAAGCGGAAAACATTTACGAAGCAGGATCTGCAGCTGATACATTATGGGCCAAACTATGTTTTTGACGCCTTACACAATTATGTGTTTCCTCTCTTTAGAATTAATAATCGTTATCCTAAAAATCCATATGTCAAAGAGATTTTCAGTTAATTTGGGACCGAGATCTCTGACGTAGCAATCTTATCTCAGAAGTTAGTACAAGTGCACGGGTTTCTTCACCCTTCTGCCCTTCTCTGCGACTACACGCGGTATGAGAATGTTGAGTGTTCTTAGCCATCCCTTGCGTCTTAGGTGACACTTTGAATTGATAACATACCAAGAGAACGTTATAAAGTGGCACTGTTGACGTCAGAGAAATCGACCCACTCCTCGAGAACGGGTTTCGGGTTGTACTCACGCCCCTCGTCTCAAAAGGTACATTTAGAGAAACAAAGGTATTAAAACAAGCGCAAACGGTATTTCGACCACTATTGCTGAATAGGATATATAAGATGGTGTATCCATATTACTGAGGCCTTTGTTCGATTAGTATAAATGGTAGTGTGATTATCCTCTGAAGAAATGTTAGCACCAGCGGCAATTCACGTGCCACCACGGTGTGAAACAGAAGATCTACTCCTGATTCAAAGCCTGGTACAGATTGCATGAGTGTCAGAAGTGTCTCAGGAGCAATTATAAAGCGGGAGATAGCAAATTCACGCGATATGTACCAAACAGAGCTAACTTTACCCCCAATTTCTAATAGCATGTCTAGTTTGACCTATCAGATGACTTTAAAACCACTCTTTGTCAAAATGTACACAAACGAATGGAAAAATGACTATCCACCACAGCAACAAGAAGGCTGCGGGACCTTACTTAACGCTTAAATCTTGACGTGGAGGCAACATGCCACTAAGCCTAGATTTTAGCCCATGATGATGGACCTGAGATTGCCAAAGGGTAGTTAATTTACAATCCCATAAAGTAAGTCCAATGGAGACTAATCGAACAATCAGGGGTTCAAACTGTCACCTAACTACTCAAACAAGGATCTGATTGATCGTGAAAGTAGAGGCCACTACTTCCCCATGCCTCCAAAACTTCAACAACTTGACCGCTCATGCTTACATGTGACTAGATAGAACCAAATCCCTCGATTATGTCGGATGTAGACATAAAAAACACCTTAAGCATAACATTTGGATGGTTTATAGCCCTCCACCCTCCAAACATTAGTACAAAAAACAAGTAATAAGGCATAGCCGCTTCCGATTTACGGGCGTTGAATGGGAGGAGAAAACTCCTCGCCTCCATTGAAAACAAAGTAGAAAGAAGAAGTTTTCCACAGCGTCACATAGAATGAAGCCTTTTATCACACACTGGGGCAACTGAAAATGAAGAAGGCAGAGAGAGAGGGAGATAGGGGAAGTTTCTAGGAGTCCGATTCCACGACTTCTGTCCGCGACTTCGGTGGAAAGACCTTCTTCGCCAAAGGCGCTGCTAACGGCCAGAGGAGGTAGATGAAACCTATCCAGTAGACTGAGTTGAATACCTTAAGATAGGGGAAAGTCACTAAAATGTCAATCGAGATTGACACAAGGGTGAGGATTCCCTAAATCTTACATCAATGAAAGTTTTAAACCCTCCGACATGGGTCTCTAAGGTGTTTTTTCTCACTTTCAAGTGGCAGTTTATGTGGCCAAGGTATAGGTGAAGCCCTGTTCTTTTAAAATATCAAGACAAAGTAGAACCTTAAAAATAAAAAGCACATGACACTAGACGAGGAGAGATTCGAACAACAATGTTCAAATCAGAGTAGACATCAAAGTCTTATGAATGACAAGGGGATCCACATGCCCACGGCATGCCCTTAGGGCAAATAAGAGGAGGTAAAGCTACATTAGAAATCACCACATGGGGATAAGACCGAGGTTAAGTCTTAATTTGCTCTTGATACAAGCAGATGGAAAGATCGCTTGTTTGTTCAAGAAGCTGCACTTAGTGAGGCACCGTCTTCTTCCAACCGCAGGGAAAACGAAAGGAGTTAGCACAGTTGCTATCAATCCTACCTTTTCCCCTTTTACAAATTCTGCTACACTTGCTCAAATCAGTGTTGCCTCAATCGCCCCTCCAACAGATCTATTTCTGCACCATTAAAATATCAAAAACTAAAAAAGCGATTTATGCCTTGACTAGTTATATATTTCACCTTCAACATGAGTGTAAGTTTCTGAAGTTGTCTCCGCCACTAAGCAAGCAGCCTTAGAAGTAACAGCAAGAAGTGATTACAAAAGTTGCCCCAAGATCGGAGGATCTCAACGACGGCAATGCACGGAACTAAGCCATTCCAACAGCCTGAAAACGAAGAGTGTGATGAATGTAATTAAAATATTCTGAAATCACAACCACTAACCGGAATCCACAGCGATGCACGTAGCATGGAGAATGCCACAAGAGGGCTGGAGAGCGTAAAGAGAATATGAAGCTTCCCAGTGATAGTGGTGATAATTTTGCCCGCCAGTGTCTCGTATAGGAAATTCGCGTATATGGAGTGATGAACGATAGCCAGGAACTATGAAAAAGGGAAACAATGTAACATTAAGCATGTGCTCAGGCTCTGGTCTTCCCACGCTGGCGGTACAGGGTTCCACCCGCACCCCTCCACTCTGGATACTAAGCCCCCAGTCCTCAGGACAAATGGTCACTTGCATACGCATATGACTCATCCAGCCCTCTGGCTGAACTGGAGCATGAGGGGATAAGATGCCACCTGCAGTGGAAATAGATCGGTGATGACTCAACAGGGAAGTATGCCGACACGTCAACGACTACTCCAATCTGAACCCTGAAAGAATCTTGAAACATGACGGCAGTTCTGTATTATCAAAAATGGAGCACATACGAAGCAATAAACAACCATTGTGCATACGCCTCGACAAAAAGCGGATGGCGTAAAAAGTCCACCGTTGTCTTTTAGGTAGGTAGGTACGCCACCACGACCTTCATTCCCGTCTCACGGTTGCTTTTTGTGAAAATCAAGCCAGAACTTCGCCAATTGGGAGGACTGGAGGCAACGACGAAGACGTCGGTTGCACAGTAGAATTACGATCACATTTTGAGGAGATATATTGCTATTCCTATTTCTTGAATCCTCCGCAAGTCACTCCGCCTGGGGATTAGTAAAATAAAGGCAACGTCTCCACACTATCTGCTCGGCTGACTTAAGCTCTATACTTCCAAATCACGTCCATATACAACAAATAGACCCAAATTCTACTGAAAAAAATTTTACGTAGGTTAGTATGCGCTTATTTTGGCTTATCTCTATAGCGTTGTCACAAAAGACACCTCGCTGGTGGTCGTGTGACTGCGCATGAGAAAGCGTGACCCTCAACTGATTAACAGGAGGAGTGGACATACATGAGTTTGACAAATCACGTGACAGCGAGGTCACAGTGCCTTGTGGGCTTGTTAAAGCAGTACTGATTGTAGCATAGCAATTGTTTGTTTAACACTTGGTTTCGGCAATGCTTCGCCCCTGTTTCTCCACCGGGCGGCCTGGCCTTCAGGCTATGCCAGTAGTCTCTCAAGCTTCACTGCACATGGACAATATATATTCCACCCGAGTGTCAAGTCTTATCTCGTCTTCAAAGAAAGTATCGAGACACTATACTGACACAAACATACGCGCACACAAGCCCATGGTCATTGTTCCCTGCGAATTTGTTGTAACTGTTGCAATGAATTGGAAAGCCTGATGGACCGATAAGTACTCAGAAGAACGCCAAATTAGGTGCTCTCAAGAGTTTAAAAACAAAAAGAGCTGAAAAGGTTCTGGAAAGCTTCCATTCAAAACGAGGAAACGACTTAAACTGGGCCAAAAACCACAGTCAGTCTATCTGGTCTACGTGATTATAATCTCAACCACTAGGGGGAAAGAAATTCGAATCAGGGAGTTTACAATTTTTACGGAAATTTCTTATCAATTGGATGCAAACAAAATCTGACCACATTTGTTACTCCCACCTCCCCGGTTAGCAGAGGTGCCACGATGCTACTTTTAGTTTCCACTTTGCTTGGACCTAGAAAACTGGCGCACACAGATTGTGGCAGCTGCAAATAAGGTCAACTTGACCAGCAAGGGGAAATGCGAAGGACAGGAACATTGGACACATACACACACACAAACACACACACCTGCTTTTCTGCGTAGATGGTGACAAATTCTAGGAAGAAGTTGACGTAGTAGCCGCTGTAGAAGCCGTGCCATATTGCCAAGAAGGTCAATGTGAGAGCCTGTGATATGGATTTATTGCCAAGGCAACGTAGACGTTTGTATAAATACCTAAAAGTGAAAGAAGACAGACTTCCTCTAGGTTTTCTGGGGCTTAAAATCCCAAGTAGAGGAAGAAATACTTGGAGCATCACTATGGCATCTAGTAGGCATTTGATGATATGTCCAGCGATTTTACCCCTCCAGCCAGCAGTTTTAAAGTCCGAAATCTTGTTAAATCTCAAAAAGACCAGTCTAGAACCGCACGGATCATACTTTACGGCAATTCCAACCTAGATTGGATACCAAAAGGTCCACCAATTCCTTGAAACCAAGCTGCCGAAGCATGCCAGAAAAATTCGACATTATCAGGATCGCAGTGAGAAAATGAACCGCATAATTAAGTATAGTAACAATTTCGCTGCATCAAAAAGCAATACCACGTGGAAGTAATGAAGTACTGCTCCAAAATGCAATTGGTACAACCCACATCAGAACTTGGCGCTTCAGGATGAAGCGAACAGCAAACCACAAATTATTCCTCCTTAAAAATACTAAGAAAATTTGGTCGGGCAGTGAAACATAAACAAGCAGTCAAGTCAAATCATTAATGAAGGCCACGCATCTATTTTCTGGCAGGCATAAATCACAGGGAGAGAATTCCGCTACTATGAAATTGATACAAATATTTACAACCACATGTAATATAAATAGCTGACAATTGGAATGGTGTACTTTTTAACCTCCAACTTATTGCAAAAATGGCAACTCCGTACTGGAGAACAACCCCACGCCAGGCAATGAGGCGTCGCTTTTATGCGAGGGTTGTTTATTGCAATGGATGCTTAAAAGCACTAAAAAACAGCAAGATATTCCTGATACAAGGAATGAAACTGAAATAGCTGAGGTCCTAGTAATCGCCGTAGCCACAAGGATGGAGTGAGCCGATCATATGGCTGGTGGAAAAGGGATGTGTCAGCATACCCTGTATGCAACAGTATTTGTTGGCTTCGTAAGATCTCAGACTAACAGAGTGGCAATAATTTTATCCCTGTCAAAAGGCCCAATTCGATGCAATTGACCACACACACCAGAATGCCGCTACTAATAGGGGAGGGCAAAAGAAGGCACCGAGATGATACCGCTTCTGTTTACGAAGCGGTCTGACAAAAAGGCATCTTTGATGGCAGACCACCTCACACATCAAAGACTAGATAAGCACAAACCGCGATTTATAAATCACAACGGAAGCAATCGTTCAGCAAAACCCTCTTCGAAACTCGTACTGAGGCCATCAAGAAACAATGCAAGGGCCGTAAGCCGAGTTTTTGATGCAAAAAACGCATGTGAGAGAAAAGCCAAAACAAGCGAGGGAAGTGAGTGGATCAAAATGAAGAAAAAAGTCAGTTTACAGTAAGGCCTTGGAGCACACAACCAACAATGAGGAATAAAAAATGCTAGATCAAATTCCCATTATCTAAATGGCGACAGAGGAGCATCAAGTCACATCAGCATCACCGACCAAAAGCCAAGTTGAGATACGCTGAACTAGACTGCATAGTTAAAGAGGTGGACTCCGTGATGCTCAAATTGTTTATTTAACTCTGGGTTTTGGTAACGGAGCAATTGAAAGCTCCACCATCACACAATCACCAAGTGGCCTGGCCTCTGGGCCGCACGAGCAAGCCCAATACTTCCTGTAGGTCGATAATACATATCCTGCTAGAGTATTATGCATGCTTTCGTCTTCGAAATAGTCTCCAGACACTGTAGACTCATTACGTATTGCCATCCGGTGCAAAATGGTCATGACCTTGGTGGGATAACCTGAGTAACTTGAATAGGGTAGAGGTAGCTTCTAAAGTCACATAATTACGGGCATCCAAAAATCTACTTTCTTCAAAACCATGAATTTATAGCACCATGGCAAATCCTCTATTTCTGTTCACGACATCTTGTCCAACGTTAAAAATCAAAAGCTCGAAATATGAATGCTTTTAGAGGGTTATAAAAACAACGCCTTCATCCAACCACCAGCGCCAGATAAATAATTTCTTGTATGTTTTACAGAACTGGAAAGTAACAGGTGATATTTCTTCAGGTGCTAGGATTGAAAGGGAAGAGTTTAGCTACTATGACCCATTCAAGAAGGAGCAAATTGTAGTGAAAGCCAGAACCTTAAAAAAAAATTAAAATGCAAACTCTTCACAAGGTATGGTGCCACAGAGGAGAGACCTCATAACTCGCGAGCATTGATAGATCCTTTGTAGTTAGGGTCGGAAACGAATCTCTAACTTCTGGTGCTAGACTTGGAAGCTATCTAGATGGGTAGACCACCAAGTTCGGAGGCAATAAATCAGAATCAAGCAGCAAGGTTCTTGACATCGATGAGATAGTCTATAGTGCCTAGAGGATTAAGCTGATAACTGAGTTTTTTGGATTCAAGCCCTAGAAATTGCAAGCAAGTGCGGTGCCCCTAAAGGGAGTACTATCAAGCATGTTTACGAGGATACAAAGGGTGCTCCAGTGGCCCAGGGTTGTGAGATGAAGACCGTCGCAAGAGCCCTTAATGAATTTTTAAAAAAAGAAATTTGTACAAAAACACCAAATTTTTTCCCACAGACAGTTAAAATGCATTACGTGGGAGGGATGTGTTTCACCCAATCAAAGACAAGTCTTTCCAGAACTGCGGATCTGGCGGAAACGGCCTAAAACTATGTAACTTTGGGCATTTCAAATACCTCATTTAGCATTCGAATGTCAACACAAAGTAGCAGATTGTTTTTGCAAGGACTCCAACGCAGCAGTCTTCCATTGCGTGTCGGAGAAAGCGTCTAAGATCTGACCCGAGCGAAACGCCTAAGAAGGGCCGTCAGATGTTTTGGGCACGACTCCACTCCCCTCTCTGTGATTGAGTCTGTCACCCTAACTTCTCCAACCTGAGCTTCTTGAACAGCCATGTCGAGAGTGCAAGCGCGACATCGAGAAACCTTTAATACTCGCCAGTAATAACAAATTGACTGAGTTAATCAAGACTACATTACAACCGCATATAGTTTCTCTGGAGCAGTAATAAATTGCCCCCATCACATTACCAATTTGCCACAAGGCTACAAAATTCTAGTTTTTGTAATCTCAAATGCGAGCCACATTTACTCGTCTGGAAGCAGGTAAAAGTATTTTCATGTGAAACTTCCGTCTTCAACACAACCATTGTGTACCACTACTACCTCCCCTTCCCTTCACCACAACTTCATAAATTCCATTTGATTGATGTCATCAAGGTTAGTACGAAAACAGGAAGCAAGGATACATAGGAACATACACGTTTCATTGGATAGGCACGGCGATGGAAACGTAGACAATGAAGAGTAAAACAGGCAGAAACAATCGCTTCCATTAGCGCGTGACTGAGAAGGACGGTACATTACTCTGAGACTTATTCGTCCACACATTCAACCGAGACCATATCAAAATGGACCTAAGTTTACCTTCCCTCCGTGACCACTCAGCAGGAGTTCGAGGTGCGAGGAGAGATTGGTGGCGCATTGAAATAACCATAAATTGGTCATTGAACACAAATTTTAATTCGTTTGTGCATTGAGGGGAGAGATAGGGGGGATATCATGTAACATGGCGATTGTTTGCTCAACGCTCTGTTTTGGCAACACGCCACACAGGAGGCTCCGTCGAGGCACTTCCACCAGGAGGTCTGACCCCCAGACCAAGCATCATGTCTTTTTTTGCCTACGGAGAAATTTCAGGATACTGTAATAATTTGAAACAATGTCCACTTCTACCACTGGTATAATGCAATCTAGTAACGAAATCTGTACTGATCTTGCAAAGATGGAGATCAAAATGGGGCGCTCTAATTAGCGGGACGGAGTTCCAAGAAAAGCATCACTTTTTCCATTAAAATGTGAGCGGCTGCGAAAAGACGTAAAAATTGACTTCGAAAAGCAGCGGTTTTAAAGTAAAAAATAGAAGGGGGGTCGAGATGAGTACAAAAGCCGTGACAAAAAAAGGTGGCAGTAGTCGAATTGGGAACATCAAAATTACGCCACAGTACGTATTGAACCATGAGTTGGCACTGGCAACAATATAACTGTGTAAAAGCAAAAAAAATTAGAGGAAAATCAAAGGCGCAATGTCTTGTGAGTCTTGCAAAAAGTAATGTGGAAACCATAATATTTTAACAAGAATGCTTCTTGAATCTAAGTATTCTTGACAGTATAAACTCAGAAAAGAGCTTAAAAAGGCTTACAAGTAGTTTTAAAATGCTACCCGAAGATCATAAGCTTAGCGACCGAAAAAAAATGAAAAGAAAAATATAAGGCGTTTGGAAATGCAGACGAAAGAACTTGGGAAACATGGTAATGTTCATCAAACCCGAACACACGTGGGGAAAGCAAACTGCCTCGGTAAATTCAACAAACGAGGTGATCTAAAACCGACTAATTGGAAATTCAGCACTAAACAGAAAGCATTGGTGTCATCAGGCATCCCAAAGCCTAAGAGGGGATATTAAGAAGACTGAATAATTATTCTGGGAGAGACAAGTAAGGGGTGTCCCAAAATTTAATAAAAAAACGAGTTTATAAGAAATTATTATAAAGTATTTATTGGTTCGTAAAGCATGCGGGATAAGTTTGAGTACAAAATAGCGAATTGGGAGATGGGCCTCCATAACTTTGTTGGCACATGCACCCCTGTTAAAATTATTCATAACCGTTTTGGATAAACGTGACCGGATTCCGTTGATACAGCGCTCGACTTCCTTTGTCAAGCTATAAGTAACCGTGGGCCCGTTAGCATAAAACTTAGACTTCAAAAACCCAAGGAAAAAAATTCCAACGGTGTTAAACCGCATGATCAAGGTGGCGGATTCTGATTACAGAAATAAGAAGTCACACGACCAAGAATTAGCTCATCCGGCAATTGAATCGTTTCTCGGACCGCACAGCATGTGGAACCGCCTTATTGAAGCCAAATGTCGTCAACATTCAAGTCTTGCAATTTAGACCAACAAACTGGCTTATCGTGTCGCGGTAGCGAGCATCATTAAGAGTTATCGCCTGATCAGCCACATTTTAGAAGAAGAATGGTCAAACGATGTTTTCAGCCCAAATTCCACACCAAACAGTGATATGTTGTAGATGAAATTGTTTCTCAACAATCACTCATGGATTTCCCGAAACCCAAGTGTGAGTTTTGTTGATAACCAAGCCATCAAGATGAAAATAAGCCTCATAGCTAAAAACGACTTTGTTCAAATAATCAGAATATACTTTCGCTGTCCCAAAATCCATTCAATGAACTCTATTTCCTGTGCGTGGTCAGTGTGCTTCAGTTCTTGAGTAAATAGAACTTTATAAGCATGGAGGTGCAGCGAATCTCTCGTGGGAATACGCTGTAGAGAGCTCCTCGAAATGTCCAATTCTTGTCTACGGTGCCAAATTGAGTTTCTGGATCCTCAACAACACCCTCGCGATCCGCTTCGATGTTTAATGTTGAACGGCGTGTTAAGGGACGGCCATTGTTTAAGATGAATTATCCAGTCCAACAAAATTATGTAATTAATGTCCCAAGAGTTGACTAAGTTAAATAACTATTCCGACCATATTTTATATAAAAGCCGCGAACTGCAGCTGTTAAATAATCATTATTTTTAAATACTGCAACGCGCTATTTTTTGTAAGCTCAAACTGTTAGCAGCCATACGGCTTTTTATTTTTGCTAGAAGCACTATACCACACAAATGGCGCAAAGTTCAAATCGTGCCTGAATTTCGAGATACCCTTTAGCTCGAAGTTAGTTGGATCCAGAACACACCAGAAGGGATTAAAATAAAAGTGGCGAGTCTGAACTTTCCTATCCAAAAAACACAATACAAGTCGTCGAACAGACTAGTGAAACGAGGAAGAGATATAAGCACGTGGAGGATGAGCAGCAAAATAGACCCCAGATGCCAAAAAATGATTAAAAAGGAGAGAAAGCGACAGAGCAACATACTCAAGCATCCACTTATTGGTGTTGATATTGAAAGAAGAGACGAGAAGATCAGTGTTGGTGGCCGACTCGAAACGCACCACAGAAATGTTGGCGCATTGAGTGTGCTGTGCCTCCGTCACGGTGGCGCGTCCCTCACGTACTGCTGCCTCGATCTCCTCGGGGTCGTCGAACTCCTCAATGCGCCGAAAACCGCCACTGGAGCTGCTGCTGAGCACCGCCACCTTGCGAAACCGCGAAGGACCGACCCCGTCTAACAATGGCCCCATTGTCATGCCATCTTGGACCTCTTTCTTATCGCCATTGGTGTCCTTGGAGCTGTCGTAGTAGTCCACGCGAATGCGTCCGGTGCAACCAAGACCAAGGAAAACGCAGGCTCCCTCCTGAAAGGAAGACGAATATACCTCTATTTACACCCCAAAACCATACAAGAAAAACTAAAAGAATTCAAAGAGTAATTAAATTTATATTTTTTTCCAGGGAATATATAGAGGATGGAGGCTAGATTACTCGACAAAAGGACATTTACCCAGACGATTACAAATTCTCAGGCATCAAACAACTGCTCAAAGTAAGGGATAGAATGAACCAGTGAACGTGTTAAGTAAACCAATATTAATCCAGAATAAACTACTCCGAATGGTTAAATACTAGTGAACATGGGGGTGATGCATTAACAAGCGAAGTAAAGACTTACTCCAATAAGCCAAATGGCGAGATAGCGCATGATAAGGAAATTTGAGTAGATACACATGTAAATAACGCGATAGAAGAAGGAACGCTCCTGGAAGAAACGAGATAAAAGCACAAGTTAGCGCAAGATGTGACGAAAATAAACCACAGGGGGTTTATTGTATCCAGGTGAATGGCTTAGCAAACAGAATTACTGTCATTAGCAGCAGTTGTGAACTGAATTGTTTGGCGATATTGCAGGAAAAATAAACACAGCCCAGTGCACATGAGGAAAAGAGCTAGTTAACTTCTCAAATAATTTAATCGAAAGTCAGGAACCGCACTTTTAAAGGATAGGAGATGAACATCACAATTCTGAGTTAAGGGTCTGAAATTCTTCAAGTGCCTAAACAGTCGGAACAATTAAGGAAAGATTTTAAATAAGAGAGAATGAGTAGTGCAGCAAACTGCTGGGTTCTGCAAAAACGATAAAACAACTTGCGTCAAATGTAAAGAAACACATGGACAAAAAGATAACTCACTGTGAGGAATTCCTGCGTGAGCATGTAGTCCATTGGATAGTAAGTCAGGGACAACATGTAGAGCGCCAGACAAGCAATTCCAACGGATAGTCGACTCAACGTCCGGTGTAACCTTGACAAAATTGACGACGTAAGAAAAAAAGATGCTTGATACAAATAGTAATAGCCGAGCGAACAGGTTAGCTTACTTTGGATTTAGCAAATACTTTTTCATCAGAGTACGGTTCTTCAAAACAATCTGCGGGCGAAGTGTTTGGTTGATGAAAGAATGATAATGACGCCAGGTGAACTATGAAAAAATAAAGTACAGGCAATAAGGTATGTGAAAAGTGCCCCCGGCTTAGCTCAATTTCATATTACGGCACCACTAGAAAACAAGGAGCAAGTGAAAGCTCTATAATACAAGAAGTAAGCTAAAGCGCTCAAGTATTGACTTGTCTATCGGATAACACTGCAAACAAATCCACCGAATTCAAAACACCCCCCATTTAACAAAACAAGAACTGTGTCTAGATGCGCTATGAAATTTGGACCATTCAGTGAATGGTAAAGGACTGAATAGGACAAATAATAGAGGTACTTGGGGTCCGGCAAAGCACGCAGTTGGCATAAAACAGAACGAGAGCATCTCCAACGAGCTTGGGAGTTCCTTAAATACCGCGCTTTTCTGGTACTCAGAAAGACGTTCTATGGGAAGGCTGCTATCACGATAATCCCAAGCCAATCCAATGAGTCGCAGGCAGAGGATGCAGTAGGACATTGTCCAATTTATGTCGTATGTCCCGTAATTCATGCAATAATAACCCACAAGCAAGTATGTCTACAACTACGATGTAAAATTGCTCCAGCTACCATGTTGAAGACAAAAGTGAGTGCAACCGCGAGGTCAGTCGGACCAAATACATGCAGCGTAGCAAGTGTTGATAAAATCCCGATAATCAGATGAATGATACCGCTACCTAAACTGTAAAGAAAACCATTGAAAGGACTTGCCATAGTTCCAAGAGAGTAATAACGCACCAGTAAGGAGGAAGTAAATGTGCGCTACACGAGGCGGTTTTCTGCTAATGAACAAAAGGTAGATTGCAGAAACAGGATAGCCTGAACGAAGTTAAGAGAAAAGCAACAAGCAAATACCACAGCATATAGTCAAAAAGAAGCGTGTAGATGGTAGATCATTATAAAGCTTCGTCGCGAGGTATTGTGCTAGCCAATCCAACGGATTCCACCCAGTCGACATCGACGACCTCGGTATGTATCTGGGTTAACGGTCTCCAGTCCAAGGCTATTTGAGAAAGCCTTGACGCTCTTTGTTAATTAGTCCATTTTTCTGTTTTGCTTCAACAGGACTTAACCTTAAATAGAAAAAAGTATACTAAGAAGTCATGCAATATTCCTAATTTCAATGAATTTCCACACAAAGCAGGTTAAAACGGCATCCGTATTTAGGGTTAAGTGCTACTAGTTGCGTTCATCTATGGGTTTATTTGACTTTTATTAAATTCAAATGACACAATCGAACAGGAACTATTTTCTTGTGACTCGAAAGCATCTCGATTTTTAACTAGTTCTTTGGAACAAATTGAATTGGTTTATATTATACGCGACAACTTGTAGTGGGCCGCTTTTTTACTTAGTAATTTAAAGATGTAATGTCTAAGCTTAATTTATCCATGCTCGAAGTAGATTACGCTCTTTTTGATGTGCTTCAAGTGGGTTATTTAGTCACCAATACGGATGGACTTTAACTAAGTTAAACCAGTTTTTCTAACAGTAATGTCGCGTCTTGAAACTTTCTTGCGGGCAAAAGAAGACACAGTCCTAAGGCGGAATACATACATACAGAAGACAGATGGAACGGGGCTGCTGGCATGGTCCGGATTCCAGTCCACCCGACTAGGGCAATGTGGCCACCTTAGTGAGTGGAACCGCAACCGGCAGCCAGAAGAAGTGAAGTGTTGCGATTATATATCAATTCTCGTTTCCAAGTTGGGACGGCCACAAGAACCACGCTCTTAGCACCTTTTCGGCCGGTTTTTTTGTGCTTCTTGTTTCTTCTCTAAAGCAAATATGAGCTTGTATCCTCAGTTCGAAAACCTCTTGTACCTCGTGCCAATGTCTGTTTTACTCTTTGAGTTAGCTGACGGATGGCTACCTTGTTGTTAAGTGACGTCCATCCCCAGGAAAAAGGTAAAACTTGATTTTTAATCATATTTTGATTCTTGGAGCCAATCATTTCGAGCGAAAGGTATGGGACCGCAGGTAGGTAGGCCATGTGTAGGAATTGACACCAGCAGCAAGAGTAACGCTGAGCAGCAACCACCCCAAGGATTTCAGGCACAAGTAGTTCAGAGCCGACACCCAGCCGATATTCCGTCACTAAGAGAGCCATTCGAGGTTCTTTTGTTAAACTATCTCGCGCCGAGAGAAGACATTGTCACATTGTAAACATGCTGTGATGCACGATTATAGAGACCACGAATTATGTGAGAGATTAGATCCATCCGAAATAGCCAAACATCTCTGCATTTAGGCCACTTAGCACTCCGATGTAGCCGCTCAGAATCAAGCAAAGAACAGTCAGTCAAGTGAAAAGTGGCGATTTACTAGCCCAGCCCGCAAGGAACGAGAAAACATTCCAAAACCGGTGGAAAGCAGTAAGAGGGAGGGAGGTCTCTCAGTCACTGGGGCCATCAACAACGAGAGAAGTTCATATGCTTGGGGTCCCCGTGTGGTGTCCCCGACTCCCGGTGTAAATGAAGAGCGGCCAGGCAAGACCAAGAAGCCATAGACGACCTGGTGAAAGGCAGAACGCCGTCCAACCATATGGTAAGAGAACTACAAGCACTACAAAAGTCATTTGGAGTGCCGTGAGAAGACACATTAGCGGCACGTCGCAGTGCTTCCGCGAGGAACAGCAGAGAAAAAAGCACCCTGGGCGGTATGATTCGTGGGATGTACGCATACGCTGCATGAGGAGCAGCAGGAGGGGATAGGTGAAGAGAAGTTGCTGGAAGAGTAAGAAAAGGGAGGGTGTGAGGATTTGAGGAAGACATAGGGAAGAGAGGCAGGTTACCTGAATAATCTCGACCAGGTATGTTGTGCTCTCCGGAACAAAGGTGTTATAAACGAAGATGCCGAAAGTGAAGACGTAACCGAAGCTGTCATCCAATAAGTAACCCATAAAGATAGGTCCTAAAGAAACAGACACTCAATGACCATTATTTAACGATGAGACCTGATTAATCGGTGGCTAGGACGACCGACTAGGCGACCGGACGTGCTGGCAAATAAACTTGCTTGCACAAAAACGCCCTGCCCAAAATATTGGAAAAAAATTAGAATGGCGAAATCAACCTCCAGGTCTACCAACGAAATGCCAAACCTTTCAGACTGCCCCGACCCATTGTAATTCCACTCTTAATAATACGAATTAGCTTCTATTAAGCTAACAAATCTGACTAGACAACTGATCAAACCCATGTTCATATTAATTTGACGCACCCATTGATTTTGGAGTGATTCACTTAAGAGCAGAATAAGTTATTATGGGAATGAGGGCAACAGCATACTCGACACAATGTGACAGAATAAATCCATACTTGGGAAGTGCAATTATCATGGACATGTGACAACAGAAGCAAATTAGACAAAAACTTTTACTTCAGACCAAGAGCCCGCCAGTAGTTGTGTACCCTTTAAGTAAAGTTATCCGGAGTCAAAAATAATCCACTCCAGAATAACCACGGTAAGCCTTAGATTAGAGTGCGAAGACGGGGACTTCGAATGCACAGAGCTGGAGGAATTCAAAGAGATGTATCGACGGATGAGCAATGAGGTCAAGTATCGCTACTTCATCACTGGTTTTAATTACATCCAATTTTGGCCCAATTCACAGCGTATCGATGCCCCACAAGGTGTCTGCTGAAGTAATTAAAGTAGTACTGGCTCCGCAAACAAGTGCACAGATAAACCGAGTTAGGATGATGGGGGAAGACTTATATTCAAGCGATTATAAACAACTACCTCGAAAGTGATCTAATATCCTTAAATATTAAATAACATTATAATTAAGTAAGAATTTCCTTAGATTAGAAATCAAATGAGAGTTACTGAGGCCTTTCATTCTCAGCAAAGGATCGCAGTTAAGCTGTCTAGGTAGACGTGGTAAAACAAGATTTTAAGATTTTATGCAACGATGAATGCTCAGGCCCTCAGCTGGGAAGTGTGCTGACTACAGATTCATTTGCCATCAGCATCAACTCATACAGAAAAAAGGTCTCTCCGCTAAAATCACAAATAAGGCAGGAAAAAGGTAGTGTGGACAGTAAGTAATGCCGAACCACAATGAGAGGGAAGAGTTGTCAAAAGAGCTGCTTCAATTCGTGACAGAAATTGGAGTGAGATCCTGGACTGTGAGAATGAGAGCATCTCGTCAGCGATTACCCGAACCACCTTGTTAATTGCAAAGAAGGTAAGTGACATGTTCTCCACTTGGCTCAGTTGTAAACTAATGATTGAAATAAGTACTACAGAAGATACCTAGGCTTTGGTTCTGAGTCGGCGGCATCAGCCTCCCACAGGAGCTTCTAAATTAGAATTCAACAAATTTCTTACCTTGTTGTTGTGCCAAATAGACAAACCGATTCCAGGGTGACCTCGGAAGTTCAAAACAAATCGGAAATCCGAAATCTCGATCCCACCGACCTAACACTTATAAGACAATTGTTTGCAAAATAATGCACATAATCGTAAAAAATTTGATTGCCTCGGTTCAGATGAACAATTCTCGACAAATTTAGACCGAAATGATGCAACCGATTGCACTTCGCCTTACCAAAAAGGATGTAGACCAGGTAGCAGATGAGTCCGGTGAAGACGACGTTACAATTTGCAACCTCACGAAGGCCCTCCAACCGGCAGAAGTCATCACAAACACGACCATCTTGGGAATACAATGTAAAAGGAGGGTTAGTCAATCAGCCAGGCGAGCAGTGAAGGAATACATCAACCTACCGTTTGAAGAAAAAGAAAACGGGCGAATGAAGAAGGAGGTTTGGGAGGACTCACAGAATGGAGTTTTGCCGAACAACCGAGCGATAATTAGAGCGAAGAATGGAACTGACCAAATCAGGTAGAAGGCAACCTTGAGCTAAAAATTAATGGTGGAAATAGTGATCCTTGGAGATCTTCAAATAAGACGATGCCAATAAAAGGCACTCAAGAGGCTGCTTCATGCGTTTTGCATTAAAAATTGGGGTGAAAGGTAGAGTAAAGATATTCACCAATCCAACAGTGACTTTGAAAGTTCTAAATTACCAAAATTTAGTGCACACACACACGACATATGGTGCACAAGAGTGAATTAAAAATGTATCTCTCCATCTGGAAACGGGAAAGCTCGAGGACAGCTCACGAGAGGAATCCACGAGAAACTACTTAACGTGAGTTTCCGGAATCATCTCCTTCGAAAAGAACATATTTTTATCTTTAACTGAATAGTGACTTTAAGGCCTGCCCAATCAGCCCTCAAAATAAAAATGAATAGGTAAGTGGACGAGCAAGGACCGGGAGGCAATTTTTCTAACCATCCCTTCTATGTGCATAGATTGACTAGTTCCTTTAGGATGGGGGAAGAAATTTCTAAGATCCTTTAGGAATAAATACCAACAAAAGATTTCCAATGGTATTTCATTTATTGAACCGAGTACCAGCACAACCTGCCATTCTTATCAGTCGATACACAGGCTTGCAACTTCCTCTTCGCTAAAAGTTGTAACAAACACCATAGACCCGTTCACCTTCATTTCTAGCAGCCTTTTATGTTAATCTTACTTCACATTTAATCGTTCATTTGGAGAAAAGTCCAAAGAACACGGAGGATAGGGTTTGGGTGGGAATGCATCTCGCCTGAGTTTAAATTTAAAAGCAGACCAGCTAACTGGCGACGATGCCTATCACCCCAGAAAACTGCCCTGTTCAATTATCTCGGGGTTTCATTTTATGGCAAATATCCAAACATTCTAGAGAGCTCATATAAAGCAATGTTAATCACTCAAATGCCGAGGTCAGTCAACAGTCGGGCACGTGCACGCGTATCGCACCCCTGTGCCTACCCACTTACATCGCCAATCGAGGCCCAAGCACGCAAATGACCTGGATCACAAAAGGTGGCAACTCAGGTTTCAACCATGACACTTTATGAGGGCTCAAAATAGCGGGCGGATAGTAGAGAGCAATTATTAAAGAGTGCCGCACTAGCATATAGCAGCTCTGGAGTGCATTTGATCCATAAGTGCCCACAGCTTACACCAACATACCAAGAATCACACGGCGCTTTATGATCAAGTGAGACTGCCACTACCGAGGAAGAAACAAAGATTTAAAAAACTGAAACCAGGTCCATGGATCGCCTTTAGTCCATCTCAAAGCCGACTTGTTTGCGGTAGCATACGATCTCTAAGGCGATAAACAATTTGGGCAACAGCTCTTTTTTCCAACAAGCTTGATTGCGAAAGAAGCGCCTTTCTCAGGGCGTGGATAGAAAAGTAGGTGCACAAATTGTCAGACTGAATTAAACAAGCTGCCACCAAAAACGTGTCATAATTTAAGGAAAATAGAGTGGAAAATAAGGGACCCATAATTATGTTGCAATGAGCAGGGTGGAGAATAAGAAATTTCCTCCCAGCAGTGTTGTGGTGCCTTTTTCCTGGTTCAATGGAACAAAGGAGTCTCTACAGGCAAGCAGGGGAATGCTTTACGACCACTACGTCGATGTTACATGTAAATTATTTATTCTGGGTAGAATAATCACCAAAAAAAAACAAAACATGCTGTCCTCTGCTCCCACGCTTCTATAAGTCATAGGGATCTCAATAAAAGCAAAAAAAACACTTCTTAGGGTTCGATTTTGTAAAGAGCAACTAACTCCCATTCTCACTCATAAAATCATGATTTATTAATGCAGTTTAGCGACGTTTGGTTACAATAAATCCAGAAAAATGCCCTATATGGTGGTACAAAATTTAGTTTAATAAGTAAATTAGAAGCGCATGGATCATTTAAACGCTTCAGATACAAAAAATAGGGTGAGAGAATATTCCCGTGGTAATTTACGATGGATTAGCATCTCCTCCGAGTTCAAAAGGGACTGCTCAGCTCAAATAGGACGAGTGAGTAAGGGAATTGTGGTTAAAGTGAACGTAAAACTTCCTACAGACAAGTTTCAGCGAAAATGGAACATCTGCACCCCCAGATTTGCGACCTGACACAATACACGGTATAACAATTACTATTTGGAAGCCAATCCACCTACGGGATAAACGCATTAATGTCTCCTAAGTCAATCACACTGCGGTTTTCAATTGTCATGGGAAAAGAGAAGTGATTGCTTGACATACATTGGAGGTCTGATTAGCTAGGAGAATGAAGCTCTGAAAGCCTCCAAAATCCCATCGCGTGGTGCCATCCAGGGTGAAGGGCTGTTGCACTGTACGGACGTTGTTGTGGGCGTCCTAAAAATACGGAAAGTGACGAACAGAGACGGGGAATTTACCACATTTATTATTGGTTGCAATTGTACGCAATAACGGCAGTGACTTTTGGTCTCCCGCCATTCAATCTACACGCTGGTGGCATGGATGCGGCTCATGTCACCTAAGCTACCGGCTCCGTGGCCCTACAGTGTGTTGACGATGAGCCTACACCCAACCTTCCGATGCTACCGCAGTACTATGCTAATTCCGACACCGTTGGATGAATAACATGGCAAAACTTTTTGGATGAGAGCCATTTATTGTAGACGAAACCGCGACAAATTTTGGCAAGCACTCCATGTGTGCATCCTTCGAGGTGGGCAGTAAAAGAAAAGGCTCTGCCTTGAACGAATCCAAATATCTTCTCAATGAATGCCCACAAAGTTGATATGAAAGAGACTTCTGCTTGCAGTTTTAAATACTCGCTCTCTTCTCACATGCAAGAGACTGGGAATAATAAAGACGAGGGATTGGTTGGAGCCGAATCACAAATGGAGGGCAAAGGAGGGATGAAAAAGGGACAGCAGCTTCGAGACTTCATTAAGCGATGCAACCGAAACGAGACATAGATTCAGCGAAATCAAAGGGGTGCGCCACCAACCGAAACAGAAGGGCGAACACTGATATTCCTGAGGACGATGCTCAAAGAAAAACCAGTGTATGACATTCTGATTATTTCAGGCATACATATAATATGAGTGACAGAATCCACCATACCTGCTAGTAGCGAAGGGCTTGTCAATGTCACCAAGGCTTTTTTCAGCCCTTATTTAAGCCAAAAACAAGACTATTTTCGAACCAGTATACCTTAGACAGTTCCATACTTATTTCTTACCTGACAAACCACCTTTATGGAGTGTGCGCTCATTCCGACAGGAGGACCACGTTTCACAAGCGCCGCAGGATCCCACGGCAGCACAAAGAGAGGTGAATTGGCGGCACCACTAACCTTGTGAAGAACGACTGGCTTTGCGTCGCCCAAGTACTCTCCATTAACTGTCACAGAGACCCGGGTGATCGGGTATTTTGACCAGGCAAGAATTCTATGAAAATTTCACAAGAAACCCTTATTAAAACTAGACGAATTCCCGGCAGAATTGTAAACACCTTCAAAAAGAGTTATAATCGTATTAAATTAAATTCACAAAAGGGGGACCAATCAGAAGGCGGATGAAATACACTCAGACTAGCTGTTACAGGCCTCGCCGTTAAAACAAATAAAGCATTGCTTCTTAAAGCAAAACATATTTAACGAATTTCACTAGAAAATATTTTAACCTTTCGACTCCTTTGGTATAATCGTTGTTGATTTACATTGGCTAGATAGACAAAGCGCCACGTTTGGTAGATGATTTCGACACATGAAAGATCACCGATGGGAATCGATTAGTCGGTAATCGATTTATCGGAGTAGTCTGTAAGTGAATAGGACTAGGTTTCGCAATACCCTGAATGACCATGCATTTAAGCTAACTCTTAAGAGGGGGGTTGTAACTCAAAATGATGTCATCAAAAAACTCTATCACCATTCCTAACGCGTAGAAGACCTGATTAATTCAACAGCTTTGCTTGAGCGATCAGAAAAGACACAAATCATAACTTGTCCCACCAAAATTTCTAGTTCATATAACATATGAAAGGTATCAACACAAGTCTGATATTTTTGAAACAAAACCAGAATTCAATGAAAAAAGGAAGACAGTGAATGGCCATTAAGACACGACAGAAAACAGACTAAACCAACCGTATGTGAGTGGACCGAAGAATGCGATTAGTGGGCTCCTTGTTAGGCAAAAGGAAGGCCGCATCCTTGGGGTTAGTGATTAAGAGAATAGGCCACTCCTCCGCCTCGTTTCTGTTGGCCCGGACATCCACAAATGACACCAAATCGTTGTCTACCGCGACAATACGAAAGCTGCCGTGCAGAGAGAAAAACACACACAACACTTAGAGGTAGCAAAATCATGGTAACCCCAAGGTAGAACCGCCAAAAGTTGCTTCAAGTTATCTACTGTCAACAATTGCGATAAAAATTTGACGTGACATTGCTTTCTGCAAGCATGATTCAAACCTGTTTGCATCCAAGCAATCACTGATGACCCATAAAATGCCAAAAGACTTGTTTGGAATCAGAATTAAAGTTTATAAATAGAAAACGAAGCGTTGTTATTCCGATTTCTTAAGTGAATACTTGCTCAGAAAGATTAAATTTTGGAAACGCCCCTTAAGGTGCGCGAGATAGTTACAAACCACCTTCACATCACTGGGATCTGGGAATAATGCTTGCTAGATTATACAAGAAAAGCCTAGTTATGCGTATCGAAGTCCCACAAAGCAGCAGATGGATCCTGCCATGACTGCCACTTGCATTGATGGCAGATCTTAGCAGCTTATCAGAATCTTGTGTAGGAGAGGGAAGTTAAATGACAACAGGAAATCCCCTGGATAAGACGGAGTGCAGAAAAAAAGAGACCCAACTCACAATCGTCCATCACGCCAGTCCGCCAGTTCGAGTTCCAGAAAGCCTTGTGGCTGCACCGTGTACATCTTTGGAACTACATTCATCAGAGAATGCAAGTGGCCGCACAAATAACAGTACGCTGTCTTTCTGAAAGTAAAAGTAAGCATAAGACTAGAAACAGTTTCACATAAAACTGATTCAACGAATCAATCAAATGAAAGAAAGAAACGAAGCGGAGTTTTGAATGATGTGGACCATTCCAAGCCCCTCGAGAACGCCATGATCGTACTATAGTTCGTTCAACAACAATAGTCATTTCAAAATGAGTAAGTCCACAAAGAAGAGTGGTACATCACCTGAATTTGGTAGGGCAATATTCAGCCTACGCGGTAAAGGGGGAACAAGTCACTATATTTGAACGGTCTCCACACATCACCCACGGCCATGAGTTATGCATCCTACACAGCTCATCGTACAAGTTATGGAGGCACAGAGCAAGAAATCATGGATAAAGTGAATGTTATCAGTCTCATTCTTATCCATTTAAAACGGGACAGAGAGTTCTGCTGTTAAAACGCACACGATAAGTCATGACAAAACCAAAAGCGCATCCTACTGTTACTAGACAAAAACCGGAGATTAAAAGTTAAATGCATCGGTCTAGGAGCTCTAAACTGGAAATATACCTTACGGATTCCTGATATTTAGTTATTTGAGTACAAATAGAGGAAGCCAACCGTAAACAATGGGATAAGGGAGAGCAAAATCAGGCAACCACCCAGAGCGACCAAGAAGTAAACACATATCCGCCCAAAAGGGCGACTTTCCCCCGAACAAATTTCGTCGACAAAAAATTCTACTCGAATCCTTAGGTAGGATGTAACTTTGAGATCTATCACTCTGGGCGCCATATCTGCAATTAAAAGTTGAAAAGAATTCCCCAGTTACATCGCTTCACTTAATCCTCCCGAGATTTTTTTTTGTATCAAGACGGTAAAAAAGAGTTACCAGTAAAAACTGCCTATTGATAAATTTACTAACCGCGCTTTCTTCCTCAGGGAGTGAAAAATCCAATGCTTAGGTCAAAGGGAGACTCCCCAGTTAGCGCCAAAACGCTCATAAAGTGCAAAGTTGGAAGGGAAATCAACCAAGACCAAACTGAACTCATGTTAAGTGTTGCCACATGAAAATGGGTCTTAAAAAAGAGTAGCGCTGCACACTCGTGCTATAGACACACATACCCGATCAAACCCCGTAAATCAAAGCCGGGTGAGATGATTGTGGACGTGGGGTAGTGACTGAACCAGAAGGTTTGGTTACTACCGTAAACCCTGGCGGAGAAAGATCGAAGAGATTTTGCCAATTCCTGCAAAAGGCGAAAAAAAATCCCAGGTGATAGTAACGCCTTTAAGTAACAGATGGCCATAGAAAATACACATGAACGCCATATTCGCACCATTACTCGCAAGTGAAATAAAAATCATGCAAGATAAGAACACAGAAACATGCGCGATGAATAAATATAGAGAGGCTAAATTTACTAACTGAAAACAAGGACGCTTTAAAAACATGGAAACAACTCGGTAAAATTAGCAGTTTAATTACATTTTGAAGAAAATCAATCAGGTAAACATAGAACACCTTCTCACGTCACTTACTGGAGTTATGAGTCCAAAGAAGTTGAGTGGACGCTTGATTCCGGGCGACGGACAGGCGTCCAAGGCGATGAAAGAGTAGGTACCAAAGGGTTTACGATGAGTAATCACGTAAGACTGAGTGAAATTTAGGCCGTCTACGGAGTACTGACTGAGAAGATAACAAGTTAAATAAGACTAAAGGTCATGAAAGAAACGCGATAATTATGAGCAAAAGAAGACAGAAAATACCTAATTGGGAAGAGTGCAAGCAGTGAACATGACACTTGAAGTGTCTAAGCCAATGAAAACTACCGCTATCGAGCAAGAAGTCAGACGACAAAGCAGTGTATATCATGAGAGAGAGGATAATCCTCGAGAACTGAAATAAACTGTTTAGAGGAGAAAGACACGTAGACTCCTTACCGAAAGTAATTCTTCGGGTGAAGGACAGAAGGAACGTTGAAGTTATCTGGGACATGTAATTTATGAACAGTAACAAACCATGGTTTCCGCGCATGTCCAACCATATGGTTCGTTGGGATGCACAAAACTTCCTTACAGTCCTATCATATGCTGCCCATTCCATTTCAAACTGTCCTGAACCTCGCATATTCGGAAATTTCGCATCAGTTATATCACCTAAAATAACAGGTAACGGTGATGCATTACCTGAAACAATAACAATATCTGGAACGATAACAGAAAAGTGGACAGAACACAGGCGAGAAAAATCAAGAGTCCTGCCTTTATCGTGAAACTGACTCAAGTGGAGGTCAGACAACTAACCCTTTGAGGTGAAAGTTAGGTTCCCTACCTGTATGAACCAAAACAATCGGTCGGTAGAATTGTCTGGAAAGATGAGGTCCGTTTCGTTGCGGGGAGAGAATTTAAGGGCCTGGATCTGAGATGATCGACGGAAATCAGCAAAGTAAAAAGCGGCATGCATCAAAAAAGCGAGAAGGATAACTGAAATTATAAAACATGAAAACGTCTTGGTCATTTTTGCACGTGCACGACCTTGACTTTCACCAATCAATCTACTAGCACTCAACACAATAAAACAGCAAATAACCCAAACCAACACCAGAAGATGCATGCAAAAAGCGAGTAATCTACTATCTAAACAAAGTATTTATATTTTGGATATAAGAAAGGCTAATAAGTTAGCAATTTAAATTTTATATTATACATACAGTCTTTTTTATAATTACTCCTAATTTAGAAGTGCCAGTGTGTAATAAAGTGCTTAAGGATCGCATTTACTTTTAAATGATAGCTGGTTTTAAAGCTGCTTGCCTTTCTCACAGGCCATGTCACCCCGTACGCTTATAGCAGCGGCTCATTAGGGCTGACTGTTAACAAAGCCGAGAGCTACAAAAACGTCTGAAGCATCACAAGATCTGTGCTTATTTTTAAGGGCTATCGTTAAAGCTCTTCTGTACAAATGTTTTATGTCGATTATCACAACACTGTCAATGTAGCGTCCCGAGGCTCCCTTTAAGGAAAAAGAAGGCACAGTACTGGGGCAGAATATATATTCTGGAAACAGGGGGTGTAGCGGGATTTCGTCAGCGTCCTTCCCCAGGGAAGGCTAGACCGACTTTATTCCTTTGTGCTGTTGGGTCGTGAAGGTACCCTCTGCGAAGTTCAGGATTGCTCCAGTCTTGCGAAGGAAATCAACGCCTAGTATCGCGTCCAATACTAATTCCGGAAACATTATAAATTGTAATTTCCAGGATTCCTTCCCTATTGTAATCTTTAGCGACGTCTCTCCGGTCGCTTTCATCTTCCTCCCTTTAGCTGAGAGTAGTTTTATGGAGGAAGAACGGGCACGGATATTGCGGAAGAGATCTGGGAACGCTTCGGGATTCACAAGGGACCTAACCGCTCCCGAGTCCAGAAGGAAACGACAGGGGTATCCTTCTAACTTGCCGAGAGCTTGTAAAAATGGAAGAGAGGCGTTTGGGGGTTGGCAAGATAACAAGTAGTAGGTCTCACCTGCTCTTGGGGTCTGGCGTGAGGGGATCCAGCGAGGACGTGGCGGATTTGACCGACGGTGGGCCGTCTGGGACGCTGATGTCAGGGGAAATTCCTGACGTATCCTGGTCGCGGCCTTGACCAAATGATTGAGATCATTGGTCTTCATTGCATTGAGTCTCGCAGCGATAGTCGGAGGTTGGACACCCGAGCAGAATTGGGCGGCCGCCCAGCTGGTCACTCTAGCTGGGAAGCAACCTCTGAAGGCTCTTTTAGCTAGGAGTTGTAGGCTCCGAGCGTAGTCTTCATCGTTTTCACCCACCTTTTGGTCTCGGTGGAAGAACTCTCTGGCCAGCGGACGTTCACTCTGATCAATAGCCAGTTGAGAGAGGATCTCACAGCAGTTGTCGATGTCGGAGTCGGGAGTGACTCCCGCTTTTATTGCTGAGAGGAAGAGCTCTTGTGGAAGAGCGTGGAGGAGCAGCGGAATTCTCTGCCGCTGGGGGTATAAGTGGATGTAAAACCTAGTGGTTTGCATCCAATCTTCAAAGTCCATGTCGTCTTTGAAGGGGGGAGGTCCGCCAACGCTGCCACCTTGCTATGAGAAGCACGAGTTCTTTTAGCCATCACTTTATTTAAGAAGAAAAGGCGGATAACATAGTCGATCTACGGGGGTTGTGCCTCCGGCTCCGGTGGAGAAGCGAGTTCCTCTGCGGCCGCGTGGATCTTGTGTTCCCGCCTCTCACCTACCAAGCGCATATAAACACCACATTTATTACAGAGGGCTTGGGGGCTGTTGGCACGTCCCGGAGGCAGGCCAACCGGCTAGTACAATATGACCACCCAAGTGACCGAAATCGGCAGTTCGAACAAACAAAGTATTGCAGTCAATGCTGCAGGGAAAAGTCCTCAAATCAAACCCACTGTTGCCGACTTTGCGTGCAGCTGAGAAGGTAAATGACCTCAAGGTCACCGGCCCCTTTTAAAAAGTAAGCTAAAATTAATTTTTTTTCTTTTAAGTCACACCGACCGAAAGAGAATGCGCTTTTGCGCTTTTCGCAAGAATACTGGCCTACAAGCAAGACTATTGCACAAAGGACAGATTTTAACATTGTTTTATGGGAAAGAGTCCCCGAATTTACGTTTTTTGTCACTCTGTTTTCACCTCAGCCCTATTTATGCGCGGCAAAACGCCTCCTTCTGCCACGCTAGAGTTTGGCATTCTCTAAAATAAGTTAAGTTTGTCATACTTTAGGAGGGGGTTTTGCCATTCGCTACTACCAATGTAGGGTCCTAAGACTTGCCTGATGCCAAAAGAGGTCGTGATTCTGGAGCAGAATGCGTATCGTCGACGCCCAGAAGGTCTTTGGGCTTCTGAGACGGTCCAGAGGTCATACTGCCCGACGAGAGTACAGAGGGCGTACAAATCAGCTGCCAAGTGGTTCAAACGAGGAGGAACTGCAACAATGAAAAGTGAATACTCTGGTATCTAATCAGTTGGAACAAGGTTGTCACGCATTTAATCATTTATTACGCCACACAAACTTAACTCAGAATGCTGTAACTAATGATTTGGTTGCAGGAGCAATGTATTAACACGGGAGATAATTTTTTTGGGGATATATAAGCGAACTTAATGGAATGCAGTTTCTTGTCTACCCTTTCCAATATACGCACTCTCACGGCTGATTTAATTGTTTCACTAACCTTCGCTGAAAGATTTGCACTGGTCGAAACAATCACCCAGCGAGACAAGGTAACTATGGTTCAGAAGTACATTAAATCCGGTATTTTTTAAAGAACGGTGTAGCAACCTCGTCAGCGACATTGGCCCATAGTGATTGGTATGATCCGATATTTAAATTAAGCACGAATTAAATAGAACTACTTCTACTACTGCTACTTCTTTGTAATGGTTCGTACTTCACACGCATTGAACAGCCGTGCATGGAGACTTCTGGATAGTTCATTTGACTTGTCGCTCATTAAAGGAATTGACATTCTAGCACTCTAACTACCGTTGGTTGATACGACCACATCAGTTGAGGCGATTGCCGTAGAACTTAAAATTAGGAGGTGACCATAACATCATCGGTTCACACGGCCAGTTCAAGCGATCAAGCATCTTCTTCATAACCATCGCATATCCAAGTTACACTTGCTGAATATTGGCTGCCGTTTATCAACATCATGACACACAGTGAAATCGCGGCTTCAGAAGAAGCCATCCTTTTACGCAACTGTTGCATTTTGCTAATACGGTCACGGCAACTAAATTTGGACAAATGGGGAAGCCACACTTGCAATCCAGAATGCGCTTTTCTTCGAAGCTAAAATGCCGATGAAGAAATTGCAGCTGACGAAAACAACTACCTAAAGTTAGCTACTTTTTGATAAGAAAATACGATTTCGACTAAATAAGTATCATTTACACATGCGAGCTTGTCTTCTAAATCGCTGTTCGTCGATCGCAACAGGAGATCTTCTATGTGTGGATGTGATCATTATGACCTCTGAGTAGCTAACTAACGGATGCTTCACCTGGGAAAATCTACGAGCACCACACCTAAATCGCCATTTTAGGCAACGCAATTGTCTTGGAAGCTACCCACCAAGAATCCCCTAACCTTACCAAAGTATTTACAACTAGAAAATTTAACAACTGCATCAACCAAAGCCAAACTATGTAACGCCACCTAATGTACAGGAAACTACACCAAATAAAACACCAAACTGAACTAGGAATCAGATAGATACCATGCTAGGTGTCCAATCATCAGATGAATAAGATATGGTTTCGGCAGAACTCCTTATAAGATTATTACTGAGCACTAAATATAAGTACTAATGTCCCATTTGAATAGCACATGGTCTAGAATTTTCAGCCGCCTTTGCCCGACATCAATGCATCCGCCACGATCCCGTCCGCTGGTGCAGTGACCAACCTTAAAAACGAACCTCCACTTGCTTATGATACTGGCGAATTGCCACTGTTGCTTAATGCAACTATCTTCACAGAAAGACAATCGCTTCTCAATGCTTCCTCCTCACCTCTCCTTGCCTTGGGCTCTAAAGTAGCACTAATTGCGTCTCCAAAGGCTCCCTCGCGCCTTTAATGCAGACTGTCTAGTTTTTCCACCCTAATTTTTCTAACAGCGCTCACCAATTCCTCCACTTTATACTTTTGTTCATTTCGGGAGTTTTTTTCTGCCAATTATTCGAAGTTTTGGAGTGGCCTCTTTAATGGTTCCTTTTCCTCACATGATGTCTCAAGTAAATTATGATGATTTAAAAAGTTATTTTAACATTATTTTCTTTGAAATGAAATCTTCCCTATTCTGAGAGCGCGTCTTCTCCACACCCAAGGAAACGTGTGATCTATTTAGCAAATTCAAATCTTGAAATTTTCTTTTAAAATTGATCTAAAAGTGGGAATATTGTCGCACAACATGGAGTAATGATACATCTTAAACGTATGCTGACCATTAGGTGTTAAGAGTTAGAGCAATGGCCCAAAAGGGATATGCACGGTATCTTCGCGTTTTCCCGTTCACCTTACTTCAGGCAGTCCTCTTTAACCCCATCTTGCGCCATGGATGAAGACTGTACTCATCCCACATCTTCTCATCACACACAAGATTCTTAATCTTCAACTGAAAGGCCTCATCTGCCAGTCGCTGAGCCTCCTTCTCCTTCTCAATCTCTTCAGCCTCTCGCTTCCTTTGTAAACAAATTTCTTCCAACTGCTTCATAAGCGATGATCTTAAGGCCTTACGCTTTGTTTCCGCAGCCGTCTCCGAAGCTTTCCTCATTTCTTCTTCTAGGCGTTTATCCTCAAGTAAATACTTTGTTTCCTCTTCAAGCTTCTGTGCTTTGAACGCAGCTCGACGCTTTGAATTTTCATCCAAAGCACCTTTGTGTGCTTCAAAAGTCTCCCTGTTTAACTGTTGGACAAAACACCGACGTGACTTTTCGCGTTCCTGCTGTATGCAACAGTACTCCTCGGCAAATTCATCGCGTTGTTTGTCCACCGCGGCCTCTGAGCACCGGCGATGGTCGCGAACTTGTTGCTGATACTCTAAGAAGTCTTTGGCGTCATGATTGAGACCTTTCAGACGTTCTCTTCTGTCTGTGTTAGGTAATTCCTTCATCTGCCAGTGTTGATTTATTGCTTTTTCAAAAACCACATTTTCATCTTCCTCTTGCTTGAGCCTCATCCGCACTGCTTGCATTTGACTCTGAAGACTCTCACTCATTTTCTGCTTCGCCTCAATCTTTTGCAAAGTCTCCTGTTTTTGCAATTCTGCTTCTGCTTCCATGGTCTCTTCGAGTTCCTTCAAGGTGTTTAACTTGTTCACCTCCTCCAGCTTCCGTTTGGCCTCCTTTTCAGATATCTGTTGAAGAAGGAAGTCTTGGTGTTGCTTATTGAGGACTTTTTTATCGTTACTTCTGATTGAATCAGCTTCTGTAAGTTGGCAACTGATTCCATCATGTTGCTGAATGCGAATCATATCACGTGCCTTTTCGTATTCTCTCTGCTTCCTCCTGAATTCATTTATAGCCCTCTGATCCATCATTATCTCTCTCTTGTAAATTTTTGGCCTACAGAGTCGATATTCGTCACTTGACAAGTGGAGTAGTCGTTGGTATTCGCGTTCTGCCACCTCTGCATTTTTGGATTTGATTTGTTCTTTGATAGCGGCTGCCTCTGCTATTATCGACTCTTTTCGAGCTGTCTCTTCTGCGTGCATTTTTGCAGAACAGGCGGCCATGCTTTCCGCCCTTTCACGCCTAAACAATTCGCACAGCTTGGTTCTGCGTATCTCCAACTTGGCACTGATATCGTTCATAACTGTACGAATTCGTGTATTAAAGACTGACTTCTGGTACTGAGCTTGGTCGCGCCTCCTCCATGCATCGTATACACGTTCCAACTCAACGGACGACATTTTAGTGCTGCAGCGATGAAGGCAGTAACAGGAGATAAGGAAGTGCGGGTACAATGCAAGGCTTGAAGTGTCGGCGCAGTTTGAAGTCTTGCCATCGATCGTTTCCTCTACCGTATTTGGATGGTTGTAACATTAATAGCCTTCCAGTCTACTGCTCCGCGTCATTTATAGAGGCAAATAGTTTTTAAAAGCAATCAAAGCAGTTTTAAAACTCACTGGCGCGTTCCATTTCCCGGGCAGTGAAAGCAAAACACTTTGAAGATGTTAGGTAATTTCTTCAATTTGCAACTAAAATGGTTGAATTTTGTTACAAAATAATAAGACCAAACTTGTGCCCCGAGTGTTTGTTTTGCTCCGCAGGACAAAAAATTGCAGATTCATAGTTCTCTTTTTCCACCTTTTTGCCCACTTTAAAAGTTAACTTCGACGTTCATTCTTTCCACTTCATAGAAAGTCACTCTACAAAATGTGGGATCGTGCTGACAAGAGTGGGAGGTCAAACAGTGAATCACCCTTGACTTGACGAAAACTTTCAAAGACCTTATTTTTCCCATCACTTCCAGCGTCTGTTGCTGTTTCTCCTGTACCAGCAGATGAGGTTCTAGAAGGGTTATTAGAAGCAAATTATCATTTAGGGCATTTTTTTGTCATGAAGATGGGGTACGATGCAAATCGCAATTTCGGATCCCACACAGATATCTCCATTTGAGTGACTAAATTGAACATGCTATTTCTGGAATTATGCTTTTGCACCAATGCAGCTATTGAACCCGGGGAATTCAGCCATATATGACAGTCCTTGAGAAGTATGTTCTTACCCTTTGCATTAGTTGCTCATCACCTGTTACTTTGGTTAGTAAATATTACAATTCATACTAAAATAGGGTAGAATTGCCATATGTGTTGTTATTTGACACATTATTCTTCGAAAAATTGTTTATTAATGGCGCAGATCACTGAATGTGCTATGACTAAGGGGTGGAATAGATGATTTCTCAATGGAATCACCCATGGTTTATTCTAAAACGGAATTTTATCAACTGACTACTGTTCCTCTTGGAAATCAGAAGCTACGAAGCCTTTATTCTGAGAGGAGTAAACTATCCTAGGATCAATTCATCTACTTTGCGGTAAAATCCCATTGGGAGAGCTTCCCCTCAAGTACTTGGTGCTTGATCCCCCCAAACCTCTCGACGTCCTGGCACTAATGCTACTAATGCAGCATTAGTAGATGTTCTTTTGTGATGAGCATTGAGATGCGCTGCCATGCCTGGTTGACATGTTCGTGTGCATCAGTCGTTCTGTTCCACACTGCACACCAAACTGTTATGTGTTGATTTTAATGGACTTTTGAGAACAGACTTCACAATACTATTTTTTGTAAGAACCTTAATCCTTCCACTGCATCAAGCAACTATGTTGCTGGATCAAATTACAACTCACCAAAAGGTAGTATTCACGACATCGCACCACATGGAAGGCTTGAAGTAGAAATCCCTTCAGTTTGCGTTTTCCATTTATAACTTACATTTACCCAAAGATATCGATTTCTAGAATGCTGAGCACAAACGGCACATCTGCGTACTGTCCATAAGCAGCCCGCTACGGAGCCACATGGATGTGATAAGGGTGGTGGGTTGGGTACCACGTAATTTGCCATTATTGCGAACAAGTCTGACTGGAGCTAAAACGCTGCTCGCAAATCATAAGCCAAAAATTAGTTGACATTTTTTTTTTCTTTCAGCTGATGAGTTGGGCAGCAACAATTACATGGACAAATGGATGTATGAAGATTGAAAATGGGATAAATGACTCTATGCATATGGACGGATAGGCTAGCCAAAACGAAAATGTATTCGCAGACCTCTCTCTTTTTCCCCTCTTTTCAGTCTATGGACAGGTTAAATGGTGCATACGATGAAAACGTCTTCACAGTGGTTGATAAATTCACAATGTTTAAGGAAATGCGAGGAATGAAAGACTTATTCTGTGCAAAAATGGTGACAAGGGGGCAAAAAAGGTGAACCTTCTGTACCCTGAATTCTATACAATCCTTGATGTGTGTTTGAGTGGAGCCGAAATCACCTGCATTCGACCGTAGGCGTTAATCTTGGATAATGTCAATTGTCTCCTTACAGTGGTTGAAGTAATAGAAGGGGAATTATTTTAGCATCGTAGCTCACCAAGACTCGATGCTTGACCACGCACTCGGACATAATTCCCTCCTAGCCTGGTTGGAAGTCATTAATTAGCGCATTGAAGAACGAGTACAATTGGTTGACTCGAAGTTTCATAGTATCATGGAATTGAATACCGTAAACTACATGAAGCCTAATGCAAAAGGGACAGCACCAATTGTGACTAATACATGGAGCGCCAGCAAGCAAACACCAACGATTGAAACCATAAGTGGCTGAAACACTTCTGAATCAGAAGATCCGGCTGTCACTTCGAAAAATTACTCCGTTTAACTTCTGCAGGCGAACATGTCGCGGCCTCTAACGCCTGTGTCATAAGAGATCTAGATCACATTTATTACGGAACGTCTGAAAAGGCAAAGCAATATGGTGTAGCAGAGTTTTGTCTGCTTCAATGAAATCGTTTTCCATGCGTTGCAGTTGGAACCTTGCACCGGTGGCATTCGCCTCCACCGACCCCAAATACTGAGGCATTCCGCTCTATTGAGGCGCGACGGCGGAGAGTCAAACAAACAATTAGTGTTTCACGCGAAGCCACCTGAGGCGCATCCGGAGTCAAGCGTTTCCCAAAATTGTGGTAACCCAAAACATTATGGAAGACCAGAATATGGTTAACATACAGAAAAGCTAAGAGGCTGTTAGTGGCCGGAAGCCCAGGCGGCAGAGCGAAAGTACAATCCACAGAGCCCTAAATGCCTGTGTAGTCAAATTTACAATTTTAAAATATCTCTAGTCATCGCGGTGCGTGTGCATGAACTACTGACTTCCTATATTTCATTCATTCATCGCGAGGAGCCTCCCATCGTATTCTTGTATGCATACAGTACGGGTTGCCACAACAAGTTTTCGATTACTCTCCTGCATGGCAAAATGTACCTGGTTACACAATCTCTCGCTTCTCTAACGGTGGTGTTGCCACTCGCGCACTCCCAGTCCTGGTGGAGCATGAAGGCGCCCAAACCTCCCCATGTCCCACCCTAATCAACGCCACAATCCAACTACTAAGACAATGTCCCTAATTGGCTGCTCGTTTGCAAGATTTCATGATCCTCTCTTGAAATTTTTGGAAAATAACCACGCTACAACGTGGATGAAATCTGCTAACTTGTTGCCTCAAAGGGAGAATAAAAAACCCAAGAATTCAGACTTAATTGTAAAATTGACCGAATGGGAGTGCGAAACTTAACAAACTTCTCTTAGTTAGGCAATACAGATTAGATACACCCCATCATGTTCATGCTCAAGCCATTTATCTAAGATTCCAGCAAAAAAATCGGCGAACACAAAAAAATAAAGCAAAATAATCCTCTTATAAATAATGTACTTGCCTCGCCCACATGCATGATGCAGCGGGGGCCAGTCTTAGGGCCTATGAATCACCAATTCACGCATTTGTTCCAACCAAAGTGTGGAAAGTTGCTTAGCATGATGATCGCAGGACAGTGGAGGGGCCTGACACAAACAGCAGCACATTCACTTATCTGACTGCTTACCTAGAGCGATCGAAAATGCCGGCCACGAAGACGAAGCTGGGGCATTGATAAAGGGTACGCATTCAGCTCAAACAACACAGGACTAAAGTCCAGTAAATTAAAAAACAAGTGAGGACACAGCTCTTGGTAGGTCAGACATCATTACACTACCTCACCTCGGTACGCATGAAAGTCCACTTTTTTTGGCCCCGCCAGGGTTATAATAAACACATTTGCTTTTTGTACGCGGTAAAAGAACAGGTACTGAAAATTGTTTGTTCGTTCATAAGAAGAAGTCTGAAAACAAAATTGACGATTCGTATCGCTACAGAGGTGTCAGGCTGATTTAACCACAACATTGTGGGGTCTTGCCATTACAAAGAGACAAAACAAAACGTGAGCACAGAATGGGAAGTAACTAGTCCCGAATCAGCATCGGCTGGGATAACCCCCCAATAGAACGCCGTAACGTAGAGGGAGCACAACCAACAGGTCAATAGGTGACACATCGACATCGGAGGCATAGCCCATTCACCCAGTGACGCCTATTCTAAAATTGCGTTGGAGATAAAGGAATTACAACAAAAAAATCAAGCTTCTCAGAGGTAAAAACATCAAAAATGAAATCGACTAAGCACAGTGCAAAGGCAGTGCAACTAAAGCGTGTCAAGAAGCAATTTTGTGGACGAGATAATGCCAAAGACGAGAGCTGATGCACGCACACTCACACACATCTGCACAGGTTAGATAACGTCACATGTCTGGCCACGCGCACCAGCGAAAGAGGTTGTAGCGCCAAGTCCACCAATAAGACAGCTGAGGGACGTCAATTAATTGTCGCGCAAATGACAGTGACAACGACACACGGGGTCTTTGGCAATGAATGTACCAGAGAGGCTTAAAAGCATTTCATTTCCAGCGTTGCTTCAAAGCAAATCCCAGTCAATAGGAGAGGGAAAGTTAGGGGAAAATATTACATTTCGGCTGAGAGAAAAATGAGGCAACTTTTTCTCCCTGAAGTCTCAGAAATGCGCTGTCCATTAGACATTGGGATCATGTCCTTGTTTGTTTGTTTGCCCCTCCTCTTCCTCCTCCTCTGAGTTCTCATCCATGCGTGGGCCACTAAATAATGGAACATATTGCCCTCCCTGTAAGTTCACATTCAAGTTTGGTTTACCAGATGATGAATCGCCCTCTTCCTCTGAGGCTGCGGTTGCATTCATGAGGCGCCCATTAGTCGGAGATTCAGCTGACTCCCTAAGTTTGAGGAGTTTTCGACGCTTGATGCGTTTGTAGATGCAGCAACAGATTATGATTAGCATAATCAGGAGAAAGGCCAGTGCACAGAAGAAGATGACGACATAAATTAATCGGGAGTAGAACGACGGACGTTCTACGGGATCTGAACAAGTGGTGTTGAACACTTCTGCTGCTACAGCCCTCTCCAGACATAGGAGTGGCTGAATTTTCTCATAGTCGGGGTTCACCAGGCTCTTCAATTCGACGTTGCACCACGAAGAAGAGTTGCCCCAAGTAGAATGGGCGTCCCCACAGTCGCCATTGTCTGCAGTGCAGAGTAATTTAAAGATGAATCAGGGGGGAGGGAGATGGGTAGAGTAACTCGAGCGCCCACAGGCACTAAGACGGTGATAAGTTTGAATGACAGCTGAAAGCAAAAAAAGGACATACAGGCGGAGACGAAAACCATTTGAATGGAGCCATTAAGGTGACTCTTTTCCAGGGGGTAGTACCAGACGATGGAACAAGTGACGTTTGTCGCCTCGGGGACAGTCACAATGGGACCGTAGAGGTCGGAATTTGAATTGTCTTCACATGAGGCCTTGATCTAGAAGGTTTTATAGCCCAGTCTGTTACAATAATTGCTGTTACTTCCCATCGATTGTGTTTCAAACGCAAAGACTGAAGAAGTTAAATTCAATGAAAACTGCAAAGATTTGAAAAAAATGAAAAAGAAGTTAGCTCACATTGAGTGATCCAAATGCCCAGCCGGTTACAGTTGCATTCCAGCTTAGACTTCAGTAGAGACCATGTTAGACAGTGTCAAAGCTAATAAATCAAATTCGTAGCCCACAAGTCAACCAAACTACCTGCTGGAATATTCCAGCCGGAGACAAACATACCACTGACAATTCACTGACAATTGAATGCGAGGTAGCCCTCACCTAATGTGTTCGAAGTGGATCTGTAAATGTTATGGTGTTACTCACACTGCTTCATCACCATTACCAATGGGAGAAAAAATCAGTTAATCTGCACCGCAATGGAACGATACAACAGGTGCATTGTACTACATAGCACTACAGTAAGAGGGCTATCATTAGTAAGAAATTGACACGTTAACACGTTACAAAGTTAATTCCAAGTATGACTCAGTTTGACACGTTTGAGATGGAGGAATACCGTAACACCATTGCACTCAGCAGATGGTAGGTCACACCATAAACGAACACCCGTTACAACTTCCATAAGGTAGTCTGTACGGTGGTCAATAGTGCCATTGTCTGTAGGTGTGGAAAGACGTCATGACGAAACGTCTTGAGGTAAGGCTCATTACGGTAAGGCAGCACTCAGATAATGCAAATGTCTCCCATGACAGCTGTAGGTCGTCAATCCTGCGAGCGGCTACAGTGACCAATCCTTCGTGCATTCATATTCCTCACACAGGAGGCCTAGTCGACGCATAATTTCCAGAGGAAATACGCGAAGCGATGAAGCGGTGAAAACAATAGCACCATGATGGCTTTCTGCACAACCGCACGCTATCCAATGCATTAATTCCGCATTAGTAACAACCGAGCGCTTCAACATTGATGGCGAAAAAATAGACCAAACTCAATGACAAATATTCTTACAATGATTCCAAGCTATCAGTTGAAAGACAGTATGTTGATGCAGCGAAGAGCCATGCAGAGGAATGGCGATTTTCACTCCTTAAAATCTGATCTTTCCTGCCTATTATACATTTGAAGTTGCCAATTTAGCATAAGAACGAATCTGAGGAAAAAGCAACTCACGTCACTAATAACATCCCCTTTCCTGTTGGCAAGGCTGCATGCCAATTCGGCGCAGAATTCGCGTGTGTTGAAGCTGAGGCGTGGGAGGTTGAAATGACGGAAGGTGAAAAGGAGGACCGGTTGATTTGGTGGCTTATCGAAGGCAAAGGAGACCCTCGCGACATGGCCCACCACCTCTCCGACACGCATTAGGTATGCGGAAGCACCGGAAACTAGGACCATTTCACTAGGTAGTGTAACTGCAATGAAAATGAAAAGACAATCGACAGTTTATGCGGTCAGAGTCCACACTATTGAACAATGTCAAGCAAGACTTGATGAGTTGGGTTGAATTAGGAAAAGTGGACAAACTCAATAGTATTGCAACAAGCGCTCAATTGGAGCTTCAAGCCTTAAAAGAATTCATTAAATAGATTTGGAATTTAATTAAGTGCACTGCACTTTGTTGGCACTGAAATTACAACTATATCTGATGCCACAACAACAAACTAGAAAGACTCACAAGCCTAAAATGGATTGCTAAAAATGCAGGTGGGTAAACTACCCAAGACGTGGCCTTAGCGCTCCAGCTGTAATTTGTTTGTGAAATGTACTCTCCATTGACCGTTCAATTGAACTGGACGTTTTCATTACCCTAATCTTAAATACTTCAGCTTACGCCGACTTTTGATGTGGGCCGACTTTGTAGACTCGATTTAAGATCGCATATGACAATCAGAAATAGAACTAAAAATTAAAAGAAAAACAATTGGAAGCACAACAAAGGGATTCAAATTCACAATGTAATAAAACATAGGAGAGAAGGGTTTAATGCAGCTCAGAAGAGAGTACAGAGCGATTGCTATCCTAATGGCCAGCTATTACAGAGCAAATTCGGCATAGATGAAATCACAAAAAATTGCCTGAGAACGGATGTGTAGTACAATACTCTACCATTATAAACTGCACCGTATGTCAGCGTCACTGTAATAGTTAGCAGGATAAAGAAGGATTGCACGCATGTCGACCACATATCCATGCGAAAGGAGAGCTGCCAGAGACGGAACAAAGCACCTAAGAAGAAAAACATAAAAAAACGGTAGGAAGTGACATGTTAAGATAACTAAATATTTGTGAAACCTAATAAAACACTTTTGGTAAGATGGAGTATAACAGAGGCTGGACGAGTTATGCTGTAAATGTCGCATTTGTACAAACTTAAGAGCGCAAAACGAGAGCATGTTAAAGGCTTTACTTTGAATTACGAGTTAAGCTAATTAGAGGAGATTTATTCAAAGGAGCACGCAAACTGCGGAACTTATTATTTCATTTCATGTAGAGGTAAAGAAAGCCTAACAAAGCGTAAAGTAGAGCTGAGCCTAAGTAATAAATGACGATACGATTTTTATGCCTTTATGAGACGTGCAAGAATCTATTCAAGTCTAACACAGGTAAGCTTCTGATTCGTCACATAAAACTGTTAAGAAAAACGCCAGATAGGACTAAGAAGCAAAATTCACACCCGGAGAGCGAGCCAATTCGCTAAAGCACAAAACCCAGACAAAAACACCTCAAGCAATGGCGACCCACAAACCTTTTTGGAGCGCGCACAAACTAAAATCATGCCCTTAACGAAGTGATTCATTCAAATTAAAATTAATAATGAAAGTGAGGTCTTCGTAAAAAGAATATATACCCAAAGTACTAAATCATGTAAACGCATGCACAACTTATTTGAGTGGTTAAAAATGTCATAATAAAAAACGAAGAACATTAATATGCCAAAAAAATTTTAAGTTACGTGTATCATTTCATAGCATTTAAACAGAAATTTATAACACTTTTTATAGGTTCCTTCCCCTCTGTAACCACTGGTTGGGCTGGTCGCATTGTAAAATATCCATTAATTCTGTTTAACTAGAACCGGTTCACTCTCAACGGGAATAAAGACGCCGGACCCGTTCGATCATGGAACATGAAAGTGGCGTTAGGTGCGTGCTATTAGAAGGCATAGTGTTACGTGACACCTCTAGTATGACTCAGTCGGAAAGGAGCGGCGAGCGTGTCTATGACAAGATCGTCTGCAGTACTTTGTTTATTTGGACCGCCGATTTCGGTCACTTGGGTGGCCACGTTGCACTAGCCGATTGGCTGGCCTTTGGGTAATGCCAGCAGCCCCCATTCCCTCTGTTTCCAGAATATGTATATTCTGTTCAAGCAATATGCCTTCTTTTACCTTAAAGGAGGTCTCAGGACGCTACATTGGCAGCAGCGGAAAGCGGACCCGACTTTGATGGATTTCTACCCTGATCCGTACCGTTTGTGGCAAACTTTGGCGGTGTGAAAGAAACGCATGTGCTATGGATGGGAGAACCTTTGGCATCCCATAACAGAAGGGCTAAGACCGGCATTCATCTTCGGCATCTCCCTCACCCTCGTGCTCAGCAAGGAAGCTATTAACAACTCAACGACAATAGCCGCGAACTTCAAGTCTAGTTGAACTGCCAAGAGAGATCGGCGACGTTGTGCTCAAGCATCCTCCGTATGCTCTGTCTCAGGTTCTTGGGCAACTCGCCTCCCTTTGCCGAAATGTGCATCTACAGATGTGGAATGTGCAGGACGCCATTCGACGGCATCGTTTTATGCTTTGCACACTTGGATCACGTGCATCCCGTTCCTGTGAGGCCCGATTGTCTCATTTGCTCAGGGGTCTACAATGCCCTTGGGTTTGTCCCACGGCATGAAAAACCCTGGAATCACAATGTGTGTCGCGTTTGTCTCGATCCATTCGAAAACTTGGATTTATACTTCTATTATTTCAGTTGAACATATTATCGTGGGAGAGGAGGACGCAGAAATACGTCTTTGCTGCATCGAGCGCTACGCGGAATTTATGGCACTGCAAGAATGCATACGCTGGAATCTCGATGACTGACACGGTTTATTTGTTTGTTTGTTTGGACCGCCGGTTTTGGTCACTTGGGTGGCCATATTGTATTAGCCGGTTAGCCCGTCTCCGGGCCATGAAAAAAGCCTCCAATCCCTCTGTTTCCAGAATGCACGTATTCTGCCCTAGTACCATGTCTTCTTTTACCTTAAAGGAAGTCTTGGGAAGCTACACTAAGGGAACTCACAATTTTTAGGGAAGTAACCGTCAAAGCTATTCAATACGTAATTGATTTATCTGTAAAACTACTACACAATGGCTGACTTTTTCGAACCTAGCACAGATTAGCCATCGAAAGGAGCTTCTTTGGTTCTCACCTCAAACTGGCTTGGTAGACGCCTTAGCCACTGTGCTAGAGTCTTCGATAGGCGTAATTGTAGCTGGGCCATAATAGTAGCCCGAACCATCTCTACCAGGAAAGTGGTTATCAATCACAGCATCGCGCGTTTTCGGCTTCTGGGTGGTCATGCGAACGAAACTTCCAAAGAGCGTTTTACAGTGTGCAAAGATAAGGATTGCCACACACATTTTTCAACAATTTATTTTAATACTGCTTAAAAATATTACTGTTTTGGTAACTCATTACATTGCGCATAATATCGCACTTTTTTTATATTAATGTGGTGAGTTTTGTCTTTTCGCCACGTATGAACTCTAATAATACATCGGTTTTTGTTGGCTGACAGTTTGAAGCTTTAAACTACTATTGTATTTCAATTTATTTTGATTTTACGGATTAGACGCGTAGTTTTAATTTTGTTAATTGGTTCTAACCTGGGGTCGTTTGGTGTGTAGCTAGTTTCATGTCATCTCTCCACCAATCAGTCGAATTCTGTAATCGTTAAGAACGCATGGCATTATCTAAAGGCAGGTGATGTTCACTTATAATTTCTCAAGTACTACGCCTTGGAATATGGCTACTAATCTGCTCTCCATTTGTAGCTGGGATGAAAACCCGGGACATCTCAAGCGGTGAAGTGTCTTCCACCAGCAGTGATGATGAGTTGCCCACGAAGGTGCTACGTATGACTGGTGCACTCATTAGCAAGTCATATCTCTTCTAGGTGGGCGTTCACCAGATCGAGTTAGATCGGGTAAATTAGTTAAAAATCGGGTTTGGCAGTCAGTTGCGCTTGAAAATACCCTTGAGAAGGCCTTCAAGGGCACGACTCTCGAGTCCGTAAGAATCATCCTTTTCTGCTTATTGGGTTGCCGTTGTAGGATGAGTTGATATTGATCAATCGTGGTGCTGAAAGCTATTGTTTTGATGAAAACAGGGTCGTTACGAATTCGGTTGCTTCAATGGATAAACAATCTTCAAGTCGTAAGCGTCGCCTCAGTGAGCGACTAGCACCTCGATCCTATGACAAAACCATACCTCGCGACCATTACGGTGTTACTTTTGACAGCTCTTCTGATGAGGTTGTTCCAGCTATCACGAGTTTTCTGCAAGAAGATCGAGAGGATTTGATTGGTGAGTCGAAGTGTGTAGTCTCATCCGCACATGTGTAATCCCAATCGGGGTGTTCGATGCTTTCTTCATGGCGAAGAATGCTTTAAAGGCGTATAGTTGGGTTGTTCTAGTAAAGACTTCAACTTGATTCAATGCGGATTTCCACTTTATTGGGTTTTGTCCACCGGGTCCTCTTTATGTCTTATGTTTTCCTCGTCGCTCTTTTGCTTCTCGCGTTTTAGAGCGAATTGTAAAAACCATTGGTGTGAGACGTGCACTGGAATTCTGCTACCTCACCGAAGATATTGAAAGGTGTGGAGGTTTGTGCACTATGGTACGCTCTCTGTAAATTTTTCGGACATCATCGTGTGACAGTTTTCCTACAACCTTGTGATTACACATTTGTTTTTGGTCGTGGCTTTCGTCATTTTCGTGCCCCTGTTCTAGACCCAAGTCCCAAAAATCTTAGCCCCAATTTCTGATCGCTTTCTGTTCTAATATGCCAGAAGCAGGCGCCCCGTGAGTCTATGTAGTAACTTGTTTCATTGTCTATTTTAGGATGGAACTCGGCGCCGAACTCCTGGTGGTGTTTTTTTCCTCCTGATTCGACGCTCTGATAAGGTTTCAAAAGATGAGAAAAAGCTTATCTTCAAGGAAACCTCAGCGGCAAAGCTGCTCAAAAGGCGGTAACGTTTGAATCTTCCTTTATTGGTTCGTGTGGAGGAAGTTGGGTTTTTTGCCCTGCTTACTGTTTGAGCATCTCAGCTTGTAGTTTTCACTTGCGCTATCTGGATCTCGGAGCCGGGTCGACCACCACGACCCAGAGGTCTTATCGTTTTAATGTGACGAAAGACCAGTAATAGTTTATTGTTCCGAAATCTATTATTCTGTTAAAACGTTTTGGTTCCGGCAGCTTTTATAAACTGGTAAAGAATACATTTCGCTCTAGTGCTACCTGTGTGGCACCGGTGGTGAGCATTCTAGGATAATAAAGGAGCAACTGCAAGCAATTAACCCCTTTAGTCATAAGTTATTTCACTCTGCTCGTTTAGATCCGGTTGTAACAAAATTTATACTTAGGGTTTTTTGAATGCTTTAGTATTTGTTTTTTTTAACTTATTGCATAATTTCACTCTTGCCTCGGTCGTTTCAGACTTCGACAAGCGCAGCGACGGCGAGCGGCTGCCGCACAGGCGCGGAAGCACCCCTCTGATTGCGAGGAGAATGTTGACTTTAGGGACATGCCTTCACCTAATGTATACATTGAGTAGCCGAAGACTACGTTTCTTGTGCTGTCTCGGCTCGCTGCATAAAAATTCATCATTCCTCCAGACACCGCTCTTTCCAGATTTGCCTGGTGGGTGGTCTTTAATCTGTTCCAAGTGCTCATAAATTTTTATTTCTACCGCAGATGGCGTGTTTTGTGGCTCGTATCTTTTTTACTCCACAGGTATGCCTCATTCAGTTCAGTGTATTTAATGAGGTAAGCCTGTATGATGCTTTTGAGAACGGATATTTTATCAGCGTCTAGCTGAAATGGAGATACTTGGAACTCTATCCTGACGGGCACTTATCTGACAGCTCCTTGCGTTTTTCCCCTTAGATCAGTTTTTTGTGCGGAGCAGCTAAAGGAATATCTGTTCAGTCAATAAGTTTTTAACAGACGAATGCTCATTCTCCTTCGGTGCTCCAAAGTTGTTTATTGTTTTAAAAAATGTGTGCGACTACAACTATTTTTGAAGGCTTCTGAGCTTTCTGTATTTTGACGTGAAATTAGTGATTGGTTTGGTGCTGGTCTTTGTTTTCGCAGGTGGGATGGGTTAAATCCACTTGGTAGAAGAGCGTGATTTGGAGAATTGAAAATTTTAGAAAGGTACGCCAAATCGTGAAATGGTACAAACTGATAGTGTGAGGCTCGTAGTTACGTGGTGGACTGAGCTTTTGGTCTTGTGGGGCTCTGAATTCGGGGGGTGTTGTATTGTGGTGCGATGATTTAGCTGTAGTTTTAATGGGCATCCATCCGCAGGCAATTTTATCACCGCCCTTCCGCTTCCCTTGCAGCCTCCGGACCCTTCTTTTATAATGACATGGGTTACCATGACCTAGGGGAGGTCCGGGTCTCTACGCTGAAGTGGTTGTCTACTTACTGGGAGTGTGGGAATCTGTGAGGGCACTGCAGCGGGACTGGGGCTGTTTCTCGCTATTTCTGATTACTGATGAGTGGGATACTTGTGTTTCATCGAGTCTTAGTCGTTTTCGTTTGGAACTTTACTCTGGACTGCTGAAAGGGATGTCACTCACGCTCTGTGATATGACTTCTCTCTTCCCGATTGTGCTTTTAGATACAGTTACTAACGTCCACTGAGAGGGCGACTTTGTATATGCACCACCACTCTTGAAAACAAAGATCTGTTCCGTGTGGTGAAGGCGCTCTCACGAATCACCTCTCCTGCAGCGCACAACCCTGTGCCCAGCCATTTATCGTCTGGCACAACTAGATACGACCCTACAAAAGTGAGCCACCGGTCGGCTATGAAGCTGAAATGTGAATACCAATGGACGAAAGGGAACCATCCAATGGCGTAGTCAAAGGCAATCCTTAAGGATAGAACCGGCGGACGGAGCTCGAGAAGACGTAGGGATTACGAAACATGATGATAAAACTTTTCTGGTGAGAGGCTAAAACGCAATTCGAGCTTTATGTTGTAACACTTTATTTGTTTGGACCGCCGATTTCGGTCACTTGGGTGGCCACGTTGCACTAGCCGATTGGCTGGCCTTTGGGTAATGCCAGCAGCCCCCATTCCCTCTGTTTCCAGAATATGTATATTCTGTTCAAGCAGTATGCCTTCTTTTACCTTAAAGGAGGTCTCAGGACGCTACATTGGCAGCAGCGGAAAGCGGACCCGACTTTGATGGATTTCTACCCTGATCCGTACCGTTTGTGGCAAACTTTGGCGGTGTGAAAGAAACGCATGTGCTATGGATGGGAGAACCTTTGGCATCCCATAACAGAAGGGCTAAGACCGGCATTCATCTTCGGCATCTCCCTCACCCTCGTGCTCAGCAAGGAAGCTATTAACAACTCAACGACAATAGCCGCGAACTTCAAGTCTAGTTGAACTGCCAAGAGAGATCGGCGGCGTTGTGCTCAAGCATCCTCCGTATGCTCTGTCTCAGGTTCTTGGGCAACTCGCCTCCCTTTGCCGAAATGTGCATCTACAGATGTGGAATGTGCAGGACGCCATTCGACGGCATCGTTTTATGCTTTACACACTTGGATCACGTGCATCCCTGCAAACAATGCCTACGAGATTCCTGGGCGAAAGAGTGGGGATGGGCATCATGGGCCCTCTGCCACTTATCATAAGAGGAAACCGCTATAACCCGACTATGTTTGACTACTTCACGAAAGTAGCCGAAGCAGAACCCATGAAGTCTCAAGACGCCGAAATGGTCGCGTCAACCTTTTTCAACCGTTGGATCTGTCAATACGGAGTGCCTGGATCAGTCCATAGCGATCAAGGTCCTAACTTCGAAAGCAAGACTTTCGGAGTCGCAAAGACGCGCACGACACTTGAGCACGCACAGGGCCTTTACCAAAGAGGCATAGTCTGAAGATTGGGATTTAAGTCTAGGACGCGCCCTTCTGGCGTGTATAGCCACAGTCCACGCGTCAACGGGTGTTGCCCCGTTCAAAGTTCCATCCGACATCTTTCTACCGAACAAAGAAGCGGCAATACCCTGGAGTGCGTACTACGTCTGAAAGAATAGGTAGAAAAGACGTTTAACATGTTCTGGCGGCACTTACAAATGTCTTATAGTAGACAAAAGGAATACTACGACAAGCACAGTCGACCCAACACCTACCACGAAGGAGATCTCGTTTAAATATACAGGCCGATTCCCCCACCTGAAACGAACCGTAAATTTCACCATCCTTGGCTTGGAGGCCCCTTCCGTGTAGTGAAAGTTCCCTCCCTCATGAACTACCTCTTCCGAAATTCAGTACTCCGTACCCAGCCAATAACGGTCCATTATTATATGATTCGACCTCACAAAGGTGACCCGCCGGTCGGTTACGAGGACGAAGCCTTCGAAATTGTAGGGGGGAGAAAACCGCCCGACGGCACAACTAAAGCCAACGGACAAGTAGCACCAGGGGCGGCGCTAAAAAAAAGAGGGGGTTGTGTAATAATTATGTTGTTTAAATGCGCTTTGTAGGCCAGAGGCTGGAGAACAACTTCAACCTAGTCACGGACTAACGCGGTTCCTCCAAGCGGTGAGAGACACTGTAACGTCCCGAGACTTCCTTTAAGGTAAAAGAAGACATGGTACTAGGGCAGAATACGTGCATTCTGGAAACAGAGGGATTGGAGGCTTTTTTCATGGCCCGGAGACGGGCTAACCGGCTAATACAATATGGCCACCCAAGTGACCAAAACCGGCGGTCCAAACAAACAAACAAATAAACCGTGTCAGTCATCGAGATTCCAGCGTATGCATTCTTGCAGTGCCATAAATTCCGCGTAGCGCTCGATGCAGCAAAGACGTATTTCTGCGTCCTCCTCTCCCACGATAATATGTTCAACTGAAATAATAGAAGTATAAATCCAAGTTTTCGAATGGATCGAGACAAACGCGACACACATTGTGATTCCAGGGTTTTTCATGCCGTGGGACAAACCCAAGGGCATTGTAGACCCCTGAGCAAATGAGACAATCGGGCCTCACAGGAACGGGATGCACGTGATCCAAGTGTGCAAAGCATAAAACGATGCCGTCGAATGGCGTCCTGCACATTCCACATCTGTAGATGCACATTTCGGCAAAGGGAGGCGAGTTGCCCAAGAACCTGAGACAGAGCATACGGAGGATGCTTGAGCACAACGTCGCCGATCTCTCTTGGCAGTTCAACTAGACTTGAAGTTCGCGGCTATTGTCGTTGAGTTGTTAATAGCTTCCTTGCTGAGCACGAGGGTGAGGGAGATGCCGAAGATGAATGCCGGTCTTAGCCCTTCTGTTATGGGATGCCAAAGGTTCTCCCATCCATAGCACATGCGTTTCTTTCACACCGCCAAAGTTTGCCACAAACGGTACGGATCAGGGTAGAAATCCATCAAAGTCGGGTCCGCTTTCCGCTGCTGCCAATGTAGCGTCCTGAGACCTCCTTTAAGGTAAAAGAAGGCATATTGCTTGAACAGAATATACATATTCTGGAAACAGAGGGAATGGGGGCTGCTGGCATTACCCAAAGGCCAGCCAATCGGCTAGTGCAACGTGGCCACCCAAGTGACCGAAATCGGCGGTCCAAACAAATAAATTATTATGTTAGCGTGATTGTAGTGCTTTGTTTGTTCGAATTAGAGGTTTAGGTTCCCTTGATATCTTTATTGTACTACCCGGCTGGCCGGCCTCCGAGCCGCATCCACGGTCCCAATCCCTCTGTTTCCAGGATACACATTCTGCTTAAGTACTATGCCCTCTTCTACCTTAAGGAAGTGTCGGGGCGCTACATTGTTGTAGCGCCCCGAGAATTTCCTGTAGTTAAATGGCACAACTGTTGCACAGGATATGTACGTTTAGGAACTGAAGGAACTAGCGTTATTGGCATGTCGCGAGAGTTTTCCAACACAGCGAAAGCGAAATGGCCGATCAAGCGTTCGCAACCGCATCCAGAATCCAAGCAATCAGATGATTTTTACACTGATTTCTGCAGCACTGAAGCAACTAATGTGTTAAAAGGCACTCACAAGCTTGCAATTAATAAAAATTTTAGCATCCAATGAGTTTGATCATTTATGCGAATTCTCATAGGAAGAAAAATTTTTTTTTTTATTTTGTAGGAGGTCGTTCTGTATACGTGTCCTCGAAGATTTCTTTTGTGATTCGTAAGCGCTTTTTCGACACGTTGGTCATTTGAAGGGCCTTCCTTTTCCCTGGATAAAGCTAATTATTTCGTGTTGAGTTGCATCAGGTCTTCCGCAGAACTTTTGTCTCATTATAGGTGTGTGTCTTTTTGTGCTATTAATTTTGTTTCATATCACAAAAAGACACCCCACATTTATCATTTGTGGTGCGCCATCATTGTACAAATTTCTTCGAAGTCCAAAATATAACATTTTTGGTCTAATTCCCCGCTTTTGTTGGCTAGTTGCACCTTTTCCCTTTCAATTTAATGGCCTTCCCTTGCTTTGAGTGTTGCCTGCGTCTTGGATGACTGCGACATCGTACTCACTCAATTTAAGAATGAACACGAGGACATCTGAAGAATACATTGCCACGCTAGGTACGACCTTTTCCCTCACCACTTTCTTCTAATGCAGAGAAAAAACTAACCCGGCTGAAGAGACCTAAAAGTGCGACTGCTGATGACCTCGTGAACAGCATTAGCGCAATGAGGTCCTTTGTTCTCTACGACGCTCTTACGAACTCGGAAAACTCACATACTTCTAACATCCCTTCAGAGGAAACAGACCCCCTCGTACATTTCGATCTGTTAGACACACTTCATAATAAGCTTTTGGAGGAAGAGCCATGAATTCCTGCCTCCAATTCACCCCATGTTTGATCCCTGTCTGCTTTTATTCATGCAGTCAGAAATCAAATAAAATGCTTATGATATACATTATTAACTGATGGTTACAAAAAGCAACGTAGGTAAATAATTCAGGATTTTTTGCAGGATATTCGGTTGCGACTCTGTCGTGTGTTTTTGCGGTCGGTTTCAGGACAGAGGATCACGTAGCGCTGTGGAATGCGAATCGAGGGAGCGTACCCGTCAGGATAGCTGGGGTCCTCAAAGTACAGGGAGTACTCATCATGTGCCTACAATGCATTTGTCGCAATAGACTGGCACAGGATCCAACGAGGAGTCTCTAGAACACACTTCAATAATGTAGTACGATAATAGGTACATATTCTACAAATCGGAGTAAGTGACAACTCAGATAAGAAAAGACGGTTCACAGACAAATGACGCATTATTCCAAAGACATGTGGTCGTGGCGCGTAAAAAGTTGATTGGAAAATACACAAACTAACTTACGTGAGCTGGATAGGTATCCACGACGGCTCGGTAAAAACACGTTGTCTGAGGATATAGTGCAAGAACCAGCTTAAGAGAGGAGAAAATGACAGAACGCTGAGATTTATCGTTCACGGACAAAATTTCACAAAACGAATAAGAGAATCTAAGGCGAAGTTCTTACCGTTCCCTTATGGAAAATAGCAGCCGGATCTAGTACAGGATTAGCCTTCCACTTTGGTAACAATATCACCTTTGAACGATCTAAAGTGTAACGCCTAAAAATGAAATATGAACTTGAAAAGAAAACGAAATGAGTCGGACGAAAACCAATTAGAATTGTGGAGGGAGGTATCGATGAAGAATTTAATTCTAGACAAAAAGTAATGTTTGACAGGAATCGAAGCCGTATTAATGCCAAGGCGAAGCGCCATCTGGTGAGAGGTACCAGGAAGAGGAATGTAATTGCGATTTTAACAATCTTAAATGTGCTACAACATAATCCAATCACTCAATGGAAAACAACGTGAAATTTGGCGTTGGTAAGCAGTTTTTTTAAGAAAATGCAAAGTGGATTGCCATTTTGAAAGGGTTAGAATTCGATCTCCTTCAGATAAAGCGATTATGTAGTTGAAGAAAGACAAAATGAGAACAATGCTAGAAGTTCTTACATCGAAACTGAAAAGGCAAAGGATGAGAACTTACTTTGGCCTGCAGTAATACCAAAGAAAAGAACAAAATTGGACAAACGTTAACCGGACAGAAGAATCAGGGTTTTAGCAAGGCAAATTGCATAAAAGCACATAACATAAAAACCCGCTTTTTAAATCAAAAGCTAAATACAATGAAGAGCCTAGTAAATAAAGGAATTCACAGAGGCGTACACTTTGCCCTCTTCTGCATCGACGTCCTCAACTTGGAACTGACGTTTTTCGCGGTTAAATGATATCACTTCAGCAAGGATCCAGCTTTCATTGGGCACAAACTCTGCATCGGGGCATTCAAGATCAGGAACGAGAGCTGCGACATAATCTCCAGGTGCAACCAAATTGGTGTCGAGATTGTTACCAGCACCAATGGCGCCACAGAGGGGAGGCGGCCTAAAACGTCAGTTGTTGATTGTCCTTTGAGAAGGCCAAGTCCACACTATTAATAAAATGAGAAGTAACTAACGATTCGTCAACGCCCCCCGCCCACATAGGGATGGACTTCGCACTTTCTTGAAGTAGTGACATAAGAACTCCCCGACGCATATTCCTGGGGCCCTTGGCTATTTCTCAAGTTAAAGACATTGCCATAAAGCCTTCAGTTAACTTACTTATTTTGTGCTCAAGTGCTTTTAGATCAAGAATTCTGTCTCGAGCTCGAAGAAGGGCTCTGAAATGGGTATAGAAGGCAACGTAGGCATGTTACTTCTGAAGGTCCCCTAAGTCATGAGATACTTCGTGGAGCCTTTTGTTAAAACGCCTTTTCTGCTCCGCAGAATGTTTACTCTTGTGCGTTTTGACTTGACTCCAATCCAGAGAGGAAACCTGAGATGAACACTTGGATTCAGCAACCTAAAGTATGCAACAATTGGAGTGATAGCAAACTTACAACCGCCTCTTTACAGATTTCAGTCAGTTCGTTTATCTTTTCCATGAGTTCCAATTCCATGGCAATGCAGCGATTATCATACACCAAATGCCTCAAGCCAATGGGAGCAGGAGGGCAGTGGACGAATGAGCTAAACGGCGGTGAGGGTTGAGTCGCACAACACTGCCCGAGTTGCACCACTTTGTATTATGCTTTAATTAAGAAGAAAATTTCGAAAGCGACGGAAGGGGACGCAAGGATATTAACGACTGATTAAGGGTTGGGTCGGGTCTTGAGGATTGATTATGCTGCCTCACCATAGTCAAGACGGTGTACGTCACTAGAAAATCAGAAATCCAAAATAAACCGCTGCACTCCATCCATGAGTTTTTAGACCTGAATTTAGTATTCTTAATCGTTTTGTATTTATTAGACCTGTCCATAAGTAGGAACCAATTTTTTAAATGTATTTTTGTACAGATATCTTGACTTGAAAGTTGATAGCTGAGCACATATGATTTTATGCGTAACTGCTAAATGGATTGTGGAAAATAGCTTTTGAACAATTTTTTTAGAGTAATCTGTAAGCCTCTCAAGGTCGTTATTGTGGTGGCTGGCGTTGTTCGTTCTGCTTCGTTTTGAGGTGGTTTGGCGTGCTTGCACTCTGCTGTCGTGTTGTTACCGGCTTCATGATGGTATAACAGTCACGAAGCTAGCGTATTTAGTTATGTTTAACTGTCTGGAAGCTAACTTTGTAACCCAGTGCAATTCCCCTTTTAATGTTGGGTCATCGAAGCGAGATGTGCATTTAGTTTTCCCATAGTTGGCGCTGCTTTAGCATTATTAAGTTATATTTGTAGTCGTCTATGGGTTTCGGGTGTCTCATGATGCCATTTTTCATGCGAACACCTATTCATTGGTCGTTGCTCCTTCAAGCCAGTTCATTATACGCGTATGCAAATGCTGCATCTCATTATGTGCGGGCTTTGTTGTAGAACCTGCTTCTCTCTTTTTGAATGGATAATGAAAATAATCAGGTTCGAAGGCGACCTGTTGGCGAAAACCTTAAATGAAATACTTAACGTCGTTGAAATACAGGGGATCCAATGGCAACGCTTTAAGGAACTGAATAAGCTTCTTAAAGGCTTCCGTACTCATGAGATGACCGTGCTTTCCGGCAAGACTGGCGTGGGCAAGACCACTTTCGCTTGCGAGTATTCCCTCGATCTGGCCGAACAGGGTGTTCGGACCCTCTGGGGTAGTTTCGAAATGCCCCTACCACGGATCTGTCGTACTCTTCTCCACCAGTTTGCTGGGTATGACAAAGCTCTTGTTCACTCTCCGTCAAATTTTTAGCGAACAGCTCCATCTGCAAACACCCATGCGCGTTGCGGCCTGGGCATCAGCCTTCCAACATGAGGTCCCGATATTCTTTTTAAATACGCACGGTCGTCCCTCCGAGAAGGAGGTTTTTTTAGTATGTCAGATACCTGTGTTTTAACAATTGGTTTAACCTCCCAGTACTTCATGTCTTGAACGCTTGAGGGTATGGACAGTCACGATTTGGGAGATTGTCATAGAGTGGTCTGTGTTTGGATTCCTCCGTACGCATCGGACTTTTTAAAAAAAAACTACTCCTGGTATGCTGGAATGGTTTTGCCCTCAAAATTTTAGCTACGCTTTGCTCCTAGAGACGCTCGTATTTTACGACCACGATGTATTATGAGAATACAAAGTTAAAGGTGCGTTGTTTCATTTCATTTGGCCTTCGATTTCTCTTCCGTAGGCGTTGGAGGAGAGCATTAAACGCGATGCAATTGAACACGTGATTTTGGACAATCTACAATTCATGATGGGCTGTGCTGGGAGTCGGGGAATGGAGGAGAAGTTCCAGCGACAGGACCGTTTCGTAGAGCGCTTGCGTGGCTTTGCTACCGATACTGGCGCCCATCTCACCCTCGTGGTGCACCCGCGCAAGGTGGACAACGACAATCTGCTGACTATCAACTCCCTCTATGGAGGTGGGAAGATCGGACAGGAGGCTGACAACATCCTCTTGATACAGGAGGAAGTGGATACTGCTGTTCCAAAGAAGTATCTACAGGTGAATTTGGATTTCACTTGTTATCATTACTTTTTAAAAAATCTGATTTTGTGTCGAACTGATTTTTGGGGAATTTACTTTGAACATGTGGCGTCGAAAATGTGACTAACTCAGTGACTTACCAATGAACGCATGGTAACAAACAAACTTGGTGATATGCTGAAGTTGTCCGCCGTTTTCATTCCCAATGACTGTAGATACCACCGCGATAGAATGGCATGAAGACGTTTATTCAAATGGCAGGGTCGCGATGGCTGTTTGTCGATGATGTACAAGGGTTCAAGAAGGTTATTAGGGATTCATTAACATACGAGAGCAGTATTAAGTTGATAAACATGTTAACGTCGCTGATTGGATTTGTGTAGTTAAACATTTTCACAACCAGGATCTCAGAAGTAGGTCAACCGGCACAAGTCGTATTTTTATCTTTTTCGACACTATGCACCTCGGAAAAGAAGTTTGTTGAACGAACCGTTGTAATTTCAAGAGAATCCTCGGATACCAATTATCACCTCATCCTAAAAAGGCTGATTTTGTGTAGTTGATCAGATTTTCATCCAGCGGCTTCGACATCTATTTTGCATGTAACGCAAAGGCATGGACTTTACCATCGGGCTTATTTTCGCACTGGTACTAAGCAGTTAAATTTATGATAATAAAGTGGAGAGGCTAAGTTGAAGCTGATGCCTGCTTGTACCTAATGCATTGATAGGTGTTTGAGTCATGGTCACTGAAATATTCATATCAACTTAACTCTAACGACCTTGCCAGTGATAGTATCGAAAAGACAGATACGAAACCTTGCGAAAGGTTTTGGCGGATTCCCACTGCGGTTTCTTTATTTCTCTTAACAGTCAGTTGCATTCATCTTGGTGGTAGACGTTTGGAGAGCGAGAGGGCTTTGCCTGATGTGGGCCGGTCTACGAACTGCTATTAAATAAGCTTTAGAAGCACAAATTAGATTAGTTCAATTTGCCCTATTATCCTTCATGCCCTTTGCCCAATCGTGGTGCATGATTTTGATTGACACAAGAGTTTGCACTCGCCCTGATGCAGTTATTAACGAAATGCGGAGGGTTGTAAACCAGGCGTTCACAGATACTCCTTTATGACTGTTTAACAAGCACTCACGACATCTTAGCACAAATTATTTGGGAGGAAGCTCAACTCTCTAAGCGTCAATTATCAGTCCTTCGCTTGACATGTTCAGAGGTTACATTGATATTGCGACGAGTATGAGCAAAGCCGCTAGTGTCAAGAAGCCAATCCTTCCTGATGGTATTCTGATGAATGAGATGGCACATCACCTACTGGGGCTTCGTGTCGAGTGTCTAGTACATATCTCATATTCCATTTTTGTCTTCTAGATTGTAAAAAATCGCTACGATGGGACAGTGGGCAAGATGGATCTGCACTTTAATCGTTCTCGCATGTCGTTCAAACCCTCCTCTCGAGGTTTGGAACCCCTTCCAACGGCCTCAGAAGCCGTTGATTGATTTTATATCTCCATTCAGTGCATTTTTTTGTCTGTATATAAGAGCCTTCACCTGTCACGATTTTAGTATCATTGTTTTACAAGCGCTTCGTGAAGGTGTTTTTGTATGAAGTTTGTGTGAGTGAGCCAATAGATAGACTCAGAATCTTGCCTGCTTTTTGTGAATGAGTGTCTTGGGTCCATGAATGCGAAGGTCTTGGAAAGGGGTGAGCATGCTCTTATTAGTGCTACAGACTATGGGGTTCCCTCCGTCCACTCGTACTAAGGGCGCCTTAAGGACACAAAGTGGTGCTTCGCAGTGATAGCATTCCGATGGGGGAGCAATCGATGAAGGACATGAATGAGCATCCAGTTAGTAAAGTGAGGCAGCCGACTTTCACGATTAGCTGGTCGCATGAGGGCAGAGGACAAAGGGATGCAAGCATAAAACGAAGTAGAAAGTGTGGAAAAAGTCAAAATGGTCCCATATCCCAGTCAGAGTATCCAGGATGAAATAAGAAGTCGCATTTAAGGGTCAAGGCAACCAGTACACTCTCTTTCAACTACTTACGTTTAAAAACGGAACCGGGGTATGTATAGAAAGATAAAAAGAGCACCTCAAGACAGAGAGGGACGCTTCTGGTCCTGGCCCTCGCAATTCTCCTCAGTGGCTTCGTCTGAGGAGCGTTTCTGGTGATTGGAGAGGTAGCGTTGATACTTTTCCACGTAATGACTCCACTTGTCGTGGTTCAGTCGCTGGAAATCCGTTTCGCGCCGTGCGATCAGCTCGAGGTAGTCCGCGAGGTGTACCAGCTCCCTATCCTCAGCATAGTTAACGTTCGCGTCTCGATATGAGTGAATCTAGTAAAACATATAATAGATTTAACCGAGATACCCACTCGGAGACCGGAACCAGGATTCATGGCAAAATTTCGACGAACATCGTCAAACATTATGGTGTTATGTGGGCCGAATTGAGGAAACTTCCGCCATATCACTGCCAAAGGCTTCACCTGAAGGGACAGTCAAGAAAAGATGGCCATTTCATCCAGAAATTACGTAGGTTCAATAAAACACCGACGACTTGGTAAACATTACGCTTATATTCTATTAGGATGTCGAAGTTTCTAAAGTTGAAGTAATTACTGACTTACTCCTTTGACACCATGATCAGGGAGGTTGACACTAATCATGGCTCCCGAATCAATCAACAAACAAATTTTAAAGGGCCGGTCAGTATCCTCGAGATCTGCACCCAGATTGGGAACAAAATTTGGATCCTCATTATCAGTATCTACCCGTCTTTGTCGAACCCTGTTTACAATAGTCTGTGATATTAGGTCCATTTGACTTATTTTGGCCAGGATCCATGTCATGCTAGTGGCCGACCAGATAGCTATGTCATAGAACTCATATGCTCTCGTGAGGAAGGGTATGAGATAGGGTCGCATCAAGTGTCTCACAGATTCAGCAGGTGTTAGATGGTCTAAGGCAGGGTATCATAAACCGTAAGACAAATTCAACGAACCGAAAATTGTGTAGTCGATATCAAGGACAAGGAGACGTTTACCAAGTCTGAATTCAGCTATTTTAACAAATTTGTACGTATTACACCGCTTGGCAAGCTTCTCCAAATTTTCTGGCCTCATAAATACTGCTAGATCCTCCTCTGTGAAATCGTAATCGTCAATAACGTCTGGGGGCTCGATATTCGACAGTTCGATGACCTTGTTCTAGAAAACGGTTTAATTTTGACGCAACGTACTCTCTCCTCATCTGTGCTGCCCAGTAACATCAACTTGGTTGTTGGTTTAAGGACTAAGTACTTAAGAGGAAGCTCATCCGAAAGTGCCTGACCTTAAAGTAGGTAATAAACCCCGACCTTGCCTACCCTTCTCAACAACCAAGCCCAGGAGCTTCTGATTTCTAGGAGGAACATTAGTCAGTTGATAAAGCTTCTCCTTGAGACACTTAATGGGTGACTCCTTTGAGAATCCATCCAACTGAAGCAATTGGCCATTAAATTTCACCTTTATTGGACCCATTGGCTCGTCAGTCATAACAGGGCCTTGCGGAGAACACAATCAGCTGTAGTAGGAAGAAGTTCGGAGGCTCCGCCACTTTGCATGAGTGACCTGTGGCACATATAAACTCTTTTACGGACATAAACCTTCCATAAAAAAGAAACTAAGTTAAGGATCTAATTCTTATTAAGGCGACTTGTAATATATTAGTGCTAAGGAAATAAGCTGTGCAGAAATCGCACAAGAAATGAGTATGTACTTTTGAGACCCAGTCAAATTCCCCGGTTTAAAATGCTCCCTAAAAACTGAATTGGAACTTGTAATACTTTGTTTGTTCGAACTGCCGGTTTCGGTCACTTGGGTGGCCATCTTGTACTAGCCGGTTGGCCGGCGTTTGGGCCGTGCCAACAGCCCCCAAGCCCTCTGTTTCCAGAATATATGTTCTGCCCCAATACTAGGCCTTCTTTTACCTTAAAGGGAGCCTCGGGACGCTACAGAACTAAAGCACGTAAAAACTAATAAACGGGTTTCTAAGCGCTTAGATGCAAGCAGTTTTTAGAGCAGCAAATTTGGTCATTAAATGCTCAACTTATATTTTTCTTTTGTGCCATTTTTTATCTTCCTGATAGGAGATGCGTAGCATATGAGCATTTTCTTTAATAAACCCACTTGAGACCTACAGTAACAGTACCGTTATCCTGTAATAGCTTCGGCGAATTTACTCTGTCCACCATACTACTTACAAAGTTCTTTAGTTCATTAACTTTCATTGAATTATTTTACAGTGCTTGCTTGAATTTAGCCTTTTTGGAAATGGCACAGATTAAGAGACAACAGAACTTAGAAGCAGTCGGCGAAGTTCTCTGTTTGTATAAGATTGCTTTACGCTTTCCTATTCTTCTTTGTTTTTAAGAACAAATCGCAAATAATTCAATCGGAAGTAAAGTGAGCAGGGTCACACGACGATGCCATATACACACCATGTGGGCTATCACTTCAATTCTTAATACATCTAAGCCCTTGCGCATACTTGAAGCCTATCACTTTTTACCTCTTTTGGGAAATATTTGCTCCTCTAAATTTATAAACGGGCATATAGGATTATTCCCCTAAAATTCATCTCTCTTCCAACTTTCACTCGCTTATTTGAAACAGCAGCGAATCTATTGGTTAGTTTTGCAGTTTGAAAGTGGCCACGGATGCAGAACCGTCTGGGCAGACACCCACATCGCGATTAATTGCTCAAATACATAATAGCTGGAGGGCCAATAGGACTGCCGGCAAGAGGGGAGGATAGGGGTAGGGAAAGTTATATTTACTTCAAGTCGTTGTCCAACTATCATTTTTGATGGGCCATCAATAATAGAGGTGCATTTCACGCCTGAATCTTCCCCATAGCTTTCAACCTACATTGGTTTAGAATTGTCAAATCGTTCTGTTCAAGAAACAAAGTGAGGTGCTAAGTATGGAAGAATAAGTCAAATAAAATGCAAGTAGAACTTGATTCCCATAATTATAAACTGTGCAGCATTTTATTTTAATGCTAGTTTGTCATTTTTATCCAAGAAACTTGAGCCTTGAAACATTTGCACCCATTTCTCTGTTAAAGTCCTAAAAACAAAATCACCAATATCGCCATGGATTGGTATGTTTTTTTGGGATTACACGGATATAGAAGGCCAAAAAATGCTAATTAAGTACAGGGTGGATAAGGGGAAGAAAAAAAGTAATTTAGATCGGCTACTAACTCGAACAAATATGGGTCCAGTGAAAATGAATGATTTAAAAGGGAGAGAGCATCAATTCAGCCAATAGAAGGAGAGCATCAACTGCAGATACGATGATAGAAGGTGAGGTTATTGCCCCTTTGGAGGTTGGTTTTGAGCTCTTTGGTAAGGAGGGTGAATTTGAGTTATCGAACTCTGTTAGTGTATTTGATACGTCCCAGTCGTCATCTGCCATCTCTTCTGCGTTGAGCACAACGATCGCGAAAAGGAGTACAGCTAGCGCACAGAAAGTCCTCATCCGATAAGTGGACTTCGTAAAATCAGTGGGTATGCGCTGCCTTTTATACTCTTGAAATACGTGACCTGACAAATACCCGAATCAAAACAAGATAAAAAGTACTTCAAATCAGCCCATTGACTGATGGTATGTTTGAGCTTTCCGGCGCAAATTATTTCACCAATGGGTAATGGCCGGAGGTGTTTTGCCAAAAAATGAAGACAGCAGTGAATAATGGAGGCAGAGTAACATAGGTCCGTCCTCCTTGAGGGCGTTGTGTTCCGTGCTTGTTAAGTATGCCTGCAACCCCATGGATGTCTTCTGTGACGTTGGCGTCTGATGTCCAGATCCAATTCTAGGCTTTTTTGTCCCTTTTTAATCTAATCTTTTCGTACCGTAATGCGGCATGAAAATGAAGAGAAAGGTTCATTAATGATGCAATGAAGGGGGTGAGGAGGAACTAGGTCATCCCATCTAAGCGGTAAAGTCCATTATTAAACAAATTTATGCTCCGTACTATATGCCATACATAAGTTTTTGGATTTGTGACTTACGGAACTGTGATAAATTTGGCATTGAGGGATAAAATAAATAAATGAGTGATTCGGCAATTATTTAATGCCTTTTTCCGTTCAAGCGTTCTAAAATATAAAAAGCAGTCATTTTTTTCCCTCCATTGTTTCAAATCTTAAAAAGAGTATTAGGGGCACATTGAAGGTAATGCCGCAAGTGTTGAATAGGAAACGTTGTACTGCTTTTATGTAGTGTAGGGTCCCAAGACTTTCTCAAAGGCAAGAGAAGACAATATAGGGGCAAACGATGTATTCTTGACGTACAGCAGAACTCGGAGTTAGTAGCCTGGCCTGGAGGCTAGGCCACCAGGTGGAGAGGCAATGACGGACTCCCTAAGTGACCCGTCACCAAAACCGAGAGATAAACAAATATTTAAAACATAATGCAGTCCCTCTCTGTTCTGTTCCTGGTTTTCCCCCTTGGTTAACCTCCTGTGTGGGCCATCACAACGTAGTCGATGCTGTAAAAAAAAACACCCACAAGCCGTCGGAACTAGTCATTGAAATCCCATGCAACTAAGAGGAGAGTTGACTGTAACGCCACTGGCTTCTCTCACCAATTCTATTGTACCTGGAGTGTCGCTCTGTTCGGGGCCTGCGGTTGGAGAAGGTGAATTTTATCGAGGGCCTCGTAGGTACATCGTTCGTAGTAAGAACGCTGATCTAAAGGCAGAGTCATAGAAAAAAGGATGGAAGTCAAAATAACCTCGAGGGGACATGGTTTTGCTTATGCTGCTTAGGCCATATATCTATCTGGGTTCTATCCAGCTAGTGGAGAGGTAGAGGAGGTATCGGGGAATCACATAATTGATACTGTCATGTAGGGTCATGACCATTGCCTCTTCGGTTGTTGCTATTATTCCTGCAGACTATGGAAATGGGAAGGATGCCAAAGATAGATATCAAATTAAGATCTTCTGTTGGACGTTGTCACTGATTCTCCCATCCACAGAATATGTACTTTTCCGACTCGCAAAGTTTGTCACCTAGCGGTTGAATAAGCATGTTTTCCCCTTAAGATTGGATTCGCCTTCCACTGCCGCTATTGTAGCTGACTAAAGGAAACTACTGTCATGACCCGGATGCCAGGCCGCCAGACGAATATCAAAATGAATTACCTCCAAAATTAAGAGTTACATTACATTATTACTTATTTTATGCAAAAATTTATTAAAGATGGAAAGAAGGAAAATAAGATAGGGATTTTGGAATAGCTACCATACTCATCAAAAAAGGGAGCCGCCAAATCACTGCGCATTACGGGATGAATGGAACTAACATTAATGAGGATGCAGAGCATTCGTAGAATTTCAAGACATTTAAAAGTGATTTTGAAGGTCTTGTAAAAAAAGAGAATAGTTGATGGGTAGCAGCAGCCCTTCAGTATTCGGGATTAAGAAGACTAGACTTGATACCGAGAACAAAAAGTTCTTAGTCCTGTAAACTCACTTTTTTTGACCGTCGTAAACTCGTGCTCGTATTCAGACTACTATTGACCAACACGTAGGACTCAATTCCAACGACTCTAATTTCTCCATAATCACATCGTGCCGTGGGCAGAGATTTAAATGCTCCTGTTCTTTGATTTTGTGTGCTTTTCGTTGAAAGACGGTTTTTGTCCCACGTAAGACGCAACTGAGGGTAATGACAATTCACGATTGAGAATTTATTTATGTGGTATGTAGAGAGCAAATGGCAAACCCACCTGACGGATTGTTAAAGGATTGTGTAAAATATAAGGACACTAGATCCACTGGTTTAACTTTCAAAGGAAGAAATGGTCCAAAAATATGGGCTCGAAGATTTCAGAAATCCATCGTTCCTTTTTATGAGTGCCTTTTAGTTACCGGCTACAGTCTAGGGCTGGAATATCTACATCCATTTGTCCTGTCTCCCATCAAGACTTCAGAGCCGATTTCTTTATTAGCCGATGTGCGTAAGTACAGAGTATGGCAAATGGTTTTTGGAGGCTTTGGAGACCACCAAAGAAAACTGGACACTGAACCTGCGTGTGAGGTTCTCGTTTACTCTGGTCCCTCGTTGTTATAGTGACTGCTTGACCATGTACTTAGACTGACTAAGAATGAACTTAAAGCGCTTTTGTAGGTCGAATTGGAACGTCCTCCTGGAGTTTTAAACCTTCTCAGCAATGGCTCACTAAAAACATTGGCACACAAAGCATGGTCAACACGGATATTTTCGGTTGCGTAGCGAACGCAGCAATACAGAAGTTCTGAAATCTTTTGCCACCGAAGGTAAATCTTCCAGTCAGCTGAGAAGCAATCCTTTTTCTAATAGTGAGTCTATACGAGCGGTGCCCAATTTTTTAACTGTTAAAATTCTCCCGATAGTGGTAAAATGTGAACAAATTGCTTCATTTCTCAAGTGGAGCACGGCAGAAAGCTCTTCGGAAACTGGTTTAGCTCGAATGGCACCCTCAAACCTGCAAAAAAGACAGGCTTGAATAACACCCATCAGTTTCAACAGACGATTGATGAGGATTTGAGGCGAAATAAACCGATCCATTTTCCTCTTACGCATTTTACAGGTCAGCACAAGTTGAAACTTCTCAACATGGCAAATCCTGTAAAAGTATTGATGTACGGCTGAAATATGGCTAAGTGATGAGAAATAGAACAAGTGGAACTTAGTAGTCATCAAATAGAGAATACAATAAAAGAGGCAGCACTTCATCATTCAGTTTCAACGCCTCCCTTTTTCAGACCTACCCTGTTTGGTCTGGATCAGGCTGCATGTTAATGTGACTACAGTGGCAAAAGTCCACCGAGGACCAATGCCCCATTCTCTACCTGTGGTTTTTAAAGCCCCATTAAGCGCATTAATTCCTATTCCTTTCGATGGTATACATGCTTCCCAAGGATTTGTTATTTTATTGCCACGGTTTCATATCGGAAAATTTTCTTCATTATAAAGGTATTTTGTACCAATTTTAATGCACGTGCGGATTTTGTTGGCGCCCGTATAGCGATGATAATATGGGGGCAAACAAGTATGGTATACGGGTGACTTGTGCTCCTACATAGCTGTACTTTAATAGTCGAACCACGGATGAAGCATCCTTAGTCCAGGGTTGATTCGCGCACAGGAATCGAAACAGTGAAGAAGGCGGTTACCGCGCGCCGCCACGATGCAATGGTAAATCAAACAAGGGTATTAAATTTTAAGGATAGAAAAGTGTTTATAATATGGACAGCCATTTTTAGAAGACAAGTTTATTCTTACTAAACAGCGATCGAATAAATTGTGATGTTCTGGCTGTTTAACTCTGGATTTCAGTTATACGGATACTTAAGCCTCTGCCACTGTACTTCTGCTCGACAGCATAGCCTCCTGGTTATTCTAAGAGTCACTCAGCCCTTCCGAGCGATACGATAAAACACGACTTCTGCTCTGGCATTACGAATTTATTTAATTTTAGGAAAGTCACGGAGTGATAAATGTGGTAGCAAAGTGCAACCTCGGTCTTAACGGGCGGCAATCCTATTTCCATTATCGGAAGAAGACTTCATGCTACGGATGGAAGAACCTGTGACGATCTCTAACAGGACAGTACCGTGATCTGCGATAATACTGTCAACAAATAAATTGACTGTTGTCATAATCCACATGGAAATGTTCGTTACGAAACTGCCCACGGTACCTACGTAAAGATCTCAATTATGTGAACACTTGATACATCCTTCAACCCTCTACTAGCTGGAGAGAACCCGAATAAAGTTGCCTGGGCAGCGCCGAATTGAGAACTAAGTGGCAAGGTGAAGTAGACCTGCTGCCTTTTCCACGAAACTTTTGAAACCCCATACTTTATTTATGCCTGCTTATAGACAAATATTCCTACGATAAGAGATGAACATGCGATATATTCAACAAATTCTTCCATCTTATTGGCAATTACCAACAAAGACAAACCTAGAGGTCCAGTAAAACTGCTGGGACAGATAAGCGAAGTTATGGTAGATGTATGAAAATCCGACGGCCGACGCAGTTTGCTAGTGGATGCTTCCTTAGAAAACTGACTGCGTTTTGAGGGCTGACGTGGAAGGTTGATTGAGGATGATACTCAAGAGAAGAGAGCCTATGCAGTGCTCTGATAGTATAACATTGCGTTCCGGTTATACAAATGCTAAAAGCTCAGCCACTGTAGTTCCTTTGGATGACTCGGCTATCGTCCATGCCAGGTGTTCCAAGTCCGAGTAATATGGTTCCCCTTTGTCTTCAGAGAGGCCTCGAGGCACCATAGCCTAAGCCGTTATTAACTGAAAAATAAAAACCAATTTATTTTCAATACTATTCATCAAATATCAAATTGTTTATCATTAGACAGCTTCTGCTAGCTCCAATAATGTCAGAAAATGATTTTTGTATTGTACATCGCTATAGTTCTATGCCTAAAGGTCGGTTATTTCCCCAACTTTGCCTCTGCCAATGAGCTGACCACTTAAAAATGCTACTCCTCATTTCATACTGTAAGGTTTTGGAGAACTTTATCATTGTGGATGATCCGATTTTCATTTAAAAGTGCCATTGGGGACATCTGTTATTTAAAAACGGCTTTTTTGCATCCAAACTTCCAAAATTTAATAATTTCTTAACCACTGGTAATGCAGGTTGTGAAAGAAGTCCAAACTACTGGCGCATTTACAGAGGTAATAGTTTTGCTTTTGCATGGTACCTAACGCAGAAAGGGCTTTTTCCACGCATTAATGACTTCTGATATTGTGATCCAGGTCGGAAGTTTAAAGAAGGCGGTAGCGCAGGGTGCCAAAACAGTAGAAAACCTTAATTTAAGTTTACAATCATGGAGAAATAAATTAGTTTAGGGTAGCTTAAAAATGGACCCTGTCAAATGCTACCAAAAAGTAAAGTTCTCCAATCGCAATAGTGAAGCCAAAGATAACTACAACTAATCAAAGGCATCAAATCAGTTCCTTCTGGCCCCTCCCATTAGCATAAATGTCTCTCAAAAACGCATCCAAGCTTTTTAGTTGTAGTTTCCGGTGTCGAGATGGCTTCGACACTGTTGCTCCATAAGACGAGCATTTTCCACTGGTCGTTACTGTACGAAGGATAGTGTCAGCCAAACTAACAGGTTGAAAAAGGCTTGCATTTAGCACTCTAAACTTCCTTATTTTTGTGTCATATAGCACTCCTCCACCCGGAAATATTTCAGCTTCTGTCACGCAGGTAAAACTCAACCTTTCGGGTGCAACTGGGTTAAGACCTAATATCACCCTGACATTAACGGGGAAAATAGACATAGGTAAACCAGGAAAGAGTCTACCTCTAATGTACCACTTGCGACAGTTATCCTTAAACTTGCTCTCTTGACTCCGTTTTCCCTTTTAATTTTCGCCACTCTTGACCAAATTACCGCTGTCAAATCCCCAGAGCTCACGTCTTGAATTACCACATGGCATATGGCGCGCCATTATTGCTGGTACTTCTGGCTTTCTGCAAGACTGGTTGCTGACTCAATCGTAGTTTTTTTATTTTGTGTAATTTCTGCGTAGCTGTAAAAAAAAACAAGACAAATCGAAAGAGAACGGTTCGGCATTCGACTTTTAAAACAATCGCCTCAAATTTCATCCTTGTTGTGCCTTTAAGATGGTGGGACCAAGTCAATGCCTCAGAATTAAACGATACTACTAGTAGCTGCAAGTATTTAGTAAGTCACTACAGGGCACAAGTGGAGCTAATTCCCGTTTTTATTCTTTTATGTGCCGATAACCAAACTAGGGTGCATGTTTTTGGGTGTGGAGAAAATATGAGCCAAACCACTTCACTCTAGGCACATGACATCTTCACACATGCAGACATTTTATCCACCACTTGAATTAAACACAATTTCCCATAATGTCTACCTCAACAGCAGATCAACCCACCATCACCACTACACGTAATCCACTAAAGACTCTAACGACGCACGTAACTGCAAAGCCAATTATGATGCATTAGTCACGTATTTCCGCAACTACAGCTCTGCATCCATCTTTAGCTAACTCGGTTCGCGAATTAGCAAGAAGCACAGCTGCAATTCAGACCTAATGCCAACCAACACAACTAACCCTTTCCGACTCGTGCTAACCCATAAAGGGCATATAGGTGTTGGAAATTAGCTGTAGGTGGGCCAGATGCTGGGATGTAGGGAGAACAAAGCCAGGCGTTGCCAGCGCATTTGTGGAGCAGATGACTGACCCACGATGAGCCATCTCTAGGTCGTCATAGAATTGCAGCCAAACTCACACATTTATCCACCTAAATAGTACTTCTTCTATCACCAAATGTATGGTAAGACTTATCCTCAGCTTTATTTCCAGGTCGTGGTTCAATAATCCCCTAAAAGGCAGAATGGAGAGACAAATTCGAAGCTTTTGGAATTTGACAAGGTAAAGCAATGACTGATTCTAGTTTAGTGGTTTGATAAGCTATTCAGGAAGTGTTACTGAAATATTATGAGCGTTTTGTTTGACATGCCCTCGAAACCTGAAAATGTTATTATATCAGTGGATACATGTAGGGAAATGTAAGATTCGAGTACAAATTAGTTATTGAAAAGTTAAAACTGCATTTTTTCGAAAGTAAACATGGCATTTGAACAAAAGATATTAATGAAAGCTCCAAAGGATTGTTCAAGTAAAAAACGATGCAAGTTGGTTATGAATCGTAGCTGCTACTGAGGATGCTGAAATGGCAGTCGCCTACTTAACGGTATCTTTCGATGCAGTAGCGTCGGACGCAGCAAACGCCGCGCTAAAAGCACTCTGAGGGGTCCCGTCTCAGAGTGCTTTTCCAGTTTGACACTTACATCTTGTGCTTTAATCTAAGTCAATTTGTCAGTAGAGTTAAACAGAGCATCTTATTTCACCTCACACTACCAGTTTTACATCCGATTTCTCTATTCAAATGCACTTGTAATTAATTTCATACTAACGGTAGATTGAGAATAGTAGCCATTCGACATTGAATTGCCACTTGCCACGTGACAATTGAATTTGGCACGCAGAGGCTAGGGAATTATCCCAAATCAGTAGGCAAAATAAGTCGGTTGTGCTTTCTTAAAAAAACATCTCATTTAACACCATGGTATACTTGTGACAATCGTGAATGAGATTAGCTCATCCTGGTGAATGGTTAGCCACTTGCATCTTCCCATTGAGAAGTAGCATTAGGAAGTTCTTGCCTCCTACAATAAGGAAAGGGACAAAAGTGGTTTTCTTGTTTGATTTACTGTACCACACCAACTCTGCCTTCTATCACTAGACTCTCACGTGCAACTATTTTGGAAACGGCAATAACGTGCAATGAAGCAGTTAAGGCGACGACAATTGATGTTCCTACCTTTAATGCGTTTCAGATTTCGCCGAAAGCTGTGAGCTGTCCTATTTACTGTTCTATATTTGAACTGTGAAACATCCATACGAACTCGGGTTTTATACCGAATGAAGCACTGGGCAGTGTAGCTGACCAATAAAGGACAAAACAAACAAACTGTCTCCATCTCAAAAAAATTGTCGTCAAGCCACATAAAAGGCGCTGTGAAAGGCGAAACGATTGTGAGGGAGAAATGCACTTATTAGTGTGAAATGAATGAGGGAAGAGAAGGATGTCTGGTACTGAATAAGATGATGAGGATTGGGACCTGAAGGAGGCATTAGTGTGTGGCTAGAATGAGGATGTGTGTAAGGGAATCGCAAGGGTGTTTGTAAGCACGGGACTCTCATAGGTTAGCTCTAGATTTGTGGACCCCTTCAAAGATGCTGGGGTCAAAGGATTCGATAATGTTGTATGCCCCAATTAAGATTACATTCAGATCGCTCCATTTCCTTGAAGAAATGCTCGACACGATTACCTTGCATTTAGTGCTCAATGCTCGGTTGCAAGTGGCCGACGCTCACTGGCCAGCAGCAGATTTCATTGTTGGACCCAATATCGTACATTGTTTCCCAATCACGGCCTAGAAGCGACTTAACATTCGGCGCAACTATTCGGTATAACATTATTAAATTGCATTTGCGTAACTTGCCACTGGAGCGCTTTGCAAACAGGATTGTATAGAAGAAACATCTAATTTCACACCATGGCATACTTGTGACGATCATGACTGAGGTCAGCACATACCGGTGAATGGTTAGCCACTTGTACCTTCCCACTGGGAAGTAGCATGAGAAAGTTCTAGCCTCTTACAAGAGGGAAAGGGACAAAGCTGGTTTCCTTGTTTGATTTATTTTGCCAAGTCAACTCTAACTTGCATCACTAGACTCTCAGGAGCAACTAATTTAGAATAGGCAGTGATGTGCGATGAAGCTGTTAAGGCGACGCCAAAGGATGTTACTGCCTTAAATGCACAGGTGTAGTGTGAGTTGCAGATTTGTCCCCGCTGAACTATTAGCTGGTTACGCATTGGCATCGGACGACAGTTCCGGATGAGTTGAATGATTGATTGTGAAGACTGAATAGCTATACTATGATCGGATAAACAGGATGAAGGCCATGGTAAAGTACAGGGTGTGATTTATTAATTAAATGAAGCAAGCCGTACACAATAAAGTAGCAATTAAATAGCCCAAGATCTTAAAAAACGTAGAAAGGTATGTGCTCTTCTACATTATAATTCTAAAGTTGCATTGTGTAGCATTTATACGAACTCGGTTTTTCTACTGAATAAAGAGTTCGGTGGTATAACTAATTAACGGCAAATGTATGCTCATTTCCGCCTTCCAAAAAAAAATTGTCTTCAAACAATAGACTACGTGCTGTGAAATAGAAAACGACCGTGAGAAAGATAACTACTTTAAATATGATTAGCAAGGATTGGCTAGAAAAGAATGAGGGAGGAACAAGATACTAGACAATGTTTAAGGTAAAGAGTAGAAAGTGAAGAAAACCTTAGTGTGTGGTTAGGATGGAAGCACGAATAGAAGAACCACTGGGTGTATGGAAGCACGAAAAAGTTAGAGTTATCAAAACTCAGCACAAAATTCTATCATGAGAGTGAGATTTGGTGTTGTGACCAAATAATATTCTGTTAGCGAACCGTGACACTGTCAAATGATGCTAATACAATTAGTGATGTTTCGCCGGATCAGTTGTTAGCGCTATTAAAAAGTGTGCTTGATAAGTGCGACGAATCCAAAACCATCTTAAATCATGAGTAGGAAACAAAGGAGATTAGATTTTTGGTTTATTCTTATTGCTTGTGTACAGTTTTATAAATTGGCTAAATGATGCCAATCCCGATTGCAATGAGAATATACAGTTGGATTTTGATTAATCACCGACTGATTGCATCTCCATTTTCTCGTGTATTTAAGATTTGTTCTTTGAAAATGACATGTTTTGACATACCGGAGGTATCACATGGCCATCTGTTATCCTCAAATATCTTTTCATTCCATTTTGATTTGAGGTGATGCCCTTGTAAGTCTGAGCATTCAACCTCTATTTGATGTATGCACCAACAAACCAGAGCAAACAACGGTGTAGTGCAACATTTGATGGAGAAGTGGCAAGTGGTGCTAAGATTGAAATGATGGAGCAATGGAGAGAAGATTGGAGTGAGTCTCGTTAAGCATCAAGTGCCTTCAATAACAAAGAATGAGGGTGTTGAGAAGTGGGAAGCAAGAAATCGAAATGTTGGTTTGGCTTCATTACTGTGAAGACTGCTATTTTACATATTAAAAGGCAAAAACCTCCTATATTCCAAACATTTTGCAATTCTAAATAAAGCGCTTTGCATCTGTATTTAGGAGAGAGGTTTTAATGAGCAATGGATATTAGGTGCAGGCAACGAAAGGTTGCACAATGCAATACCTGGGAGCCGGTATCATCTGAATGGCAGAAGCAGCGCCCACGCACAGGCGACTGCTATAAAAGCAGGGAGATAACCGGTTTGAGGTTGAGGAAATCGGTGCCGCCATGGAGTGCTTTAAAGCATACATTTTACTCACACTTGCTGCACTTGTATTTGCTAATGGTGACCCACCGATGCAACCAATTTTTCTAGATGGTCATGAAATAACGGAAAAGCCCCCAACGCCGCCGATGCCACCAATTTTTCTAGATGGTCATGAAGTAACGGATGTGAACGAAAACATGCAAAAGAAATAAGAATCCAGCCTCCCAAGGCGACTGCTGCACAACAGAGCTCGCCTACCACTGCTTCTACAACACAAGCCACCAGTCCAAACGCGCCCTTCAAGTTGCCCACCATGCTACCATGTGCCACACTTCCACTGCTCAGCGTTCTCTTTCTCTCCATGAACTAGAGCATGCTTCCGTTTGCTTATTTACTTAACCATTACTGATACATGCCTTGTTTCCACGTATTTCATAAATGATTTCCATAAATTTGTGGCTATTCTTTGCTGATAATCACATCGTTATAATACGGTTGCATGTGGTTTGCCAGATAATAATAGCAAAGCCGTTTGGTTGATGTCACTGTAAGACTTTCTAGGGGATACTCTGTTATATTGGTCGACAGTACAAGACAGTGCATTGAATTTGTCTGTGGTGGGTCAACTATGTGAATAGAGGTATGTGTTTTGACAGCATCATTATATGACAAATGTGGGAATCACAGAGCAATTAGTTGTATCGAACTTCAGAAAGACCTTGACTTCCAGAAGACTCCAAGTGCACAACATGAAGCCTCAGGATTGCCCTTCCTCAAGCACAGGTGATGTCTCGCAACCGATGAGAAAGGGATTGAGTAAATTCGGTTCACCGATTTACCTTTAGCCGCGTCTGCTTGATTCCAGGCTATTGAAAATGGTTACAATTTCAGCGATCCTAAGGAAACATAGGGTGGTATACCACACTCCTCGCTCTGTTGATCTTGGGCTAGTTATTCATCACCTTGATACGGACGCTTCGCACTATGCGAGGAACGCGAACTATGTGATTGGAGCCTATCCGCGTGCTCTTTTCTTATCCAACACCCGCTCAATTGAACTGTCTTTCGGGGGCTATTTCTACTTCATATTCAATCATTTCCGTATGCGCCGGAAACAAAGTTTTGAGTCGAGTAATCCTAACAAAAGCGCGTCATCATTAAGTAAAGTGATATATCTGTGGATGGCAAGTAACATAGTTAAAGATACACGCAATAATAGCCACACTGCCTACGAATGCTTGGTTGGACAAGGTTCCGTATTGATCTTGGACATGCCCCTCGTAAATGACCCACCACCGGGCTCCCAATTGGAATGGTGGAGCAAAGTGAGCAATACTGTTGACCGCTTAAACAACGCCGAAGTCGTCCATTCTCCTACTGGGTGAAACTTGTTTTCCCAGAATCAACCTTTTCTCTCCAATGAAAGACGTAGGAGGCTATATAAAATAATGCCAGGATTTTAAAGTTATGCCCAGTAATGCTAATATGGCAACTGAATTGAAAGCTATCATGTGAATTTCAAGCGACCCTTCCCTCCAGCAGTTGCAGGGCCTAGATAAAGCTTCGGCTTTTCGCCTTTTAATCTAAGGTGGTGTACCTGAAAACATTTTGAAAATTTAAAGCTAATTGAGGCTCAAATCAATAGACCTGTCAAAAACAAAAGTGCTTCGATGATGCAATATCGTGTTAAAACGCGATGTTGCATAGAAGGGAGGGTTGCATCGGGTCTCGAGAGATCGAGCGCCTTCAGTGACTGCGTCTGCATTGCACATTGAAGAGCAAAGATGGTGAGAAATGAGATGCGGCAAACCAAAACACTGGATAAGATGGATTTGCATGCAGAGTTAATCTACCACAGTAAGTGGTCATTGCAGTCAGAACACTGAAGAGTCACCTTATTCGAAGGTGACCGCTTTCAATTACTTCCTACTTGGTTGAAAAGAAATGCTGATTTGACATGATGGAGAGGTGTGAAGTGCCTGTGACTTGGGCTATCAGTGGTTTGCCAGAATTGCTGTCCGCGTACTGACTGCCACACACGGGACACAAAATAAATGTGAGCTGAAACCCCCGTGTTTGCACAAACTCGTAAACGAGACAAGACCATTCAAAGCCTTGTCTGCGCCTGCACTGAAACACACGTTGGCTCTAATTTGGGTAAAACTGCGCAACGAACACTTCTGAAGTTGTAACAAACACAATGACAGATGCGAATGCCGCACGCATAGCAGCTGCCACAGCGTCAAGCGCAGCCAAGAACCAACCTGCCAGCACCACTATTATAGTATCGAAAACCACCACTACTGCTTCCATCACAATCACTGAGGCGGTCGCGCCTATAGTAGAAGTTGTAATTGACAAATAGAAACAATTCCTACAAGAAGCCTTAACAGTCGCGCTTGAGGTGTCAACCGCCGTCAATTGCATGCGCCAATTTTCCGAAACATAGATACGTCAGGTTACGGCGAACCTCGCACCAGATTCCGATCCCGCAGCGCTATTCGACGCACACACAAATGCAATTTTTAAGTCACTACTTTGCTTCTCATTTTGATAAAATTTTGTTGTAGCCTCCATTATTAGCTTAAACCGATCTAGCAATTCAACAATAAAACTTCCACAGTGACAGTGCTGACTTCCACAGGTGAGCCCTATCAGCTCTGCAGGCTGTTCTGTGTTCCGGGGAAACCTGAGTCCATTTTACGCATGTTAGTTGGGATGGCGTTTATACGGAACCTACTCATGACAGGCAAGTAGCATGCAGGTCCTCAACTCATAGGACAAATGTGGCTCGAAAGAACTTGGTGCCATAGTGCACAAAGCGACCATGTTTCACCTTATGCAGCAAGCATCAGTGTCAGCTGCCAAAATATTGCTGATTATCGTTCGTGACTCGGTACTACCATAGCCAAAGTAGTGAGGTAGGCTTTATCAGCATTAACATCACTGACATTAAGAAGCTAAGCAGCACCAAAAGGTGTGCAAACTCAATCGCAAAATATGGAGCGACTTTCAGTTCAGAGCTTCACTTGTTTCCTCCTGCAGACTTTGTAAGTCCGTTCACCTTATTTCCACTTTGTGTCCTGTGATTCTTTAGACGATGATCCAACTTCACGTCGTGAGTTCACATGTGCACCATTTCAAGTCCACTCTGGAGACGAGAGAGTGCATAATGCTCGAGAAGGCATAAAAATATTCAGCATGGAGAAGGAAGTGGATCCACTGACATAGTCCAGAGGCCAGCCAACCCAACGGTTGTATTGTAATCAAGACGCAAGTTGACCCTTCGTTGAAACCGAAGGACAAACATCCAATCAGTGTCTCACACGTCCTCCCTCCCCTTTTGGGCTTCATTGCTGGCGATTCTCTTCGCCATTATTTCACAGTGACCGTCACACCTTGGTCGGAGCTGTAAGGAATACATGTGCCAACTGAGCCAGTCATCGAATTTCAATGCATCTGAGGAGATACTTAACCGCAACATCACTGGATTTGTGGTTTTCTCCTGTCCGGATCCGAATTAGAGGATGGAAAAAGATGCTGGCCACTACACTTGTCCGTAACGAGACGTTGAAACATTGGCACAAAGGCAGATTGATGTAGGGGAGAGCGCGATTAAAGAGAGTTCGGTGTGGATTGGTGTTTGAGCCAAATCCTCATCACCAATTCGTATATGTATCAGAGGGGTTCAGTCGCATGCATTTAAATTGTATTGAGGTGTTTGAGGGGTGAAGGAGGTGTTGAGAGTTAGCATAATCAGTGCATTCATGCAGGGCAGCAGTGGACAGCTTCGTGACCAACCTGTTTAGAGGGTTAACGACTAGCGTCTCTTCGGTTAACATTGCCTTTCCAAAAGATCACGGACCTGGGGTAGTTGTCGGAGGAGGACGTCATTTGCAGCCATTCTGTTGCGGGTCGTCACCGATTCACCCGTGCGTAGCAAGACTATTCAGAAAAGAAGTAAATTAAGATAGGGTCCATATACCACTGCCCCTACGTAGTGCTGTGAGACCTGCCGAGGATGAGAGAGGGCATAATGGATGGAGCGCTTACATGTACTCAACGTAGAGAAGGACGGATTGACTGCTGGCAGGGCCTGAAATCCAGTCCTCTGGGCAAAGTTGCGGTGGCCAAGGTACGAAGTGGTTCTTTATCCAAACGAGAAGTTAAACCTATTACACAACTCCTCCTTCTGCGAGTTATTCGTTGAGACCACTTTCTAAACGGGTTTAGAGGGTCCATACTTGCATGTGACTCTAATGACAACTGCACCTGTGACACAAACTTCATCCTTTCTCCCACCTTTAAAGTACGGCAAGATGTTGACTTGATTCCATTAGAGTGAAGCCTTTTTCAACGTGGGTGTGATTGACGTCAAATTTAGGTGTGCAAGGCAAGATTTGTGTTCAGCGCTCTAGCAGGTGTAAAAGGAGCACATTTGGGACCATAACACATGCGTGCCATCTGGCTAAATGGAATAAATGCAGCACGCACTAGAAGGATGTGATTAATTGACAAGCATTTTGATTGGGGAGTGGTGAATTTTAAGCTGCCCTTTCGTACTGCGAGTGGGACGAAAACGCAACTATCGCAAGGAAATTGACTAGCGTAACCTCCATCTATTCGACTGATCCCAATCAATTTGCCGAATTCGAGCGGTTCGCACAACCCGAAGGTGATGCAGAGCATGTAAGGGCAATCAGTGCGTGCCGAAACGATGTCCTTGTGTTCAATTCTATCATTAGGGAAATACCACTGAATAGTAACAAATTTCTGCGAGGAAGTTATTGTTACATCATTGGAGCAGAGGTGCGAACGCGTGATCTGGCTTTGGTTGGCACAGTTCAATTGCTTCAATCATTTGAACAGATGTGTGTGGATGTTTGGCGTGAAGAGGGAGGGGGAAGTAGGGGTCACCTCCTTGCTGCTCGAATTCATTTGATTACTTGCTGCACGATTTTCGGGTAGGAAGCAGGCTCATTTTATCCGGAACTAAAACAATTGGTGTCACCTTGCTGTTCTAGAGGGGAATTTGGAAGGACTTCGCATCTGTTCGAGACATAAGTCAACGCGATATCGCAATTCGAAATTCACATTCACCCTTGAATCATTTGGAATGCAGCATTTAACCGAGACTAGATCATGTTACCAAGCTGGAGAGAATGGTGGAAGATGAGTTGAAGTGAAAAATGACAAGGGCTCATTGAAAGCTGGCTGCTTGTTGTATTAGTCGAGGTGGTGCATTGGTTTGTGCCCGAAAATCAGCAGGAACAAAATTTGCCATGTTCGGTGCTTAGTGTAAAAAGGAACTTGTAAATTGGGAGGAATAGTGGAGCTGCATTTGCAGCCCAATTTCGCTTGATTTAATCCCTATGTAGTTGTGGTTCTGCCAAGCCAGACATCCGCACTCTCGCGTTCTCTGGGAGCGTCTAGTTGCAGCACCTTCAACACATGATTTCACATCTTTTCTTCCGAGAGAAAGCCAACTACCAAGGGGCCGCGTGGTTGCAAATGCATTGAAGTTTGGCACTTGCACAAACTTGTTCAATTTGTTTGTCGGCCGAATTGCTGACTAGAGTCCAATCCTCTTCATTTTATACGCCTAAGTGAAAGATGCATGCGTGCGTGCAATTTACTGGTAGGTTTGTTTTCTTTGTCAAGAGATGCTAAGTTGTCAGAAGCGGAGAACTGTTATGCTCACATCAAGCATACCCAACGTCTGGTGCTGCCATTGGTGCTGCCGAATTCCGTCCACAAATTATGTGCAGGGTGTGCTGATACAGGGTTGTCTGATTAGTAAAGACAGCGCTCCTACAGAATTGTGCGTCAACTAGCATTTGCCATTTCAATGCGACTTCCTTCACAATTTACCCATATTCCCAGAGGATGCCTAATAGAAAGTAATAATTTTTCACTAACAGGATTGTTGTTCAATATTTGGTTAGTTATCACTACTTGCACTACTTGCTGCTCCCACTTTAAAACCAAACCGTGTACAAACTCAGAGCTGTCTGCCTCCACAATCCTATTTGCGCATAGCGTAGAAGGAACGCCACCTGATTTGTATCACGAAGACTGTGACGCTCGAAGCCCCAATAACTGAATTGGAATGCAACTTGGACTGATCGTGCCAAGCAGCAGCTCCCTCGCAGTTTTGACCAAACAAACACTTCAGGGATGTGTGACACAAAGGTGGGGATAAAGCATGTCAAGCGCAAATGAATCGTCGTTTATTCGAATCTGCCAGGACATGGTGCATCGTTCTTCAGTTGACTGATTCATAGGTGCCGTGTCATTGTTCAACCTTACCCTTTCCCAGGCTAGCACTTGACTCGTCTACAACTGACGCCTCACACTGGAGTGCGCTAGAAAGGCAGTCTTGCATGAGGACAGTGTTTTCATTAGATAAGGTGTGGTGGTTGAGAACCTGCCGATGGATAGTGTGAATTGCATCATCACAACTACTTTATCTTACCGAAACGCTGACTTCCTCGCACAGTGAAAGTGAGCATGTGTGATTGCTACCATACTATTTCCTCATTTATTTGAAAGACGTAATATTACATACAATGTGTTCTGCAGGATTTTTGCCTAACGGTCGCCCTAGTGAATGACTTGCCAAGTGAACCAACAAATGTGGAAGTATCCATAGGCTGTGCTATTGACTGTCACCCAATAAGTTGGGGAGGATTGGAAATTGCAGAAAGCAGTGTGTGGCTAGGATGAGAACGCGAATGAAGGAATTGCAGGGGTGTTCGGGAGTAAGGAGGTCCTATGGTATTATCAATCCTTCGAGCAAATTTACTTTACGGAGTGAGATATGGTGCTGCGACCAAAAAAATCTTGTTCACAAGTCCAGACACTGTCATGTTTGAAACACATGATTTTATCTGCGATGCTGTTTGCAGGAATTCTTCCTAATAGTCGCTTTAGTGTGTGACTTGCCATGCGACTCAGCAAATGAGTGAGTACCGATAGGCAGAGGAACGTAGGGTTTAAAAGTATGTTAGCTATCACTCCAAGCATTTACTTCGTTTAATTGTTACCTTAAGCCAACTCGCAATCACTCCCCAACCACCAAAGCATGCAGCATGGGAAGGACTTATCTGGATCGATTCGGCCTCGGCTGTGTGTTCAATTGTGCCAACGAATGCAATGGTTAGAAGCTACGAGCCACGTAATGCGAAGGGCATTTCTCAAAATTCAAAACTGCGTTGCCATAGTTTTGATGGGCAGATGTGCTCTGCTAAGCCAGTGAACTGAAACCGGTTGTAAAAAGAGCTAATTAGGCGGCTCGACAAAATTGACTAGGTATTTCTTGGCCTTGAAGCAGTGCTAAAGAGAGTACTGCGAATTTTTGCGCCTTTTCGTAGAAGACTTGCCGCTGTGGTGTTCCATGCCGCTCAGCTTTAGAGAGGTCGCCACTCAAGCCCGAGTGTTAAGAATCAATCTGAACTGAACTAAGCTGTGCTACACGTTTCAGAGGAATGCAGGTTCTCACATGGGGAGGTATTTTTGATGCATAAAATTGGAGAGGTCATTTGCAAGGGACAGACTGAGGATATAGCGGAAAATTACGTAGATTCCCCAGAGGTGGCTTCTTCCTATGACATGATAGCATTCTATTGCACACGTTTCCTCAATGTTAAACTCTTCACATTCCCTCACATTTTGGGTGACAAGGAAATACGAGCTGGAGAAAGCGCACCCTAGACAAGTGACACAAGTCATTGTGACACTTACCAACGTGCAGATGTTTTGTCCACTATTCGAAATGAACACAATTTTCCATGATGTCTGCCTCAACAGCAGATCAACCCATCACTGCACGCAATCCACTGAAGACTCTAAAGATGCACAAAACTGCAAAGACAAATGTGATGCATTAGTCGAGTATTTCCTCGAACACAGCTCTGCATCCATCTTTAGTCAACCAACACAACTAATCCTTCCTCTCTCACGATAATCCACAGAGGATATATTAGGATTGGAAATCAGTTGTAGGTAAGGCAAGTGGTGCGACCCAGGGAGGACACAGCCGGACATTGCCAGTGCATTTGCGAAGCAGATGACTGACCCACGATGAGCCATCTCTAGGTTGTCATAGAATTGCAGTCAAACTCACATTTATCCACCCAAGTAGTACATCCTCTTTCACCATATGCATGTCAAGAATTGCCTTCGGCTTCATTTGTAGGTAATGCATCAACAGCCTGCCAAAATCACGATTGAGAGGAAACGTTAAAGGTTTTGGAATTCGACACAGTAAAGTGCTAATTTGCTCTTTTTTGCATATTTTATAAGCTGTTTCGGAAGTGCTACTGAAATATTATGAGCACTTGGTTGCACAAAATCTTGAAACTCAAGAGCTCCATTTTTATAGTAGAGCATATGCGTGGAGAAAAGTAACATTGGAATGCAAAGAACCAACAAAAATACTAGCCGTGCAGCTTGTTTTAGTCAGCATAACATTAGGATCAGGAAACATTCATGCGGTCTCTGAGGGAGTACTAAAGTGTTGGATCTTGCAAAATGCTTAAAAACGTAGCTGTCGCTGAGGCTGCTGATGCAGCGGTCGCCTGCTTACCCGCATCTCGCAATGCAGTTTCGCTTGCTTCGACAAACACCGTCACGGTGAATGCTTGCACTGTCAACACTCTGATGAGTCTCGTGTCAAACTGATCTTCCGGACCCACACTTTTATAAAGTGCTCTAATCTAAGTCATTTTCCACTAGGGCTAGACAGAGCATCTCACTTCACTTCAAATCGTCAGTTTTGCATCCAATTCCTCTTTTCCAATAACCCTAAAAATGAGTTCAAGCTAACAATCAAATAAGCCTAGTAACCAGTCGACATTTCATTGTCGGTTGGCATTTGACAGCTAAAATCCGGCGCATGGAGGCCAAGGAATTACCCTAGGTTAGAGAGCAAAATAAGTCGATTCCACGTTCCAATTGTCAGATAAGACATAGGCTTGTTGCTTACTCGTTATGGGTAGGTCATGTGTGAAGTCGACTGCAAGTTTTGGCTTAAGGTTGGCTCCGAATTCAAGTGCGCCATGCATTCGCCTCCTTCACGCATTCGAGTTATCCGTAGTTTCCACACACGGAGGCTCGCGATAGAGTAAAGAATGACTGAATCAGTTGATATGCCCAATGGGACGCTAGACATAATAAGTCATAATGGGAAGACATTTGTAACTTAGATAACGTGGTCTCGGTTCCCGTAAAGGAATTTGCATAGGAGTGAAGACGTCCAATTTGTTTATGTCAAAGGGCTCCACATGTAGGTGTCAATGCTCGGACAGATAATCAGATCACATGACAAAATAGCGTCACGAAGGCACCCAACACCTCCAAGATATGAGAAAGCAGAATAGTGAAAATGCTTGAGACGTGTCGGTGGAGAGGCGGTGTGAAGATGTGGGGATGCAAACCGCATCGGTCACCACCTGTGCTGACGCGCCAAATGAGCTTGAACTACAAGTCTACGCAATTGGAATTAGCAGTCGTGCTTCGAAACACAAAAGCACAGTCGTGTGTTAGTTATGAGATCCGTTTATTATACTAGTCAATGTTGAACCCTTCGCACAAGTATTTCCTTTTCTCGTGTCTTCCATCTTTCCGATTCTGCTTGTTATTTGGTAATGTAGATGTATCCATGAAAAGCGCTCCACATTCCACGCCACCCATTCGCAGCATTTCTTCACTGCATCCTCCATCTCAATAACAGTGTCACATGGTATTCCTTTGTCGACTTGTTGCAAAACACACTTGTTTTGGCGGTTGCATTGATCACAGCCTTAATGCGACCTTGAGTTCTCAAAGGCAAAACAGAGTTTCCCACACCTTGATGCACCAATCGTGACAATCCTGTCTCCAAAATTGTGATTTATTGACATGGCATGAATCGAGATTCCAAGCAATGTTTTCGCACAACGTGGCATGTGAGCCTTCCCGAATTTTAGGACAAACCTTGCACCAAGAATGCCTGAGCTGAGTGCGTGGAAGAGGATTAGGAATAACTAGCTAACTAAACGATCTTTACCTCTATGTATATTCCTGCATTCTGGGTTTCTCAATTTTGTGCACAACGGAGGGAGAAACGCAACCAGTAGGAGATGATCAAGTTCACTTATATTATTCCTCAACAGTAAGGCAAAAGCGCATTGAAATTTGTTACACCCATTCCGTATAACCTTGTTGAATTGGAAACATCTCATTTTTCACCATGGCATATTTGTGCTGATCGTGGCTGAGACCAGCGTATCCTGGTGACTAGCCAACCACTCCTCTCTCCCCACTGAGAAGTGGCATTGGAAAGTTCTAGCCTCTCACAAAAGCGGAAGGGACAAAAGTGGTTTTCTTGTTTGATCAACTTTACCACGACAACTCAGGCTTGTGTCAATGGAGTGTTAGGCGCACCCATTTTGGAAACGGGTATCATGTGGGTCCCAAATTTCGCAGAAATTTGTCAAATCTGAATTATTAGTAGAGTGCGCATTGCTGTTGGAAGTCAGTTCCAGCTGAGTTGACTGGTTGATTGAGAAGGCGAAGCAGCTATATCAAGATGGTATAGTTGTTACGCTTCCGACCAGATAAACAAGATGTGGACCAAAGTAGGGTACGGAGCTTGATTTTTGCCTACCTGTGGCAAACAATACGCAGTGAGGTGGTGATTGAATAGACTAAGCTCGGTCTTCTATTGTACATTTCCATACTAAAATTGTGCATCTACTTACCATATGCCACACGCAAATTGCTGTGAAATACAAAACGATTCCGAGGGAGATATCTACTTATTAACGTGAATGGTAAGCATCGGTTAGGAATGAACGAGGACATTAGACACTTTGAGAGGAATTAGTAGAATTAGAAGAAAGCATTAGTGTGTAGTTGGGATGAAGCATGAATGGAAGAATCGCAAGGATGTTTGTGAGTACGGAAATCGTAGGGTATTATCAATAACACGAGTGAAATCATGTCATGGAGTGAGATGTGGTGCTGTGAGCAATTGGAATCCTGTTCACAACTCGTAACGCTGTCAAGCTACGCAAACTGAGCTCGCGGCGTTTCGACGAAGCAGTCGTCAGCGGCACCATAATACAATGAAACAGTAGCTTCTCGTGTTTCAAAACATTAGGTTTGATTAATGTGACAAAACAACACTGCGTTTGAGCATGGGTAAGAAACGAACAGGAAGAAATTTATGGTTAACTTCACGTTGCGATGGGAATATGCAGTTGGATTTTGATTAGACACTGAGTAGTTGGACCTTCACTTTCTCGTGTTTGTAAGATTTTATTCTTAGAAGATGACTTCTTTTGACACACCGGAGGCATCACATGGCGAGCTGTGTGGCAAAGTTGTTTTCCAGAAGGTCAGATTATGCCAAAAAACGCAATCCTTCCTCTGCGACCTGCTTTAAGGTTGCGTCCCTGTGAGCATTCGATATTTTACCCTTCTTTGATGTTCTCACCATCGAACTTGTCAGTTCTGTCAAAACAAATGTGGATTGCAAAATCAGACAGAGAAATGCCAATTGGCGCGAGGACTGCAATTGATGGAACAGGGGAGAAAAGTATGGCGTGGGTGTTGTCAATCACCAGACGCCTTCAATGAGTGCATCTGCACTACCAAAGAAAGACTGAGGACGATAAGATGTGAGGTGTGATAAAATGAAATGCTGGTTGAGATTCATGGAGTGAAGAATGCTTCTACCGCATAACATGGCCCATATTAGAATGCTGAGGAAACATCTGTGAACAAATGACTGTCTTTAAAGCATTTTCATTTCACTGTGTAAAAATGATGACACGCATTGCAGTTGTGTGAATAGGATTGCCGACTTGGTGGTGGTAGGCAATCGAGAGAGCCATTGGTTATTGCTTCCTACACTGTGCACATCCACCTGCAAACAGTATCTACACAAACCCTACCAACACGCAAATTCCCAAATGAGGTCAGTTCGAGTACCCACACACAATTATGCATGCCGTGGTCCCAACATGACTGTCCGAATTCCCCGAAGCGAATCGAGGACAAAGGCTGCATCAGTGCTGTTGTAAGAAGGAGGATTCTTCATCTGGTGATAGAACTGGTTAATGCTGCAGCCAAACATGCTGCAGAAAATGTTCACGTGTTTTGGCAATTGAATGTCGCACATTCTCCAAACATATTGCAACTCTAAGGAGAGGCACTTGGTACCAGCTTGTAGAAGGTGGGCTTTGGTGAACATTGGGTGTTAGATGTAGGCAATGAAAGATTGCAGAAGACGACACATGGGAGCCTGTTTAACATGAATGGGAGAAGCACACCCACGCACAGACAATTGCTATAAAAGCAGGGAGGTATGTAGTTCGAGTTAGGGGAAATCAGTGCCGCCATGGAGTGCTTCAAGTCATATTTGGTGCTCACAATTGCTGCACTTGCATTTGCCAATGATTATGGATATTACGATGGTTATTACACACAGGAAATACCCGAAAGCACCAATGCAGTTGATTTAACAACAACAACAACTTCCACAATAAACGCCACTGATCCACAGATGACCTCCAAAACGTCCACCATTTTACTATGTGCTCCACTTCCACTGCTCGGTGCTCTCCTTCTCTCCATCAACTAGTGCATGCTTCTCCCAATTCCCCATTCATCATTCGGTCTTTTATTTGTCTTGTTGTTTAGCCATTTCAGGTGCATCCTCGGATCCATTTGTTTCATAAATATTTTCCATATACTTTTGGTCGTTCTTTGTTGGCTGATAATCGCACCATTACAGTACGGTCGCATTTAGTTTAGCATATCATAAAAACAATGCATTTCGGTTGATAGCCAATGCAAGTCTTTTAGTCAACAAATTGACCAACTGCACCTCATAGTGTCAACGTTGTAGTGGATTCACACAGCGTCATTTTGATAAGACTGTCATTAAATACCGAACGTCGAGAACCAATGTGGATCAAAAGGGCATAACCCACGACACGGTATTCGTCGTATCGAAGGCATTGGCCAAGCATGCTTGCCTCACTATGTTTAGCAATAAAAGTTGTCAAAGTGCGGTTAAATGTGTTTTACACATCGAGTGAAGCACGAATTGATATTGCTGCAAGCTGTATTGCTTGCCAGTGGATACTCCCTTATACGTGTGGATGGTGCGAGAGAGTGCGTTGTGCTTGTCTTTGGTAAGTCAGCCATGTGAAAAGAGATGTGGGCCTTGACAGCATCACTTTACGACAGTTGCGAAATTCACGGAGAAATTGGTAGCGCCAAATGAGAGAACGAACTTGAATTGCAGAGGACTCCAGATGCACAATTGAATGCAC
>MIEF01006321.1:0-195742 GCA_001870725.1 Taenia solium
AGTCAGTCATTCCGCCAGTCAGTCATACAGACAGTAAGTCAGTGAGTGAGTGGGTGAGTAAGTGAGACCGTCAGTCAGTGAGTCAGTCAGCCGGTCAGTCAGTCATTCAATCCGTCAGTCAGTCAGTCAGTCAGTCAGTCAGTCAGTCAGTCAGACAGTCAGTCGGTCAGTCAGTCAAAAAGTCAGTATGTCAGTCAATCAGTCAGTCAGTCAGTCAGGCGGTCAGTGAGTCAGTCGGCCAGTCAGTCAGTCACTCACTCAATCAGCCAATCAGTCCGTCATTTAGTCAGCCAGTCAGAGAGTTAGACATTCAGTCAGTCAGTGATTCCATCAGTCAGTCAGACACTCAGTCAATGAGTCAGTCATTCAGTCAGTCAGTCATTCCATCACTCAGTCAGTCAGTCAGTCAGTGAGTCAGTCATTCAGTCGGTCAGTTTGTCAGTCAGACAGTCAGTCAGTGAGACATTCAGTCAGTCAGTGAGACATTCAGTCAGTCAGTCATTCAGTCACTCATTTAGTCAGTCAGTCAGTCAGGCAGTCAGGCGGTCAGTCAGTCAGTCAGTCAGACAGCAAGTCAGTCAGTCAGTCAGTCAGTCAGACAGTCAGTCAGTAAGTCAGTCAGACAGTCAAACAATCGGTCAGTGAGTCAGTCAGTCAGTCGGACACTCAGTCAGTCAGTCAGTCCATCAGTTAGTCCGCCAGTCAGACATTCACCCAGTCAGCCAGTCAGTCAGTCAGGAAGTCATTCAATCAATCAGCCATTCAGTCAATCAGTCAGTCGGTCAGAGAGTCGGTCAGTCAGAGAGTGAGTGAGTGAGTCAGTCAGTCAGTCAGACAGTCAATCAGTCAGGCAGTTATTCAGTCATCATTTAGTCAGTCATTCCACCACTCAGTCCGTCAGTCAGTCAGTCAGTCAGTCAGACAGTCAGTCAGTGAGACATTCAGTCAGTCACTCAATCAGTCAGGCAGTCAGTGAGTCAGTTAGTCAGTGAGTTACTCATTTAGTCAGACGGTCAGTCAGTGAGGCAGTTATTCAGTCATCAGTCAGTCAGTCAGTCAGTGAGTCAGTCAGTAAGTCAGTCAGTCAGTAAGACAGTCAATCAGTCAGAGAGTCAATCTGTCAGTCAGTCTATCAGTCACTAAGTCAGCCAGTCAGACAGTCAGTCATGGAGTCAGTCAATGAGACAGTCAGTCAGTCAGGACAGTCACTCAGTCAGACAGTCAATCAGTCAGTCAGTCAGTCGGTCAGTCAGTCATTCAGTCAGACAGTCAAACAGTCAGACAGTCAGTCAGTGAGACATTCAGTCAGTCAGACAGTCAGTCAGTCATTTAGTCAGTCAGTCAGTAAGTCAGTCAGTCATCAGTGAGTCAGTCAGTCAGTGAGTCAGTCATTCAGTTTGTCAGTCAGACAGTCAGTCACTGAGACATTCAGTCAGTCAGTCAGTCAGTTAGTCAGTCAGGCACTTAGTGAGTCAGTCAACCAGTCAGTTAGTCAATCACTCAGTCAGCCAGTCAGTCCGTCTGTTAGTCAGTCAGTCATTGAGTTATTTATTTAGTCAGTCAGACAGACAGTCCGTCAGGCAGTTTTTCAGTCATCAGTCAGTCATTCCATCAGTCAATCAGTCAGTCAATGAGTCAGTCAGTAAGTCAGTCAGTCAGACAGTCAGTCAGTGAGTCAGTCAGTGACTCAGTCAGTCAGTCATTCAGTCAGTCAGTCATACAGTCAGTCAGTCAGGCAATGTTTCAGTCATCAGTCAGGCAGTCATTCCATCAGTCAGTGCGTCAGTCAGTGAGTCAGTCAGTCAGTCATTCGGTCAGTCAGTCAGACAATGAGTGAGTCAGGGAGTCAGTCAGTGAGACAGTCAGTCAGTCAGTCAGTCAGTCATACAGTCAGTCAGTCAGGCAGTTATTCATTTATCAGTCAGTCAGTCAGTCAGGATGTTTTTTAGTCATCAGTCAGTCAGTCATTCCATCAGTCAGTCAGACACTCAGTCAATGAGTCAGTCATTCAGTCAGCCATTCAGTCAGTCATTCAGACAGTCAATCAGTCAGGCAGTTATTCAGTCATCAGTCAGTCTGTGAGTCAGTCATTTAGTCGGTCAGACATTCACTCAGTCAGCATGTCAATCACTCAGTCACTCACGCAATCAGTCAGTCAGTCAGTCAGTTAGGCAATCAGTCAGTCAGTCAGTCATCTGTCAGTCAGTCATTCGGTCAGAGATTCGGTCAGTCAGAGAGTGAGTCAGTCAGTCAGTCAGTAAGACAGTCAATCAGTCTGACAGTCAATCAGTCAGTCATTCAGTCGGTGAATCGGTAAGTCAGTTAGTCAGTCAGTCATTTTGTCTCTCATGCAGTCAATCAGTCAGTTAGTCAGTCAGTCAGTCATTCACTCAGTGAGTCCGTCAGTGAGTCAGTCAATCAGTCAGACAGTCAATCAGTCATTCAGTCACTCAGTCAGTCAGTCAGTGAGTCCGTCATTCACTCAGTCAGTCAGACAGTCAATCAGTCAGGCAGTTATTCAGTCATCAATCAGTCAGTCATTCCATCAGTCAGGCAGTCATTCAGTCAATCAGTCAGTCTGTCAGTCAGTCGGTCAGTCAGTCAGTCAGTCAGTCAGTCAAACTATGAGTCAGTCAGGGAGTCATTCAGTGAGACAGTCAGTCAGTCAGACAATCAATCAGTCAGTAAGTCAGTCAGTCATTCAGTTAGTCAGGCAGTCAATCAGTCAGTCAGTCAGTCAGTCGGTCAGTCAGTCACTCAGTCAGTAAGTTAGTCAGTCAGTCATCCAGTTATTCCGTCAGTCACTCAGTCTCTCAGTCAGTCATTTATTCATTTTGTCTGTCATTCATTCAGTCATTCGTTCTTTCGTTTGATATTTCCTTACTGCCTGACATCTTGTCATCTTGACAGTTTCACATATGGGTGACACTCTGACATGTACTGCTTTTTTTTCACTTACCAAGTCATTCAGTCTTACCTTTAGTCCTTCCGTCAGTCAATCATCTAACAAGACCTGACAGCCTTACATCTTGACATTTTGACAGCTTGACAACTGAGTTACTCTTTCACATGTGTTGCATTGTTGTCACTTGTGAAGTCAGTCAGTCATTCATTAAGTCATTCAGTCACTCAGTCAGGCGTCTGACAATACTTGACAGCTTGATAGTTTGACAAGTGCGTAAAACTGCGACATTTGTTGCATTTTTACACTTTTGTTTTCATTCTTTCAATCTCTCAGGCCTCTGACTTTACCGGACTTCCCTACATCTCGTCGCCGATTATGTAATATCATTCCTGAATTATTTTACGCCTTTCTTTAGCAAATTTATCATTTTTTTTTCATAAATAATTCCTTTTTTTTAAAAATGATAGTTTAACTAATTTTTCCATTTTAGTATTCTAGGCTCTCGTTTCTTCTCGGACGCTTGACTCACTTCACTATTGACAACAATGCAACATTTTTGAGTGTGTCTACCACATGTCATTATTTTGTTTTTTGGTTTGGTCTGGTTTGTGTTTGACTTTTTTCTTTCATTTTGCACTTGATTGACAATACAACTCTGCTTCACTCGTCAGTTTTTGCTTTCATTTTAGAATATCTGTTTTTTTGCTCTGTTTTGTAAACGTTTTACATCTTTTTGAGCTTCATGCCGTCATCTTTGACAATAATTCACCACTCGTCGATGTTTTACCTGTTTATGACATTTTTCATCGTGTAGTCTAATGCAGATTTATTGACACCTTGGCGAATGCATTGCAGTGATAAGTGTCAACCGTGCACCTCATCTGTGTGTCACTTTCTTGTCAATAGCAAGATGTGACGTGTGGTGGGATTGGAGTTTTGTTGACCTCTTTTTCTGTGTATTTCAGTTGTAAGTTTTAACATCCCTTTTCATTTTGCTGAGTCACTTTCCTCTCCTTTTCAATTTTTTCTGCTTTGCTTTTGCTCTTTGCTTTGTGCATATCTTTAGCAATTGCCTGCAACTTAATGCATTACAGATCTTCTCTCATATGTCTTAATTTTATATCATTTATTTCATTATGAGTAGTTGATTTGACGCATTGCGTTTTACCTCGCTTTTATTATTGTTTACTATGACATTACTTTGTCATTTGATTAACACTTGGACTTTGATTTCTTTCTTGGCCCTTTTCACCTCTTTGCACTAGGTAATTTTTCAATTCAGTCCTTTATCTTACTGTACCTGCTATTTTGATTTTGAACTGGGAGTGAAACCCCTACACTCCTTTTATTTTTGTCGGTTTTTACTACAATACACTTCGCATTTTTTTTATTCAATCACTGCTCTGACTACATCTGACATGAGAGTGACCCTCTGACATATATTTCACTGTAGCCACTTGTTACTACAATTCACTCAGCTAATTGTATAATCAATCACTTTGCTCACGACACCTGTCTTTTTAACATTGACATGAGTGACACTCTGACATATATTTCATTGTTGCCAATTGTCACTTCAATTTTCTAAGCAATATGTCAAATAGATCACTCATCCGACTACATTAGTAATTTTAACGCCGATTTCTCTTGGCACTCTCTTATACATTGCACTTTTGTCACTTGTCACTGCAGTACTCTTAGCTATATTTCATTTCAATCAGTCATTTGACTTTTGCTGATTATTTCCTACATGTAAATTTCTTTCTGAAATTCTTAATTTAATTTTGTCGCATTTTCTACTCCCTCTTTTTAGTAAACCTAACATGTTTTCTAATTTTTTTAATTAATGTACTTCTGATATTTTCGCTTACATATCAATGACTCCTTGACAGGCATTCCCATTTTGTCACATTTTTCTCTTCGTCTCTCCAATACACTCAGCAATGTGTCAAACCAATCATTCATCTGTCCAAACCTGACATTTTGTACTGATCTCTGCATGAAACTCTGACACGCATTTCATCGTTTTTCACATTTTCTTCCTTGTCACCTCAATACACTCAGTAAGGTTTCAAATCAATTTCGCCTCTCTCCTCACCATTTCTATATGTACGTGAAGCATTTTAGGTTTTAAATTATTTTTTATCTATCCTTAATCCACAGTATACATGAGAAATGAAGGTGATTGTAAAATGGTTTTTCGCTTTTTTCCAAATCACCAATGCAAAAAAGTGAATAAATTTGTAGGATGTAAAGCAAATTGTCTCCACCCTTTAATCTGCTGCTAAAAACACTTAAAGTTTGTGTAATTTGTAAAATAAAATCACTTCTTTACACATCACTACTGCAAACACGTAAAAAAGTCGTTGTTTGAAAAGCATTACTGCACACGAGTGATGTAAGTGGTTAACTCAAAATTTAATTTAGCATCCCTCGACAATATCACTACACGCATGTAGGAAAATTCGTACAATGTAAAGGGAAATTTCGCCTCTTTCCACATCATCACTGCAAACACGTCAAGTAAGTCGTTGACTGTAAAGCAAATTTTCGCCTCTCTCCAAACCACCACTGCACATTCATCCCTCTACACAACCACTGCACTCATGAGAAAATTCTTTAAGTATAAAGATATATTTTGCCACTCTACACACCACCACTGCATACACGTGATTAAAAATAATGCGAGGTAAAAGAAAATTTCGCCTCTCTTAGGGCACCACTACAAGAACGTCAAGAAAATGTTAAGTTGAAAACAAAATTCCATATCTCCCCATATCACCACTGCAAAAAGCAAAATTTCGCCTCTTTCCATTCCATTGCTGCATGCGTGTGGAGAAATTCTTGGCTGTAAAGCAAAATTTCGCCTCTCTCTTCACCAAAACTGCACACACATGGAGAATGTCTTTGAGTGTAAAGCATAATTTCTCCTCTCTCCACACCACCTCTTAAATCACGTGACGAAATTCTCTGACTCTAAAGTAAAATTTCGCCTCCACCCACACTCTTGCTGCAAACACGTGAAGAGAACATTCAAATATAAAGGGAATTTTTGACTCCCTCTTCACACCACCACTGAACACATGTGAACAAATTCCTTTACTGTAAAGCACTATTTAACTCCCTCTTCATGCCACCACTGCACCCACGTAAATATACTCTTTGACTTTTGCTTTCCTTGGAATGCATGAATCAGGAAACTATAAAAGCGCAAGTTGGATGTACAAGGTGTTGGGGACAACAATCTTGGTGTAGTGGGTGAGAGACAGGACATTAAGTCACATGATTGCAGGTTCAGTTTTGCAATGATAGTTTTGTTCACTTAGTCAAATGCTTTGGGATAGTGCGTTGTTTAACAATATATAGCATTCTACAATGAGTTCATTAAAAAACTCAATCGCAAATGAAAACTACACTCACCTACTGCCGAATTCTCTCCATTAATACTTAATTTAAGTTGGATGCATTGTAATGGGTCCAAGTAGTCATTATTCGACCGTCTGTATGGATCGCATGAGGACATGAAATACGAGAGGGAGGGAGAGAAAATAGCGGAGCAGGAGAAGGAGGTGTAGTTTAACACAAATATTGCTCACAATCCCTCAGCCGATGACATAATTCTTTTGTAATTGACTCCTTGAAACAATGTGATGTCCTACTAGCTTTAAAGTATTAACCTAAAGGTCGATGTAGTAATTGTACAAAGACGGATTCCTTGTTAAACAAGTCCCCTTTTCTGGAAGAGTAGCTAATCTATTATGCCACGTCAACCTGAGCAACAAAATGTCAGGTTGCGCTGTGGAAAGTTTTCACTCTACGTAGATGGTTGTAAGTTCTCATGTCAGTTTAGTGCATTTATTGCTGTTCGACAAGTGAGATGCAAACAAGAGTGGTGATTGGATGACTTTTGGACCAGGCGACACAAAGAAAACCATAGTAAGTAAGAACATTCTAATCCCTCCCATGAGATGTAAATTATTAAAAGGCCGACGCCTCTGTCGTGCAATTGACCTATGCTAGTTCCTCTTTGTAATAACCAATCCGGATAGAAATCTTTTAAATTCGGGTTTGCTTTTCGCTTCCACCAATGCAGCAACCCGAGACTTTCCCGAAGGCAAAAGAAGGCACAATACTAGGACTGAATACGTATATTCATCAAGCAGAAGGAAGAGAGCTGCTAGCATGGGCTGGGGGTTGGCCCAACCAACTAGGGCAATATAGCCGCCAAATTGACAGGAATCGAAACCGGCATTCAAGCTTGAAGTAGCCCGATGGAGCCCAAACCGCCAAAGTGTAAGAAATTAATTCACTACCAGCCTGGATCATGGTTAACTGTGAAACAAAGTACGAAATCGCTTTAATTTAACGTATTAATGAAAGCACTGCCAAAAACCGCCACGTATATCGATTTTTAGGCTAAGTTAAAGAAGTCATTTGGAAGATTTGTGACCATTTGACTTTGCCACAATCCCCCAACATACTTCATTGTTTGTATTGTTCTGCGCGATGTCTGTTCAATTACAGCTGCAGATTGGCAACTTTCCTTTCCATTTTAACAGGTTACGCACTTGTCTCTTTTGCTACGGCCTTCGAGCTTTTAAAACTACTTTACTGGTTAGATGCAAATATTTTGTACCAGCATTATCATAACTGAGGCACAGCGATCAGGGTCGCGACGCTTTGGAGAGCGCAATCTTGTCGAGGACAGATGGCGTGAGTTTCGCAATGCGATTTCAACTCGCTGACCACCTCTCACCGAAAAAGTGTACTTAAATAAACTTCGTTTTTTTGGGCACTTTCACTGGTGCACACACTATAAGCGATCTGTCAATGCAATTGCCAATCGTCTTCTTTCTTCCACTAGTAAGCAAACCTGACTTTAGTATCTAACATTTGGCAATCTTTGGGTGGGGGATACTTTGTAGTGGATGGTAATTGGTTGAGTGCAGATGTGTGTATTACAGACGGGTTAGTGAGCAGATCCCTCTTTCTGAAAACCTATTGGCCTTGTAGCTCTTAGCCTTAATTTTTGTTTTTCCAAGGTGGAGATAGATACAGGTTTTGTTAATTGTTCGTCAGAAAACATTGCATTTGTGTGTGGGGAGAGCAGGTTCCTCTTAGTCAACATGGGTATTAAGATTGGAGAAAAAATTTGTCCTAGTGAGTTTATTTAAGACAATTCTGGTGGTGACTGAATTGAATAAAAACTCTGCATCCTACTGGCAGTCCGTTTTGATTTCAGCTAGGTTATTGTGTGATGCGTTTCGTATCCAAATGTCAACTCTTTCCTGATGCTCACTTTTTATGTTGCATGGGTTATTTTAAGTTACTGTCCTTAAGGGTGATTCCATGCCTTCTTTTGTAGTATTTTTACCTATCTGACAGCTTCTTTCACTCATCACTCCCCAGACTTATCACCTATACATCCTCAGTTCACTGCGATCTTCAACTCTCTACAGAAGGGAAGTGTGACGTAGTAAAGATAGATTAACATGGCAATTCTCTCTTTAATCTCCTACTGAAGTACCGTCAACGCGATATTCAAACCCAAAATTATCGCGGCTTCCGCCTCGTCGCACTCAGCGCGCACGCAGGCAACAATTCTTGCAATTTTGTAGAAGCACTTCATTTCTCACCACAATGCATTGCATCACCTTGCACTCTATTTAACTACGCAGCTTGGGAGCATATTATTATGTTAGATTAGGTAACGCTGGTCGAGGCGGCAGTGAGTTTAGCAAAAATGGTAAATTCTGTGATGTGGTCGGTGTTGACGACATCGTCTGAAGCAGCACAAGTGCAACTGCACTGATTCATTGCAGAATGCATCTGTGCGAGTTAAAAGTTGCAAATGAATGGATGGCTTAGTCCTACACATATGGTAGAATTCGAATTGTAATGCTGATACTACTAAATTTATATCGGGCAGTTTTTGCTTAGCAGACTTACGCACGTTAATATTGTTTAAGAGGATATGTTGAAAGACACTAAGGAAGGCATCTAGCATTCGAGTCAAGATACTCAAAGGTAGATTTTGCATCCCTGGTTGACGGGACATTGTCGTCTTTCTTTCCAAAAGTATTGCTCAATTATGTCTGCTGCGTCTGACTCGTCCTCAAAAATAAGGCGGTTAAGTACCATAAGTGCAACTAGACGATGATGCTAAAGTTACTTCATAGTTGAAATTAAAGTGTCGATAACTGTTTGCATTGTTTAATGGGTTCGTGTGATATGTTACAACTCAATGAAGTGGTCTTAAAGGTTCGTGGCTTTGAAGTTGCGACCAGAGGCTACAGCATTAGCGGTCTGCAGATCAAATGTTGACCTTTAGATTGCCACCAGTTGGAGCATTTTTTTTATTTTTTGTAACTAGCGTTTCCTAGTAATCAGTGCTTCACACCACAGGCTTAATTTTTGACCTTGTGGGAGACAGTACTGACATCTTGTAAAGTCGCCGATTGGAAGACATTACTAAGAGATCTTATCCTCTATGGCTTTTAGATGGTGTGTGAGGTCCGTTTTGCCGACTTTGGCTGCTGCAATGTGTCTACTTCAGTGATGCGTTCCGTTTAAAGTGGCAAGCTTTGCTTTTCTGCAATGTGTACTGCTCCATGCTGTGATCATTTACTGCTTAACTTGTCAAATCTAAACTGGAACAGCTCTACCATCCCTCAGTTTTACTTCGGAAGTCTGCTAACAGAATCCTGATGGTGAACCAGCCACCATGTTATGTGCTATGAGGAACCAACCAACTGCGAAGCTTTCATTGATAAAAATAAGTAGCGAAAACGCACATTAAGATGGCAGTACAAGCTATGCTTATTTGTAGACTGGGTTGCCACCTCTAATACACCTGATTTTTGCATCAAATCAGCCGGATCACACTGAAATTTCAGCCAGGTATTCTGCTGAACTACACTCACACGTCACACCTTCGTATTGGCCTGCCCACGCCAATCAACAAAGACATTTGTCCTGACACCTACCAACCATTGAAAACCTGAATGGCGACTTTGTTAGGCGTTTGAATTCTCACCTCTGGTTCTCTTATTTTATATAGGTCTCTAACTTCCACGATGGCATGTCAGGACAAGAAGTTGTAAGTTGTGGCCAAGAGAAAGCACGTTGCCGCTTCAGCTGACTAACCCCATATGCTTAGACTGTATGATTAAGCGAATCTCTATAATGTATGGTTGTGATGCCGGTGACTTTGTTTTACCAATGACTCGCCAAGACGCAATAATTCGTCCGGTCAATTACATCAATCAAAAGGCAATAAAGCAACCAAATGTGATGTTAACTTCCATTTTTAAGCAATAGGGCCTAAGCCTTTTTGGATAACCAACTAATGGCAAAGTAAGTTCGAGCTCAGTCTGTTCGATTGTGTCACCATAGGAAGCGCAGCAAGCAAAAGTCCGCGACTGATAAGTCAGAGATGCGTAAAGAAGATTAATGCGTTTCCAGGTCTTCCGAATATCCTTCTCCCTTCCGAACCACATTGCAATTCACCCGAAGGTGATGGGAGAAATCGGCAATTTTAGGTAGAGTGTTTTCTTCCAGACAAGAGTTTTTTGCAGACCAAAGTGCGACATAATAAACTAAAGCAGAGCAGGAAGGAAGGAAGGGGTGATGTACACATTTGTGGAGGTTAGTCTACAGAGTTTGTTCAACAAAATGTCAGCTGGTTTGGAGAAGACTAAGGTTGATCTTGGCAAGAAGGACGAATTGCTCGCGTCATGTGGTCTAGTGCTTTGCGGAAGACTGGAGCATTCCCAGCAGCTGGGAGTCGAGACAGCATCAGGACGGCTTCGATCGAGACTTTGGACGAAGGTGCTAGGGACTGTAAAAGGTGAGCACTCAACGCCCTATTGACATGAAAGCTTGTTCTAGTTTAAACACAGTATTCCAGTCATAAATACAATAACTTATTTTCTCCCTACATTTACTCTGTCCTGGGTTTCTGTTTGAGTGAAATTGCGCAAGAAGTACCTGTGTAGTGCTGGTGGCTTCCTCTCTGTGCAGATTTGCAAGTTCCAAGTGACATGCAAACTGTGATAGTAATCAAGCACTCTGATTTTAGACATTAAACACTTACAAGTTGTGCGCGAAATGCTAAAAGAGTGCTCAATTTGTCCTAGTGCCTCAGAACAATATTTTTGCTATAAATTTAGGTCGGGAATGTGAAAGTGATTTCTTCAGTATAATAATAACGAAAGCAGTGCTCAAGGACTTCTATGCTGCTATGTTTTCAATGGTGTTTGCCAACAGAAAGTGATGGGTGGCACGTTTAAAGAGCATTGTATTTGTACGACCTATGCTAATGGCAAAATATAAGTTGTGCAGCAATAAAACAATGTACTTTCTTTGCATACATGGGAACAAAGGTGCTGGAGCATACAGCCTTGATTCATAGATGCTCCTGTGAAATGCTCCCCCTTTATTGTCTATTTTGGTTGTAAATCTGATTTGTACCTCATCTTATTTAATATGTCATCCTCAAACAGATGCAGATGGAAACCTTCCTGCACTGTAGCACTGCTATACTTTACCGTAACAATTCATCCACTTAGCAGCCGATAGTAGTAGTCATTAATGATAAAGTTTGCAAAGAATGGCACACCATCAATCCACCCGACTGGCATAATTTGGGAGGACACTGATTTGTCGGAAACGAATGGTAAGTCTTACTCATCACCTAAATTGAGCGTCGCATTTAGAATGGTTCCACAGAGGCTTATAGATTTGCAGAGAACATCAAAGTATAATGGATTTTCTACTCGAAAGTTTTCTTCTTTTAATGATTAGATTCCCCCTCATTTGTTCAAATCCTAAAATAATGAAAATCACTTATGCCTCCAGTCCATTTCCCGTTACTCTGCACCGTGAAGATGTTATCAGCTAAATGAATCCTCTTCCAGTCTCTTGCGGCTTGAGAACGCATATAAACTTGTTTATAAGCGTCTATAAAACGTGTTACTATTGAAGCATAAACTAGAAGCAATTGAAGAGGGGTAGTGATAGTAGAAAAAGCGAGTGCTATTTGCTGCAAGAATATGCTGCTAATATTGAAGCTTGTATTCGGTACTCCATCAGACTTCCTGTAGGCCTCCAGAAGAACGTCTGGATGTGGGATGTGAGTGGTTGCAACTGCCTCACCTTCTGTCATGTTCAAGCTGACCTCCTTCACAAAGGATACAACCATTGTGAAGTCATAGTAGGGCTGTGGTCCAAGGAAGTACTCGCAGTAACAATACACCTCAGTATTCGCTATAGAGCTGATCGGAATGGTCAAGAGGACACCATTAAGACAGGAGAATGGAGAGTGTTGGAGTGATACGAGGGAGAAAAACTGTACTTAAGAGGCACTGACATGAAACTGAGATACTCGAGCTTGTAATTTGCATTAATCCCAGTCATGCGATGGTCTTGAGTGTGTATGAGCTGGTGCGTGATTGGATGTGAGTGGACGATCAGATTGAATTGAATGCTAGTTCACAAAGGCGCGGGTAAGATGGTGGTTGTCAAAGCAACGGGACGCGAGCCCTGCACTCGTCTGTCGGTGGAAGGAAAGGTCAAAAAAGGGAGTCCATGAGTGGGAACGAGCATAAATACAAACGTCTCCTAAGTGGACGCGCTCACCCTTCCCTCTACTATCATATCCACTTCTCTCCCATCTCATTCATGATCCAATTCATCGGCCTTTTTTGATGAGCTCCACGCACGCTTAGTCTTCACTCTTGATTTAGATTTATTTGCACCTCATTACTTGTGGCTATAGGCCAATTGCAGACTTGGAAGACTACGTAAAATGCTGTGCGGGTCAGTTGACAAGCCTCTGCTGCGGTGGTGCAACAGCTGGAGCGCCTGCTTGCCACGACTTAGGTGTATAACAGTAGTGGGATGCCTCTTAGGAGTTTACGCCCATTTGCATTCATTAGTTGACTTGCATTTTTCGAGGTTCAATTTGAACTTGAACTAGGCTTACACTACTTGTCTGGTTTATTATCATTTTTTTTGATGATAGGCCATATCATACTTGACTCGATTTCTACTGCTTTCCCTGCAAACACCTCAAAACAATTTCGACTCCTCCAGTCCAGATCTCACTTCACCTACTGATCGTAGTGTGACTGAGGTAGCTGTCAAATAGTGCAAGGTTTATGGTGGTCTTTCTGTTGTCAGCCTCCAGGAAATTGGTTATTGGTAACAAATGTCCTCCCACAAATGATTTGTCGATCCACTAAGGCAAAGGCTTTGAAATGGTATGATACGCGATCATATGCTGGCACATCTTACCCCTCAGTCACGAATGCGCCATTTGACTCAGCTCTATGGGCGTGTTCATTGAAATGTGCGAGCTCTGAACAGTCTATTTTGAATCTACCAAAAGCTCTATGGCCCTGATATCATGAAGGCCAACACACGATATCCCGGTTGTGGTGACAACCAGATTGAATCAGCCGCGACAAACCAAGTTTGCGAAACCGTGATAAGTAGTTGGGGTTCAGCAGTGGATCTGTAGGAACCATTTGTTATAAAATTTATTTGTCCAATCCATGTGGATTTTAACAAAGCGGTAAAGCACCCTACTAGCCTCTATTTCTTAAGCCCATTCGCTGGTTCAGAACCTCCTTTAATTACGATTGTTTTAATGGTATGTGAGGGTGAACTGACATCGCCGAATCACGCAAAAGCTCGCAAACTGAATACAGACACAGATTGCCCCAACCGCTTGTCAGCTTAAGGGCACTTAAAAGACGCATAAAAATGCTTCTCTGCACCGCCGAACAGAGCAATACTTTACGCTCTCTCTCCTGTTGTCGCCGCTATCCCTCAGTGAACGCAACCTCAAGGCACAGATACCCTCAACACGTCTATCTATGGGCTTTGATTTAATTAAGGATAGGTGCTACACCATGTCCAAGGGGATTCTCACCTCATGGTGGGGAAAGGGAAAGGGGAAGTCGTGAAAGCCACCATTCATGGGAGGGGATTGCTTGCTGATTAACTTCTGCCGCGAAATGACCAACCCTTTTCGATTCATAAGTTATCCCCAAACAATAATCCATCCGCCACCCATGACACTTCACCACTGGATGAATATGCTTGCTCTTTGTGGCGAAGCAAGCATTCACTTGCTTAAGGTCAAACAACTAGAGGGGATGCAATGCCAACCGCATTAGATACAACCCAAAAACAGGAAATTAATCAAATCTAGACAAATGGAGAAATTTGCAGTGTCGCAAAATACACGCTTGAGGTGATCAACACCCACCCATGACATCTGACAATCACATTATCATCCACGAACTAAAGCCGACGATGACGAAAACTAGGTCAAAAGATCCAAGAAGGATGACCAATTAAAAAGGGAGACATGTCTTCCTGTTGAAGGAGTGATGAATGACCGTTCAGAGATTTGCACCCTCGAAAGGTTGGGGTAAATACTTACTCTCCTACTCCTCTACCTATGTCTAAATAGTGTGTGCAGCGTACATGCGTGCATTAGCAGAACACTCCATTACCACCGTTAACCTCAGTGGAGCGATGGCAATGGTCGTGCTGAGTGTATCAAAATAGTGTGTGCAGCTTACATGCGTGCATTAGCAGAACACTCCATTACCACCGTTAACCTCAGTGGAGCGATGGCAATGATGGTGCTGAGAGTATCATTAGTGAAGAGGATGAGAACGAAAGTAGCTGCTTATTTATGGCAAGGGAGAAGAACGTTCATCAGCTCACCCCCAAATTCGTCTCCTTTATCAATAGTGTCCTTTATTATGACTCGACCACTTACTGGGAGGCTAAATTTGTCGCTTCACACTTTACACTTTTTCTTAGGCTGGTTTTACTAAATAAAGGGTCTAAAAGTCTACCTAGATTAACGCTTATACATTTTAACGTTTTAATTTTCGCTCTGATTGATGTGGTTCCACAAAAAAAACGATGTCCACGCCCCTCATCACAGCCATTTGATTGTCCAATTACATGTATGCGAAACTCGCTACTTACCAGGTTGTGCCAACTGGGGTCGTAGCAAATCATTTTTCGCGTAATGGTCGTTTACATTCAAAACAGTAAAAGTGATGCAAAATAATTTCCATTTTCTGTGACTTCTGAGCCGAAAAATAGAACGGACCCACACAAATTAACTTAGTTGGTGCCATTATTTGACCGATGTGAATTCTAGAATGTCTTGATGAATTCTTTCACTAAACATACTCAATTTGCAAATTCAGTAAAGCGCTTCTGCAACTGCCATCTCGAGTTTCGCCCTTCACCTGATTTGACAGATATGTGTCCATTAGAGGCCATATCCATTTAGCGGTATTTTTCCTTCATTTGATCTAGAACACGTAAAGTCAGATCGTCTTAACTTCATGTCATGAGAAGTGCTAAACCCTCTACATTATATAAGATTTAAACTGCACAGCTGTTTTGATAGATATGGTTGCAGTACTTTGCCTGTTCGGACTGGCGATTTTGGTTTCGGTCACTTGGGTCACCATATTGCCTTAGCCGGGCTGGGTGGCCTCCGGGCCATGCCAGCAGTCTCCAGTCCCTCTGTTTCCAGAATGTATGTATTCTGCCCTAGGTTTGTACCTTCTTTTGGCTTCAAGAAAATCTTGGGACGCTACGTGGTTTTGCTAGCCTCTTTTAGAGCTTTTTCTGCTGCCTTGCGCTTCTTGTTTCTTTAAATTGCTGTTTGCTGCCTTATTAAAGGATATGTTAGGAAGGGCATCAGTTAATTGTAAGAGGTAATTTTACTTTATTTTTTGGTATCCGCCTTTAAAATGTCCCACTTGAATGCTTTAATTTGAATAGAAATGGAAATGAGGCCTAGGGACGCTATTGGAAGTGTTACCATGATCTTACTTAGAGGGTGACTCATGTTTCATTTTTTAACAACCTATTCAACATGGACCAAGAAATTGATTTTCCCATTGTCCTACAACACTCAAAAGCACTGATCTATTCCGGAGCTGAAGTTCAATAACTCCAGAGGTGCCTTCAATATGATGCGTACAGATCTCTTTAGGTAAGGAGGCTATTTTCTTGGATCCATTTTTCTTAAATACTTTCTTAGTTTTGGTCATGTAGGCCATTCTACGCAACTGTCATGAGAATGGCTAGCGAGACTGCTTCCACTTTAGACTTTGGGTAGGCGCAAGAGAATTGGAGTTGAAAAGGGAGGGATGGGTTGCAAGGGCAGGGGTGCAAGTGTGCAGCCTTTGTTATGATCTCATATTTGAAGCTATATTAGTTGCTCACCTTGAATACGCGATGCTTAAGGAAATCAAGCCATTGCATTGCAAAGAGAACTTCGAAATTTTCCTTGGGAAATATTATTTTAGGTATAGCTTTACCAACATGTGTTGCCAAAAAGTGCTCCAGGCGTGTCAGAAGACATCCCTAATGATGCGATAGTGGATAACCTCATCGAAAGCACAATGGCATTTTATGGTATTCTTTCCTTAAATCCGCGGTGTAGTACCTTGGTGCACTAACTGGGCGCATAGGCATTGGCACATAGATACTTGAGGGAAGAGGCAGTTGATGAGATTGATGGAATGAGATGGTCCGCTTTCAGTGGCTAGTGCCTCTCACAAATGAGACAGATGAGAGTGTAAGGACATGAGGTCAATCTCCTCATCCTTGGTAGAACTAGTAAAAAAAAGTAGGTAAAGGCATAATTTGTTTGCAGTTTGTTAAACTTAGGGTGAAGATCAGAGTTTGCTTATCTCCTATTGGAGCTCCCCTTTTGGGTGATGAGACCTATTCAACGGGAGAATATAGCTACCTAGTTGGAGGTAGTAGAAAAGCATCCAGCTTCAGAATGATGTGTTGTTATTTTGGTTAAGGAATTGTAATCAGTCGGACATATTCAAATATGCAGTTAGATAGTTCTTCATTGTAAGATTGCTATTCATCATCCCCGAGTGGTTTAGTATGGAAATCTTGTCCATCAGTACTTGCCAACCTTCGCTAGCTTCGTATCTTTATACCCAATGGTATGGCCATTATACCATTGCTCCAAAGTTGACCGAATGAAAAAGAATGGGTTTGGGAACGTTTGAGACCCTTCAAAAGAATCTTCAACTCTGTTTTCTTACATGATTTAAAGGCTAACTGGACATTCCACGTTTGAATAGTCTTCCTTGTATGTCTGACAAATTCTCCTGGTTCTATCAAGCTTCCACAATAGCAAATGCAATTGCTGCGAGTGATTGGCTGTGATTTCAGCTCTTGATCAAATTTGACACAGCTTTCGACACGCGGATTAGGAAGACGTTCTGTCCGAGCTTCTGATTTACCATCGGCCCGGAGTCTGAGAATTCTGGATCATCCCAAATTGGCCCAAGGAAAAGCAACCAATCAATACAGGAGCACGGTTGATAATGCACAGAACAATGGCATGAGAGGTCCTGAAATCGCGGAGCTTTGTGCTGTGCTTAAATTGATGAGGAATGTAGACCACATCATCAGACACAAAAACGCCCTTTAGCTCACTCTCCGTCTCCTCACTTTTAGGCGAAAAGACGACGTTGATAACCTTCTCAAGGAAGTCGAGCGAACAGTAGCAAGTTTGCGTGCCGAGGGCTGCGTCAAAGTTGATCGAGAGCTTAAACCCAAGACAAACATTCGCCTCACTCGTCGCTCCACGCTGATTCTAATGCCAAGATACGGTAGTAACTCCTTTTGTATGCACTGCATCCTCTGCAATTCTCGGGAACCAAGGTTTGCCAATGACACGACTTGTTTGCAGACGTTCCGGAAGGTAGACGGATGAAATTCAAAGCATCACTTCTACTCTCTCTTGTTTAGCTTCTTCCCATGCTTGAGTGGCTGATTACTATTTACCCTAATGACGTAATGATCCGCGACCTACCTGGAGATAACGTGAATGATAAGGTGAGCGGTTTGATTGTGGCGGTGCTTACCTTCCTCAAACTTAGATGCGGGTAGCTAGGGACCTGTTCGGTCCGCGTAGAGAAGTTAATCCTATCTACAAACTGCCTAGTCTACAATGCACAGCTCCGTGCCTAGTCAATTACCATCCATCCCGATAAGACACGACCCTCCAAAGGTAGTCTGCCGGTCGGATAGGAGGATGAGGACTGTCACTAATAAAAGATAATCACTCGACGGCATGATTTAAGGCAATCCGTTAGGATGGCATTGGGTTCGTGCTGGAAAGGAGGACAAAGAAACTATTGTAGAGGATTCTTCCTTTCCTCCTCTTCACTTCATCTACCCCTGCTAATAAAAGGCTGGGTGTTACGAGACATTTATTTAGACATAGGTAGAGGAGTAGGAGAGTAAGTATTTACGATAAGTGAGCCTCAGATTCTTGAGAGGAACCACGAGCATCCGCAACCAGGTTGAAATTGTCCTTCCGCCTCTGGTCTACAAAGCGCATTCAAACAACATAATTATTACACAGCTCCTCGTTTTTTGTACGCCGTGCCTGGTGTTGCTCTCGTTGGTTGTCTTTGTTTATGCCGTCGGCCTGTTTTTTCTACAATTGCGTAGACTTTATTCTCGTAACCGACCGGTGGGGCACCTTTGTAAGGTCGAATCCTATTATGATGGACCGCTATTGGCTGGGTACGGAGTTCTGCATTCCGGACGAGGTAGTTTGTGGGGGGCAGTACTTTCACTATACGGAAGGGGTCTCTGCTCCAAGGATGGTAAAATTTGCGATGCGTGTCAGAAGGAGGAATCGGCCTGTATATTTGGACGAGATCTCCTTTGTGGTGGGCGTTGGGTCGACTGTGCTTGTCGTAGTATTTCTTTTGTCTACCATAAGGCATTTGTAATTGTTGTCGGGCTAGGTTGAATGCCTTTCTTATCCCTTCTTTTTGACATAATACGCAGTCCAGGGTATTGTCGATTGCCACTTCCTTGCTCGGTAGGAAGATGTCAGAGGGAACTCTCATTTTGTGACCTGTGAGCATCTTCAACAGGAAAACACCCGTTGATGCGTGGACTATAGCTCTATACGCAAGAATGGCGCGTCCTAGGCTCAAATCCCAATCTTCAGGCTGTGTCTCTTTAGTAAAAGCCTTCAGCAGTCCTATCAGGGTGCAATTTGTTCCTTCTACTTATCCGTCTCCCTGTAGGTGCCCAGGTGTCGTTCGCGTCTTTGCGATTTCAAAAGCCCTGCATAGCTTAGTAAAGAGTCGGTAGCGATGGTACTGTGGAACTGAAGATGAAGTGGATGTGATCGGGGCAATTTTGGGTTGTGACGTTCGGTGGTTGAATGTGATGTGCTCTTGCAGATTTGTAGTTTTCTTGCGGGGTTTGTGAGTTGGGACTTAGATTTGGCATCCTTACATGTTGCGGGTTGTTTTCTTCGTGTCTTGGTATTAGCTGTAAGGAAAATTGGATCCATAGTGATTGCATGAGCTTGTTCTGCAGTGTATTAATGGGTTATATTTGTTTGTTTGAACTGCTTTTACGCTTTGACGACCTTGACGTCTTTCAAACGTGATGCCTTGTTGCGCATATTTTGTGCCGGCATAGGTCCAGGTTTTGGAGGTAAGAGTCCATAAGTTGTGCAATTTGGTCTCCGTCCAGATTCTTTGACTGCTAAAAGTTCCTATCTAGTCTATTATAGTGAGTTGTGGATGAGTCGATTCTCAAATTTGTAAATGATTTTGTTGTCGCTTGGTACCTTTTGTATTTTAAGCAATGGGGTTATCATATGTTATGGTTGGATATTTTGAGGAAACATAGTGTTTGCATTGTGATAGACGGTTGCGATATTTTTGGCGACTCTACCTAATTAATATTTTTTACCCTATCTGGTAAATATGCCTACACTGGTAGATCCATATAAATAGTCTGAGGCTGAAGATGTGCCTTTGTTTCTATCAACGTGTCTTCGGTATGTAGTTACGAGGTTATCTAAGCTTTCTGGCACAGAAGTGAATCCTTGTAGCCGGATTTATGCAACCAGGAGTCGCCTAACGCACAAGTCCCCCCTCCGAGAACATGAATTGTCGCACAATTTTCCTTGTGGCATCGATTTTGTGCTGTAATCTTCCCACCTTCCCTATAACGGCCCAAAATACTCCTGGAGGTCACCTAAATTCTCTGTCCAGCCGCCGCTTGAAAGCATCCTCCTCCCTTCGCATTGGATGTGACTGCTACTGCGTTCCAAATTGCTTTACCAATTGCTCCGACGGTTAGTTTTTGATGCCTTTTCCTTTAACCATTGTAGGTGTGTATTTGCTCTTCACACAAATTGCTTGATGAATCCTCCGTTATTTTGACTTGCTCAGAGCGTTTAGGCCGGGCAATCTTGGTCCTGCTTGCACACCTTGAAATGACCTATTACTGCTTAAAATGCACAGTAGCGACTAGATTAGTAATAAATGCACACTGCAAGTCACATCTTCCCGTAATTTTCCTCGAATGTTATGCAACTACCTCATCTTGCTCCAAGTTCTCCCCTATGGCGATAATGACTCACCTCTGCCGTCGATGCCATGACTAATTTCGCTAGCAGCTCTTCTTCCTCTGATTGGTATACCGGTGAAGCCATCTTGGACAGACCAACCAGTCTGATCGTGTCCGTGTGTGCGTGCGTACGTGTCCAGTAGTTCGGTCATCAAGTGGGCACATCAAAGGCGGCGGGGAGGCTGGCCGCGTGCACAAGCGGTGTGCATGTGTGCTGCCCTGTGCGTGGGCTTACACGTGTGTGCGTCTAGCAAAAATAGCGGCTTTCGAAGTGCACGCACTCCACTTTTTCTCATGTTACTTCTTGTTCTTCCTCCTCTTCCTGCCTTTGGTCTCTTTACTGAGGCCAAAGGTGGGTTTCAAATGACTTATTTACGATGCTAATAGGATATGGGAACCTAATGATGAAACTTAATGATGATTTATAATGTGGAAATGCGCTCGGTTTTTTTGTTAATAATCCAACTGTTTTCCTACCGAAAAGTCATTTTTGGACGCATGGTTCGCTACCGCCTTTGCGGATTAGCCACATTATTTGTCCCTTTTCTCTAGCAGTATCCTTTGATCGGCAATTAGTTGCTAAAATATTTTATGAATTTGGTCTGAATGGGCTGATTGGGGGTGCTTTGTTGAACTTTTGAAGCCGATCCCAATCTTGCTCAAATCTTTTGCTAACATATTTTGCTCCGAAAAGCAAATGTTTTTTGTCTGCCAAGTGACTTGATTGATTGGCAATCATGCATTTGACCAGAGTGAGTTGCGGCCGATATTGTGAGGGTGGGTGCAATGTAATAATTGCCAAATTTTTCGGAACCAATTTAATTTGGATCATGCCTTCTCAGAAGTGACAAGCCTGATAGATAAGCAGCAAAGTTGGCTCCCTTAGTTTGCCTGTTTATCCATCTATCTACCGTCTGTCAGGAGATCACTCTGGGATATGGTTCGTGCTAGTCACAGTGTGGTCTCATTTACTTATTCGTGACCAAAAAGGTTGGTTTACTTTTCATGCAGAACCGTCAAAATTAAGTCTCCCCTACAATCGGTTGTTCATCATCTTATTGGGTCGGCACTGCGAAAAAAATGGTGCATCTTCTGATCTCTGTTCCCCAATTGTCAAGTAGCTGAATTGCACTTTATATTTCTGACACCCATTAAGCCATCAAATAGTTACATGAACTGGTGAGATGCCATTCTAATAACTTGTAAAGTTGGCGCTTGGTTTGCTTTCATATTCCGCCAATCAATCACTCCGTTAACCGATTAATTGCTTATCGATAAGCGAGAAACCGTTCGTGATGGACCTACTCCCCTAACTACCGGTCAGTGAATTTCTCCTAACTTGGAGTTAGCAGCATGGAGGATGAATCTCCTTTGTACTAAGTGGACAAGCAGGGTCGATATCACCTCGACCCGATGGCAATCAGAAGGTAACCGGGTCATTCAGATGTTCCACCACCTTCCGCCTGCTCAATCGTGTCTCAGGTCTCCAATGTCATGTTGTCACTGTAAATGTGAGCCAAAAGGCCACCATCCGTTCTCCAATCACATGCGGTCACCTGAATGCCAATCAAATCTTGGTTTTGAGTGAATTTTGTGCCTACCAAGGCCTCTTGGCGTCGACAAACATGCCATCTCTTTTCCCACAGCTGTCGATCCACTTACACATGCACCTCAACCAATCCGAAGTGTTAGCCGATACTTTCATGAAAATTGATATTTCGCGCCACCAAATGATTGGCTAGTTAGGTCGATAAATGAGAACGTTGAAATCAAAGAAGGGGAGTGGTTCTCCATCCGTCACCGTACTGCTAGCCTATCCGCTTTCCCATCTCCACCAATCAGAGCGCGTCCAGTTGACTGATGAGATGACAGCGTTCGAGCCCGGTGAAGGCAAGTTGATGGAGGGTGCTTGAACGCCTTCGTTTAGTTTTTTTGCTTCTTCTATAAATTCACGGCCGTTGTGGTGACTTGTGTGCACAAGTGATGAAAATCCGAAAGGCGAATTAGTCACCAGCCACCTTTTTATTGCAGCCACATACACGCGCACTTCGAAGCTGTAAAGGTCAATTGCGAATGGGAGAGCCAATAAAATTCCTTTCATTGTGGGGAGAGGGCGGGGGTAAGTAGGTTTAGCAACTTCCACAATTTTATTTTGCGTCCGCTTTTGGAAATTATTCCACACATCTGTCTGTCTAAGTGGTCTTGACCGAAGTATTTCACTTGGCAGCGCCTACTTGAAAGGGGAAAGATGACTGTCTGGAAATGTCAGTCGGGCTTTTGTTCCAACGATTGCAAGATACCGGTTGGAATGGGGTAGAAAGGGTGTAGTGAGATGGGTTGCTATACTGCTTGGGAAATGAGTCGAGACCTATCCTTGAGATGGGAACGGATGTGTGGATGTCAACAAGAGTCCTCATGCCGCACGGTTCTCCCTTTGTCAGCCCAACAGCGTTTAGGGAGAATGGGGAAGGCAATTAATTCGGAAAGCAGAGAACTGAAGACAGAATGATGTTTCACTTCTATGTGGCATCTTGGGTCTCTCCATCTCTCCCTTTTAACCTTTTGACGCCCTGAGATCTCACATTAAGAGGAGCTCTACTTCTGTACATAAATTATTTTACAGGTCTTGCAGTTCCGTTACTCTGCTCATATTTCCAACTTTTAATTGCAGTTCCCGGTCTTCTACCGCAATTGCAGGCATCCAGTCAATTTTTGCAGTCCCTTCCAACTCCATTCAGCATAACAAGGCCAGAGCAACTGCGAAAGAAGGGTCCCAAGTTCGACACCTCCACTGCAAATAAAAGGGTGAGTTGGACAGATCCACCTCTCTATCTTGTGTATAGTTTGTGTCCTGTGGCCAGAATAGTAGGGCATTGAAATGAGCCACGCTGTCATTGTGTCGTAAAGACCCCCTTATCTGCTTTTGATCATCTTTCGTGGTTGTTCTTCTGCGTTGAACAGTGCGGCAGATCGAGGTCGTCTACGGGGCAGAACGTAGAATTACACCGATGCATCTCACGGCGAGCGCTTTCCGGCCTCAGTTACAGTGGCTTCATTCATCGCTGTTGTCATTGCAATGCGTCAGTCATTCCTGAAAAATTTGGTAAAGAGCTGAAAAAGGATGAGTGGGAAATTAGTGTGACAGCTCCATGCTACTGGCCTGAGGGCTAACAAAACGCTCACCTTTTTTTCTTGTCAACCAGTGTCTCATTTGTCAGATGAACTAATTAAGGCTGTATTCTCTTACGCTACTCTCTGAAGTTGTGTCGTCGCTTTACTAAGGTGGAATAAAGAGTAGCGCATTCGACAGTCTGCAGAAGTCTGCCGATGCGGTCCTTCGTTGGAGCAAATAGGGTGAAGACCATCTGTTCATCTGTGAATTGTGGGCTGCTGCAGCAGCCTTGGAAAGAGCTGTATGGTAGTCGATGTGACTGGAAGGCCATGTCACCGATACGGGATTGAAAGGCCCTCTTGGTTGCACCCAACATTTGAATGGGTGTATCGTCTTGCTGGATGGCTCATTTCTTCATTTGGGCCTCATGGCGGTTGTAGAAGAGGCTGTAGAGCTGTTCAACATTCTTCGATTGTTACGTCTCTTGCAAGGTGTGGGGGAAGAATCCATCTGATGGTCTGTTGATGTGCCAATTCCTTTCCATGACATGCGCCTCTCTTTGAGATTGATTTGGATCCGTTGGAATCTAGCTTTGCTTCGTTAGCGGTAAGTTTGAGGTTGAAGATTTGTCAAGAGTAGACGTTAGTGATTGAGCTTCTGGAGAGTTCTTTGCTGCTAATATTCGGCACCGTTCCCTGCCGCCACGAATGAGGTCGGTATAGGATTTACTGCCGCACAAAGGAACACGGCCAGGTGTTCGAGCTACCAAAATAGTGCCTCCAGTGGTTAAATGTGCAGTTCTGCTTGCCTTAGCTAAGAATCGCATGAGTGAGTCCGAATGAAGGCATCCATTGCCTCGGGAGTTGACTTCAAATATCCCACTCGCATATCGTGGACTCGTTGGAACGCTATGTTGTTGTTCTCCTTAAACTCAGTCAATCCAAAATGTAACCATCTTAGCGACAAAAATGCGCGGTGTGTCGTCAAATTTCGGTAGTTTGTCACTTTCGCACGCAAATAAAACCGCAAAAGCGAGAGGTGGGGAGAGGGAGATAGGAAGTAGTTAACTCCACCATTCTAAAAAGCCTTTTCCCCCGTTCTGGGTATGTCTCACGAAGAGTCCGACTTTTTGCTTGCATTTTGCTCCCCTTCTGCGCAAAAAAATAACGGAGAACATAGTTTCGTGAAGATCCACTTGCGCAAATGTTGGGATTTACCCCTAGACCAGAGTGAATAAAAATAAAATGGTGCTTAAAATTTCGCGAGACTCGGAGGGAGGAACTGGCCGTAAATGAAGGAGTGGGGGCGAGCAAGGGGGCGTGGGTTTAGGTCGCCTCTTGGGGGTCCGCTAATTTGCCAGGATGGGCGGTTCGGTGGAAGCGCGGACCAACTGTATGTTCGGTCGCTTAGTTGGCTGGTTGGTTGGGTACAAACAAACAGACAAGCTGCTAGAATATGCAGACTCTGCCCACTTATTATTTAAGTCGGTACGCAATGCCTTGAAATGTCACCTCCCCCAGACGAGCTGCCGAAGTTGGCCCCACGGAGACACTTTCATAATATCAATTATTGCGCTGGAGGCTCTGGTTGTTGCTGTTACGTTTGTTTTTAACTGCCAGAAGTGCACCTAGATGCCTTCTTTGTGAGAGCTACTGCGCCTTGCTTCACTTCGGACCTCCCTCCTTTCCTCCTCCCTTCTTTCGTTCCTTCATTTTGTAACCGTTGGTAGATTTTTTTCTCCATCGCTGGCATCTGTTGTTTCCATTCCAGGTTTTTTTGCCGTCTTTTTTTCGTGAATCTAGATCTACTCCAAGTAGTTGTTCATTAAATAGCATGTGCAGAAGTAAAAAGAAAAGTCCACAATTCTAAAATCGAGAGAGGAGACTGAAAATGTCTCCCCTCTGAAGCCATTACTAGAGTCGTCTTTGCCTTAGTTGTTACCGCAGTGTCCTCAATGGTGGGTGACGTTGACGGAGTGTTAGGATCGTCAACACGTCCGGGTAAGCACATTCAAATTCATTCATGACTGATGTACCAGAGACGGAAAAGATGACTGTGATTGGCGCGGTCGTTGGAGGGGAGGGTAGGGGTGGAGGCCATTCCTTTCTCTCAGCGTTAGATTTGACGGTGGAGTAAATCTGTTCGTCCACAGTTGTTCAAAGTTTGCTTTCAGATAGTCTCCTCATTAAACTTTAATGGTGCGCCTTGAAGAAGGAAGAGGGTATGAAATTATTCCTTTCCTAGTGTCAGTGGCAATTCGCCTCTTCGGATTCCGTGAATTCATTTCCAGTGACGATTTATGGTTGTTACTCGGAAGGCACAGCGCCAGTGGTGAATCTGCATGCCCTGTTAGAAGTTGGAGGAAGGAGAGGGTAGGGAAGTTGATGTTGAGTGTCTCGGGTTCTGCAGTTCGGCTTCATTAGTATGTCTTCCACCCCAGTGGTCTGCAACTCCTCCATTTGTAAGCGTCTAAGTAGTCCGTCACACTTCGCCAACGGTCCTAATAGTTGGCGAAGCTCAACTTGCTCTGGTTGCGCAACCTCCAGTAATGCAATCCAGAGGATCGCGACTCTCCTTGGTGAATGGCTCATTTAGCTCAGCATGGCAGGCAGCTCTTTTGTACTGTTCAAAGATGGAATGCTTCTTTGACGTCTGCCAACCTTCCGAAGGTGTAAATCTTTATGAATGGTTTTTTTACCAATCTTCCAACAGAAAGACATGTTGCCTTTTGTTTCGGCCATACTTACCAGATCTTATGTTCAGGGTGCTAACTGAGTGCCGAGGGCTGGAGTGGGGCCGGATGGAGTGAGGTCGCGGTAGCAGGTGTTTCATTCTATTTGTAAGAAATTTGCGATCCCTGTTTGATTTGAACGTTCCTTGGCTACCGCTGCCGACAACGCCAATGAGGGCGGAGCAGGCCTTTTATCATTGTCTGTGTTGGAAAATCAAGTCTTCATGGGGGTTTCAACTACTCCTGTTTTTCTTTTGATCTCAAGCTAGTAAATTCTTTCTTGAGGACCGAGGACCAGAATGCTTCAGTTTACATCAAAAGTAACATTGAAGACGCGGAACAGTTGGCAAAAGTTATGGACTGTTGAGGGTAAAGGTGTGTGCCCTTACCCCTGTGCGTGGGTGCGGTTGCTCTTGCTAGCAATTTGGAGTGGTCAATCGGCTTCTTAAAAACTTGGCCTCCTACTTTATTTCTCAGGTTCGAAGTTGATCTCAGTGGGTTGCTACACGCTCAGTCTTTCTTAATTAGCTTGTGAATGAAGAATAGGGGTCCTTATTCATCTCTTGAGATTGTGACCGTAGTCTACTCGACTTCGGCATCTGGAGAGCGTTGCAGTCGTCTTACTAGTAGGTTAGTTGTTTTCGAAAGTTGGAGTCCACCGGCGGATGACCATTCTAGGAGGGAGCAAATTTTACACTCCTTGCATCGATGCACACCTTTCTCTTCCTTTCCTCCCTCTGTTCTCCCCCCCCCCCCTCCTTTTTTTTTGTTCCCGCCTTCATTCATTCCTTTCCCTCAAAGGTAGCCGACTTGGCAGACAAAAGTGGGCACACTTGGACACCATCCAAATAATACTGCCTCGCCTGGATCTCCTTCGCCTTTCCGCAATCACTTTATAGGACCGTTTGAGGCTGCCAATTTTGGTCCATCTTGCCGTCACTTAGACAGGAGTCCATGCTTAACATGTGACAATGAGTAGATGGTGAACTTGTTGACTACGAATCCCGGCCTCACCTGTCCCCCCTTTGCCATTTCAGTCCTATCACAGCCAGGCGCAATTTCATCTCACCCTCGTGGGCCATGCTGAACCGGTTCAAATTAGGATCATGAAATCGAGGTAAGTTATCCTCTTCCTCCTATACCCCCTTTATAATCCATCCTTTTGTTGCCATTTCTCATCGCCAGTGGTTGCATTAATCTTGCGCCCTTGCAATCATCATCACCATTATCCATATCCTTTTTCTGTCTTTTCTGCCATTTTTTTGTGTGCCAACAGCCTTGAGGTAGAGGGCATTAGATGATTAGAAAGCATCATTAATCTTGGCACCGGATTAAAAAGGATGCCGTTTTTGGTGGCCCACTATTGGTGGTACTGCTGCCAGATTTATCATCACTACCAGGTGTGCTGTGGATGGGATGTTGTGTAATATTTAGTGATATTCACTTTCACGATGTGGTTTATTCAACCCTTAAATTGTGGAGCCACCATGATGGTTCAAACTTGATCTTGATGTTTGCTTAGACGGGCTGGATGCTTCCCTTCTTTGTCGCCAATAAATTGCCTTCACGTAAAAACGAGTTCCATCGCAAAACGAACTGAAATGCAGCAGATCTGCTGATAAACGGACGACATTTGGCGATAAGAGTGTGAATAGCTAATGATCACACAAAGTGGGAGATAGTGATGTGGGTAAATCAACGGTTGGACTGTAAAAAGTACCCTTCTGCAAGGCGATCTCAATGTACTCTCGTTCTCACAAATGAGCTCACCATGTGCCACATTGGCGACGAATCTGATGACGATCCATGCATTCATCCGTTCATCCATTTATTCCATATCCGTCCACCCATCTCAAACTATTTCGCCAATTCGAAGGAAATTGGTTAATTGAAGTGGAAATTCGAAGACCCAAGTGAAATCCTTATTCAGTTCAGCGGGGAAAGGCGATCCGTATATCCATCATTGATTAGAACACAGACAGTCTGTTCGGTGCTTTTTTCTATGAAAGGCATAGGAATTTAATAGGGGCAACTGATTGGCTCTTCCACAAATTCTTGTCCGATTTTCCCTCCGAAAAATTTTTGACCTATCAGAAAATTCCTCCTCTTTAAAGGAAGCGGGAAGTGAACTTTATAGCCGAAATTGGTCGAATTCTCTCATAACTCTGGTGTGAAAATAGCCCATTCCGTTAACTTGGACAATTTCCTGTCCCAGTTGTCGTCGTCCTTGCCGCCTTACGGGTCTGAGTCTGTTTTATAACAAGGGCACTCTTAAAACAGCATTTCCGGTTGTGGAGATGCATTAAAACAGTTGTAACCGAAAAGAAGGCGAAATTCTGGCAAGAATTTGTGGAAGTTGATTGATTTGATTGCTTCCGGAGACACTCCTACTTACAACCATCACGCGGGATTCGCCAAGTATTGTGAAGCTTATACACCGGCCTGTTTTAAATTTACCGGTATTGCTAAATTTGATGCCATGTTTTGACGTTGTGTCCGCCAATTCCCTGATACTATCGAATCCGCATTTTCCACTACCGCCTTCACTGGAGTTCAGTTTGCGGTCACCCACACACTGGATTGCAATTGCCCGTGAGAAGGGAACCTACCGTTCCAATGATAGGGAAAACTTACTGTTCAAACGTCAATCATGAAGGACAATAACTTTGCGGTTCATTGACGCTTTGCCCTCCTGTTCGTTCCTCTCTTTCCGAGTGAGGACTTTTAAAGTCACTTGACGGAGGAGGGCTTCTTTCATCGGGGTGCTGGGCCACTGACGGAAGTAGGAATTTTTGGATCCCAAACTCAGCACTAGCCACCTGCTTTTCCATCTCACTAACATCTCCCAACAGTTTGCTCTAGTTTGTAAGTGATAAGGTTATTGTCTGATGTCTGGGAAGGGTGTTGATCACTCAATTGTAGATTTTGCGACACTGCGAAGTTTGCTATTTGTCTAGATTTGATTGATTGCCTAGTAGTTTGGGTTGTGTCCAAGGTAGTTTGTACTGCATACCTTCGAGGTGTTTGATCTTCAGCGAGCATAATCATCCAGTGGTGACTTCCACGACTTTCGCTTTCCTTTGCGATGAAGTGCGAATCCTCTTGAACGTGATGTAGCACCTATCCTTGAGCGCCCAACAACTGATGTGTCGAGGGTATCCGTGCCTTGAGGCTGAGTTCAGGAGAATGTGTGTGTCGTCCCAGAGAATAAACAAACAATCGTATGCGTCTTTCAAGTGCTCATAAGTTGACAAGCTATTGCGGCAACCTATGCCACAATGTTATGCCGTTTAAGATGCCCTTCTAATTGGCTGCATCCTCTCCTCTCTTACAGTTCGTTCTTAGAAGAAGGAATTTGTCTTATTAAATATTTGTGTAGCAGACGATTGATTTAGTCGGACTGCCTTGTGACGCTCCTTGGTTCTGCCCAATTTGTATCTAGAAGGCGGGTAAAGTCAAAAGTCTTTCTCTTTTGCATCCAGTGTCTTCAACGGGGATGGCGAATATTCAACTCTCTTCTATCGGAACAGGAACGGTGTGATTTCGGAGGTCGAATTCACGGTAAGTTAGTAGTCAGGTCTCTCATCGAATCCGATTTCTTGTTTGTCCTCTTCTCCCTCCTCTTGGTGACATTTTCGTCCTCTTTATGGAGAGTTTTCTCAACCTCGTCGTGCTTCCACCCAAAAGCTCCAGAGATGAAGAAATAGAGAGTAAAAGCTAAAAGGTGAAGTGCGGCCTTCGATGTGGTGATAAGCTCTCCGGCCATTCATTGATCTTTACACCCATCCTATATTCATTTCTCCATCCATCTCTCTATCGACCCAATTCGTAACCATTTATCCATCCATCCATGCATTGCAGATCGCCATTGCTGACGGCTGCCTTTATCTCACTTCAGATTTGCTTTCCATGTAGCAAGTGGTTAGCTTATCCAAGGTCAAGATTGAAGTAATGTTAGCCTTTTAGAAGGAAGCTTTTACTCAACCCGTCAATCAGCATGCCTTTTGCGCTGCCTGTTATCCCCATCCTCACTTTCATTAACCTACCTTGACTGATCTCGTGGTATAGAATGTCTATCCCCAGTCGGTGCCGCAGGGCAATGTCCTTGGAGGCAGAGGTTTCCCGGAGAGTTGGCCCTAATTTCCATTAAGTGGCCTCGAGTCTCAATTTGAGGGTTTGGGGAGACGCCTTTGGAGCTGCAGGTTCTAAGCTAATCAACTAATGCCTTGGTTCCCTTGCACACCGTCGCCATCTCTAATGTGAATCTCTGACCTTTAAGTTGCACGATCGGTGGATCTTATCCACAAAAAGTTTTCACTTGAATTATTGCAAAGCCGAAGAAAGACAAAGAGGGGAGAGGCGACGCACTTCCTTCGGTACCTCTTAATGCAGATGGCTTTTCACACCGAAATGTTCAACTGTAGTGTATGTATGTATGCCTTTTTTTTACTTTCCCCTTCACACTAATGGCTCAGCAAAATGTTGTCAGGGGCACTTGTGGCTGCAAATGTTGTTTTAGTAGAGTGAGGCTTGGGGATGGCTGTGCTACACCATGCCATGCCATGTGTGAAATTTGCCAAATCACCTCTCGCAATGTGAAGTGATTTTGGACAAGAATAACAAGGATGTGCCCTGGGAAAGGGATTCAGCGTTTCCGAATTTGTTCCAGTATGGTGAATTATCTTCCCCCCCTTTGCGATTAGCCTGTTGTGGGCAAATTTCGAAATCTTCATTCATTACCGCCTCGAAGGTAATCATCAGAGAACAAGATTGAACGTTGTACTGCAGCCTCCTAAGATTTCCCTCTAGACAAATTTAAGAAAGGGATAAAGGGCATGGCGCCTAGCGGAAGTTCAGAAACAGCGACTTGAGTTTCCGCAAAACCAAAACAGAGTGCTAAAAACAACTAAAGCATCATATAAGCACTTATCCCTTTTGAGCGCTGCCTTTGGCTCTTTTCTCAGTCAACCTCGTGCATTAGCCTTTACAACCCAGTCGATGCTGCAGGAAAAGTACTCACGAACGTATTCGATCGTACTGCCAATGCTGCTGGATCTACGGTTCCCTCCTGTTTCGGAAGCGCTTTGGGAGAAGGTGGGATGTGGAGAGCATTGCGTGTGTCCTCCGATAGTCGTAAGCACGCTAGCCTAAGGACTGTGTCAGTGAATAAGGAAGAGGGCTTTAAATAATTGTGTAGGGATGAGGTCTTGCGTCCATTCCTTCTTGTCACTTTGTTCTCTCCAGTGGTGGGTAGCCGAATCAGTGTGAGCTTGATCCAGCTGGCCGTATCGCATGTTCACTTCCTTGACGTCTTCACACAGATGCGGTAGGTAGCTTTGTAGTAAACACTTCCAAATGGTTCATGGCAAGCGTTGCTGCAAAGCATGGGACTGAGGTAGTTGCCAAAGACAGACGTTACATTCAACCCTTCCGCAAGTGGACGTCATAGATTCTGCCATCCACAGCATATGTATTTCCCCCGCCCCGCTGAGTTTTATCACCCAGCAGTAAAACTTGGATGTTTGTCCCTTAAGATCGGCTTTGTTTTCATCTGCCGCCAATGTAGCGGCCCGAGATTCCCCTGAAATTTAAAGGAGACCTAATATTTGTATAAAATATGCATTGCTAGTATTCAAAAGGGTTGGAGAGCTACTGACATGGTCTGGAAGCCAAGCCGCTTTGCAAAAGTACCAAGATGGGGCTTTGAGTGTTCGCGGAAATAAAACAAAGAGTTAAGCAAATAAACGTGGAGATTTTCGAGTCCAAAAATCGTCCAACTGTGTGGTGCAAGGCTCGTTCAGGAAGCGTTACTGGAATCATGAGCGAGATTTTACAACCAATCGCGTTCCGAAGGAGAAGCCCTTGTCTGACTAAATAAAAAAGGGTGGAACAGTGGGCTCCTCTTGGTTAATTTCATTCCTCCCTTTCTACTGACCATTATTTGATTCTCATTTTTCGTGTGCCAAGGAATTCTCTCCAATCAACGACTTTCTCCTCAACAGGGTTTTAAGTTTTTCCCTTTTTCCCCTTCCCCATGGACGATTTAAACTTTCCTCCCTGTCATGATGCAGTCACTTGGCGTTGGTGCTGACGGGGTTGTAGAAAGTCGACGCGTTTTAAAATGGCCCTCTTCTGGTGTGAGTCAGTCAACACTGATTCAACCGTCCTCTGCGGATGCCTTGCTTTGATAGCAGTCAGTAGACTCGCTTTCCAAAGCACTAACAAAGGCTAGAATCTTTGCCGTAAAGATTAGAGCGTGTCGAGTAGTTTTCGCCTCGTCCTCACCAGCTATTGTTGTGTGCATCATGGGAATGACGTGTCTGAGGGTGAAGGTGAGGGAATAGGAGAGCCCCACATCATTGATGTGGAGGTGCCCTTGGATCTGCCTGCCTAATAACAGAGATGTTGTTATGCGTGATTTCGCTCGGAAATTGCACTACCTAATTACCCGATCAGTTTTCGGTCCTGACCTTGTATTTCACACCTCGGTGAACCGTGATGACATCTCTCCATGCTCGTTTCTCAAGGCGAACAGAACCACCGCTTAAAGCATTGTGAACGCATACTTCTATTCCTCGGCGGCGGTGGTAATCTTTCGGCCAAATGTCACACCTCCTTCTTGTCTCTTCCAGGTGGTGGAGGTTTTTTGAGTTGCTGAACCACTAGTCCGCTTTAGCTGGCAGTGTCGTTTGATAAATGGACGTGTGTGTTTGTCTGCCTGCCTGTGTGCTTGGACGTTTTTATGACCTACCTTTCGTGCAACAAAAACTCACACAAAATAACGCTGGAGGCCGTAGCCCTATCAATGCACTCTCATGAAGGCGTCGAAATAAAATGGAGCGTTTTTATGCCATCTCTGCACTCTGCCTCTACCTCCACCTCTGACATTTGTTTGTTTCGTGCTATGGTGCTGGGATGCGTTAATTGATGGAGGGGAAATGTCGACCAAAGAGCCGCGTAAATCGCGGAATGCAGATTTACTGGCTTGGTGGCTCAGAGGGTAGCTGAATAAATTAACCTAGAAGGATAGAAAAGCGCACAGATAGTATGAAGGTCGAAAAGTGGAAGGCTGGACATTCTCCCTCTTGACCAAGTTTGATGATGCAATGTGTTGATGAGAGTGCCCCACAGCATGACAAATTATGGGCCCAACTAGTGGTGGTAGCGATGCTTCTCGATTTGATTTTGAGGGAATCATTTTTTCAGTCAAACTCCAATTGGGAAGCAGGAGGAGTCGGATACTGAAAAGCAATGATGGTGCGGTTCCCTGGTTAGAAGTCCCCACTTCAGAGTTCCAACCGTCATGGAGGCTGGTGTGAATAAAGCATAAGCCTTTCTTGCAAATTTTTTTTAGAAATTAGAGGACTGTTTCTACATAGGGGAGGTGGAACCTGCATCCAACTCATCGTTTGTTGCAGTGGATACCTGCTCAGGCCTAAGGTTTGTGCAAATGAATGAATTTCTTCCATCTTACCCTTATTCATCCATTAGTTCACAGTATTGCTAAATAGTAGGTGGGTGAGCCTGAGCTATCCAACTCGGCTTGACTTTTAGAGGTGCAGTATACTACCACAACACTACCTTCGTGATTCTTCCACTCCCCTGTCCATCCTGTGACCCACAGACAGCACCGCACATTGTCTTCCCATGGCCATCATCTCCAATCGCTCAGAGTAAGTCGTTCACGTGTCCATCACCATCCCCCGCTCCCCTTTATCTTCTCAATGATGGGGATTCTTGTAAGCCTCTGCATCTTCTTTCCAGACGCATCGATACGCACCTTCTGGAAGCCGGTCGACTTAATGGCAATGATGCAGGAGACAGTGGATCACCGCCTCGCAGATCTGTCGGGTGCTGTACACGTAATTTGGTTGGAGTTTATTGTGGACGAGAAGTTGGTAAGTCTATCTAAAAGTATGAAGGTCCCCTTTGGAGGCCAATTTTAAACTGGTCCGGATCTGGCCTGAAATTCAGTTTGTGGTGGATAATGTGAGTGAGATGGAGGTGTTAAGAACTGCTACCTAGGGGTCAGGATGGGTGGATCACCTTCCAAATTAGAAAAATCGTGATGATAAGAGTGTCGGATTGAAGGACTTTACTGTTGGTAGGCTGAGTGCACTTGAACTGGATTGACGTTGTATTGGTGATCGTCATCTCCTCTGGTTGGCCTTGGCAGTAAAGTGTGTCTTCACGCTCAGAATGGTCATCAACTGTGAGACGTTTTAGAACATTCAGGAATAAGCCCGAACTTTATGGAACATCGCCAGCAGGAAAGCAACAGTGAATACGTCAACCTTAAACTACGCGTGATCGGATTAGATGAAATATCTTGACTAGAATAGGTTAATGCCTTCTGCACTCCTCCAGCTGCATCAATTCAATGGAAAGTTCACAACAACCCTGCGATACGTGGCATCAGTGGTAAACCTCGTCAATTTGGTGAGTTCCTCGCCATCTCTCGTATCCATCTCTGGTCCATTCGTTCGTCTCTTTAACGTCCCTCTTCCTCCTTTCTGTGACAGCACTTCAGAGATCTGCCAGTTCAATTCCACCTTCTGCGAACGCAGATCTGGAATCTGGGCAATCGTGCCGCCATTGAAAGCAGCATCAAGGCCACGTTGAACAACTTTCAACGCTACCGATTCGAGCAGAGTTCCAGTGATAGGGCAGGTCAGCTTAGATCCAGACGTGACTTAGATGAGGACGGGGCTAATGATCCACTCTCTCCATCTTCACAAGGTGTCTTCAAGCAACCCGCTTCCAGGAAAGCCGATATCACGATGCTGTTGACGGATTCAGCTGAAATTGACTTCGTCGAGGGGGTTGATCATTTGGCCATTCCTGGATCCATCTGTACGCCACGTGGAACAGCTATAGTTAGGGTGAGTCCATCCTGGATGCATTGCATTCACTCCATAGTTCGATTTACCTTTTCGCGATTACTGTCTGGAGGCTTAAGAGGTCTTAGTATAGTATGCTTTTGCCGTCAGAACATGATACTGTTTTGTTTTCATGTCATCCACTTTAGAGTAAAAATTGGGTCTGTTATCTTTTCCTCCTTTTTTCAGCAACTTTTGATGTTATCAAAAACCTTTTATAGTCGGTTAGTTACTCAAGGTTACTTTTGGCGTTTGTCTTCCCCTCTTTCTCTTCATTCTTCCCCCTAGGCCTGTTTTGGACATTGTCCTAGACGTTTCTTGTGGTCATCTCCCCCATTTTGTCCTTCTCAAGTTGTTAGGTGAGTTGAAATCACCATTGTAGTGTAGAAGCAGGTACGCTGCAATAAATGTCTACCACACCGAATGGACTTTCGAGCGCAAGCACAGTAATGCACTTCGTAATTTTGATGGGTTATTTGGGAGCCGTTGCTTGAGCTGTGGGCGGTGCTCCATGATCAACAGTCCAAAGATGCAGCTCCGATGGAGGAGACGGGAAAGTGGAAGGGGGAAGTGTGCAGAAGACATCACTTTCTCCTGCCATTTGCCTTCTCTCTACCACAGTAGAGGTGAGGTACAGTAGAACGGCTCATGATCTTTTTATTAACAACTTGCGGAGTTGGTGTGGAAATTTACTCAAAAACAAGGAGGAATTTGATAACAACTCTTGAAGCCACACCCTTTTCTTGCTCATATTCGCTGTGTTGTCACCCACCTCCCAGTCGTCCACCTATTTTCTCAGCTTCTCATAACGTGGACAGAGTTTGCCAAGTGGTTACCTTTCACTGAATTCGAACGCACTCCTACCTCATTACCGATCAGAGTGCAAACGGAGCATTTGCTAGAATTGGTGCAGTTTTATTTGATCCCTCATGTTGTGGGTCTCCAGCCCTACCCAATTAAGACTCTCTGGCTGTGAGTGTCGAGTCCGAGCAGTTAAATCCACACCACTCCCACCGAGTCGGCATCCAAGTAGTCTCAGAAGAAGCCACATCGCACACCTGTTCGTAACTGAGTCTATTATTTTTCTACGGAGAGGCTGGAGGGCCAGTAGTGCGAGCAGAAGCCATACTTTTATCACGTGGGATTTGGGGTGATTCCATCTTGCCGTCGCTTTGTTGCAACCTTCAAGCCATTGCCTTTATCTTCCTGTCCTCACTTCTCACAACCTCGACCAATCGAAGTAACTACATTTCCTCTGCCCTGATCATCCGAATCATCAGGAAAACTCGTTCTGTTATTTGCAAAGCTGGGAATTATTAACCAAAACAGCTTGTCTTTCTACTCCGGCTTTAATGAATTTGCATTTATTCCCAGAATGAGAGGAGAATGAGGAAAAAGAAGGGAATACACGCTTGTATACAACTATAGGGCAGAATTTAATGTTGGCAGAGTGAATAATCCCTTCTTCTCTCCTCCCCCTCCTTCCTCCTCCATTCCTCTCTCGCCTCCTTGTTGGTGGATGACTCATTCTATCGCCGTGGTTACCTCTTCCTTCTCCTCCCCCTTCCTCCCCGTCCTCCTCCTGCCATAGAGGCGTCATATTTTCCATGTCTTGGCTCTTGTGCGTCTGGCAAAATTTCGCCGAACTAGCCTTCTCTTCGGAAACTTTTATTCTGAACGAAAATCGGGCTTAAGTTTTGTTTTTTTTCTCCCAGCTGAGACATCCTGGTCGAGTGATTTTGACACTAAGGAAAGAGGGGTTTTTTGGTGTTTTTACCTCGATTACAGTTATTGTTGATTCCCTGACGCTTTCGTAAATACATTTCTGTTCGTGTGGTTAGTCAAGTTCATCGCGAAGATACTGCGAAATGGGAGACAACAATTTCCCACCAATCCTCTTTGTCTCTTCTCGCCGACTTCTAACCTGAAGGCTTGTTAAGGGATTGCCTGTTACATGTTCATACCCGCATTTTTGGCCAAATTAACTGCTGAAAAACCATGACGTATGCATTCGTTGCATTTTTAAAGAAGAATTGAACGCGCCTAGATTTCTCTTACATGTACACTTTGACCTTTCGGTTAATCAGCCAGACGGTGATTGTTTATGTTAGAACAATTGAAAGGGCATGAGCGTTCGTAGCGGCTTCCTTCTTCTCCAAAAAAGAAAGCGTTAATTTCGACCGAATAATTGAGCAGAAAATGCACCTCGAAACACCTGTTTAAACTGCGAAATGGAGGATGCCTAAGCATTTGGAGCTTCGCTCCCCTCTCGATAGGGGCTTACGCACCCACCTGGCACATATCCGCCCTTTATTGCCATGCTTCAGGATGCGGGCGGACGTAATACTCGTATCTAGCCATCCGCCAACTTCTACTCTTTCCATAATCCAGGTTCCGGGGTTCCTCATGGTTGGGTTTGTAGCTAATCGAACGCTTGCCGCACTCTGCATCCGTCACATCGTTACTACAGACAGTTCACTTGAAGGCTGGGTATTGAGATGGCTTCGTGCTCAGGACACCCACCTTTTTCCGACCTCTCTTTAACGTAACCTTCATTGTCTCTTAGTGTAAAAAATCTTTTGGGCATTCGAGCTACCCCATAGAATCAGCCAGTGTTATGAACCCAGACAGGATCAATGGTGAAGTCCCATAGTGCCTTCATTTCATCAAAGGAAAATAAGAAATCTGTGTCTGTGCATTTAAATAAAGACAACTTTGTCTGTGTTTATCCTGCATAAGCCCACCAAGGGACCCGGCTGAAGTAAGGATGGATTTAAAGAAGGCGTGGCAATAGTCAAAGGAGTTGATTCCATAAGGTCACTCCTCCCACCTTATCTTGATGAGTGGGTTGGAGAGGACGCGTGTTGTCGCCGCCATTGTGTCCAAGATCGAACTGCAAATATGCAAGTTCGATGCATTTGCTTTCTCAAGCAAAAGTGCTTGGGGTTTTGCATGTCTTCTTCTTCCTTATGTGTGGGCACGCGACTATGGCATTTTACTGTTTTGTAGTCAAGCCTGCTTGTACATTTTATATTTTTGACCTTAAGTTTTTACAAGATTGATCCTAGATTATTGTTTTTTTTGGATAGTAGGCAATCCTGCCCAGGTCGTGCTTGCAAGTACTTTAAATGTTTTGCCACCGCTGAACCGGTAGTTTGGTTTGTACGTTTTTGTCTGAAATCCGAGGTCCTTAAATGCTAGTAAATTTGTCTGGATTTAGCGATTGATCATCTTTTCTAGGATGTAACTGTCGTTCTTACCCTTCTTGAAAATTGTGCAAATCCTACTCAATTTATTTTCACTGTAAATTTTGGTGCACAGCACGAAATTAACAAGCTATACTTTCATCTCTGTCACTTAATGAGTTGGTAAGAAGTTCTTTTTTCGGGTCTTCTTAAAGTTAGTTTTGGTTATCTGTTTTCCTCTTATCGCTTAGAAGAGTAGTTTGACAGTAGTCAGCGTTTCCCTTTCTGTTCGATTTTTAATGAGCTAGGTATTTATCCTGGTTTCAATCACTTTTTAATGAAAAATAAACGCGAAAAAAGTCAAGTAAAACTTATATGTCACGTTGGTTTTTTGTTATTGAACTTTTCGAGTTCTGTGTTGGCGTCCTTGGTTCTCCCTGGACTTCTAATAGGCCTGCTATTAACGTAGGGAAGGACTATGCTGCCCAAACAGAAGCACAATTCACGGCGAAAGAAGCGCCTTCGCAATTAACTAGGTCGTTAAACATAATAAACAATTATGAGTTCTTCCTTCTAAATCTCAACCGGAAAACGGAATCGAAAAGGGTATGATGAATGTGCCCCGAGGGGTGATCTTCATGCATTAATGACTGTACATGCTTTGGGCCTAGTCAAGATCATTGAGTACCACACCCTCTGTTTGGTATATTCTGTATGTCAGCTGCCTGAAGGTAAGATGAGGAAGAGAAATATTCTATCCCTAGACTGCAACATGAGTCATTTCTTCTGAGGACATATAGTGTGCCTTTCTTTTGGGTCATTTGTGACTTGCTAATGGTTAACCTCTCCGCTAGCATTCATTGTGTAGCACTTGAAATCCGAGATTCTGTAGCCATTCACAGCAGATGTATTTCCTTTGAAGCATATTTAATTTCGTTAAACTTCTACTGCAATCGGGATTTTCTTTCAATTGGATCAGGCGCCTCGAGTAACTTTTGGTTCGAGGGCCCATTATTAATGTGGAGATGGACTAAGAGGCCGTTGGCGTGGCCTTGGCCATGCTACCGAGCGGGATACAGCCTGTAGTGGCTAAAGACCCATACTAAACCGTCCCTTACAGTTTCTCTTTTTTTAAAAGAGTAACAGTTATTAGCTTTATTCATGAAACTCACCTTACTGTATAATAGCTTCATTTATTGAGTTGCATTGGGTATGAATAGTTTTTTATTCTCTTTTCAAGTCAAAATATTTCATTTGAGCTAAACAGATTTGCGTGTGATTCGCTTTTAATATCTTTCCTAAATGTTCGGTTCTAATCTGTTTGTGTAATTAATTATCTATGGTTACATAAATTATACATAATGCTTCCAATGGCTTACAGCTCGTTTTAATACATTTTAAATGTCATTATTCTTTGCTAACAGGTCAACGTAACCGACTTTGAGCTTCGAGTGGCTACTCTGGTTTCAAAATCGATCGCTGAAATCCTCGGCATTAACTCAATCCTCTGTCCAGAGATGTATAGGCAGGTTTTTAATCTTATGATCAGCCAACAGCCTTCTTGTACTGACGTTGGGTTAACCAATCACCTTTCCCCTTTTTTAGCTGTAATGAGAACGAGGTCTTTTCACTGGGCGACATCTCGCGCTTGCGATTGGCTCTCCTCAGTGGGATGTCGGCTTGTCTCAGGTCACCAAATCTTCAGGTAAGTTGTTGAAAGTCAGCAGCACATGCTGCAACACATGTGGTCACGGGTTTTGGCATTTCGAGAAGGTGCACCGGCAGAGCCTTCAGTCATGGGCAGCATGAATAATGATGAAACAAGGGATTGATGCCTACACCAACAGAGAAGTGAAAGCCATGGAAGCTAGGCAAATACGTCTTGGACAAACAGCAGGTGATAAGCTTCGGTGATAATTCGTTTTCTCTTCACTTTGTTTACATGTGCGTAGAAATGCACCTTATAATTCAGATTTTTTTGACGTGACGAGAAATGAGTTATGTGGCCTGCTAAGCAGCCCAATACGTCATTAATTATCCCCAAACGATCCACTCACTGCGCAACCCACATTTCTAAGTCATACACCAATTTTATCCCACAGAGGCTGCTTACTGTGTGTGAGTGTCAAGCTGGCGATGGAGTACATCACAAAGAATCGGTCACCTGCAGCTGGGGTCAAGATTCACTCAACACGATGTATGTGCCTCGGGAACAACTAGTTGGACGAACGCACCGTTCTTGTAATTGGAACGTATGACCTCATACTGCACTTTAGAGCGGGAGAGAACGAGGTACCGCCCGAGTCTTATCCTCTGTATTTATCGACTTTTTAGAAGGTTTGATAACCACACGTGAAATGACTGGGCTAAAAAGGGAGCTAAGGTAGAAAAGATGGCCGGAGCTAGGCTTGGCTGTGCTTGCTTTCGGATTTTAAATTCTGTACATAATTGACACTGGGTCACTTTCAATTTTAGTCCCATCGCTTTCTTTAAAACTCATTCTATCATAACTGTACTTAGATTTCACTCGGTTGCTTCCTCATCGTTAAATAAGCCCTTTTTGGAAGTAATTTTACCCGCCAAATTTTTCTGATAAAATTGACTGCTTTTTTTCTGGAGAGGCTAAAATGGTGGAAAGTGGCTTTTTCGCCGACAGTCGTTTTCATGGCAGAAACTCCAATACATCTAGACTACAAGCTGTTGTGTCGTACCAACACTACAACTTCCAGTCTGGGTAGAAGTTTCACTCTCAGATTTATGCCAGTTGTGTGCGTAATGATTCGTGGAAGACTGAGGAGCAACTGTCAATCAAGTGTCGGATATTAAGGTTGTAACTGAGGCTTAATCAGGCGAATCATTTTCTTGGGCTTTTGACAAATTAAGGAAATTCGGGGCATTTTCAAGGAAGTATTAAACTATGTCTTATGGGGTCAAATTGCTCGAAATCGGTGGTAGTTTTCCGTTAGTGGTTTAATTTTTGCCAAACTCTGAGCAGTTTTATGCTTTTTTATTCAGGTACAGTGATTTTCTCTTTAGAACTTTTTAATATCGCTTTCTGTGACACTAATCTTTAATTATTTACATTTCCACGGGCATCACCAATGAGGTAAGTTGAAATCGATCGACTTGTGCTGATACCATAACATCTCCACCTGCTTTTCTTCAAGTGGTCAGTAGAAGTCATACTGGCCAGATTTGATCGTGATGTTCGAATAAATGCTTCTCTACTCAATTTCTTGATATTCCAATCCCAAATTGTCTGTAGCGGTGGTGTTCTACCGCCGCACCTCTTCTAAGTGATGGGTGCTTCCGCAATCTTGTAACTGTGGTAGAATCAAACCAGATTCAACCAAAAATTTGACTAGGATTCAAAATAGCAGGAGTGTTAGAGTGCCATGTCGATAGGGTGGTTAGTTAGTTGCGAAAGGCCATTATAGTGAGCTACACCCGAAACTGCTCAGTTCTTGAGCGTCTGGTGCTTCAAAGCACCGAGGAAAAAACCAGATCATCTTACAATATTTCATTTACCTGCTTCGGAAGACAGTAGTTACTTCATATCAGGTGTTTTTATGATAGGTTTTGAAATTATTACAACATACCTTTTTTTCTTTTAGGGGCGAGAATCCTTCCGCACCGATACCTGCGGCAACGGGATCATCGATCGTGGAGAGGAATGCGAGCCCCATCAGCAAGGTCTTCCAATCGGCCTACCCCACACCACCGACGGCAGCTTCAATAAAGGCCTTAATTCACCTGCTTTTGGTTGTTGCGACCCCAAGACCTGCCTTGCTGATATTAATGCCGTCTGTGTGGAAGGTGGCTGTTGTCGTGGTTGTCAGTTGGTTGCCCGAGGACGTCTCTGTCGGCCTGCTAGAGACCAATGCGATCTGGCAGAATTCTGCTCCGGCCTGGAGGCGAGTTGGCACGCTTACTTTAATAGGCTGCTTACTGATAAATTGTAAAGTAAGCCTCACTTGTAAACTATTTCAGCCTGAGTGTCCAGGCGATCTTTACTTGGAGAATGGAATGCCATGTAAGGGTGGGAGGAATAACGACGTTGAGGAAGAAGCTCTTTGCTATGAGGGTCGCTGCCCAACAAGAAGTAGTCATTGCAAAGCTCTCTGGGGACAGAACGCACGAACGGCAGATGATTACTGCTACACTACAATGAACAGGAATATCGACTCTGCTTGTGGGGAAGGTGTGGTGTGTGAGGAAGAGTGAGTTGGATTGGTCAATCCTGTTAAATAGATTAAATGGGCGGTTGATGTCATTTTGTTGCTCCATTTAGGGATACAATGTGTGGACTGCTACATTGTCAAAATGGAAGTGATGAACCTCTTCCTGTGGAGGCTCGTTCGCTTAGCTTCTTCAATCTTCGAACTCAGCATGAACAGCAGAAAATTCAGTGCCAGTAAGTGATGGTTTTCATCCTCTGGAACAGCTTAGAATTTGTAGGATGGGTCGACCGAATTTGAGTCAGTTGTTTTTTCCTATTTTGGTTCAACTTGGAATGGAAGATGTGTCCGGTTTTGAGGCAGCTACCGCATCAAGCTACTAGTACAAAGACGCTTTTCCCCTTCTCATTTTAGGTACGTAGCAAGCACAAACAAATTCAGCTACGTCCCCGAAGGTGCCTCCTGCGATGACGGTCGGTTTTGCTTCCAAAACCGATGCATAAAGCCTACTGCAATCGTAGTCCACTCCAAATGCCCTAAAGGACCCCACTTAAATCTTTGGAGAGTGTCTGATGGGAGCAACGATTACATCCACCCCGCAGTGAGACGGAGCCTACCTACTGCCACCACCACGCCCATTAACATCACCTGTTCTGGACGCGGGGTAACTTGATACTTTCTGTGGGAGCCACTTAAGCGTTACTTATTTCTATACTTGCTAAAAACGTCACGTTCTCACCCCCTTCTCTCCACAGATTTGCACCAATGGGGCCTTTTGTCTCTGTCCGCCTGGATGGCATGGCCCCTCCTGTTCCCATCAACAGTCATTCACTAATCCGAACGCTTCATTGGTGAAACCGCGCATCAAAGCAGCCTACATCTCTGTCTATCCTGATGAAGACATTGCCAGTTTGATTTGGATGTACATCCAAGCGATGGATAAGAATCCTGGTGCGAATAGTGAAAGCTCTTGGTACTTTTTCATGTGTTTTAAAAATTTACCTCCAATGTTTCTTTTGCTTATTTCAGAGGGATTAGCGGAGTCTGGATCAGTGAATACTGTCTACTTGATCTCAATTTTGGCTGCTGTCATAGCCTGTGTCTTCCTCTGCCTTTGTGGTATCATCTTCTTGTACAGGTGTGTAATCACTTCATCCTAGTAATTCTGTCGTTAGTGATCATTTGGAGCTTGGATCGCTCCTCAAGATGGAGAAATTCGAGTCTGAAATGTATGTGAAGACTGGGAGACTAGTCTGAGTGTCCTTACCGGTGCCACTCGTGGTCGCTCTTCTGGCTCAGTGGCTGACTTGAAGGACGATACGGCGATTTTTTAGCATTCTTAAGATAATACTTTCGAATCGAAAGACAGTTCTGTAGGACTTCACCATTATGCGCTGCTTATCATGCCTGCTACCAACGTCGTGCATATGTGACGTCCTAATTTTCTTAGAGTGCTCATTATCTAGTCATTAAAGCAGGGCTCACTAACATCAGGTCTGAAGACCAGAAGAACTAGAAGGACTAGTCACTGTACTCAATGTCATTAAGAAAAAGGTATGTGAACCCGAGTTTGGTCTTGACTATCCAGGTTTCATGAAGCTGTGATGCGTTCATTGAAATAGACATCAATTTTCCGTTAATAAGGTAATCCACTTTTTTAAATATCTTCTTCTTTAGACGTCGCAATCTTAACAGTCGAGGCTTCAGCTTTGGTGCTAAGGGTAACCGGTGTCTCTCTTCTCCAACCAATCGTCTCTCACCTGCTCTCTTCGATTCCCCACTGAGCAAGCCTTCTAGTACTGCCACGGCCACTACCACTGCTGCAAATAGCATGGATTCTATGTGCCTTTGCAATCGGAATTCCCGTCCTGGTGGAGCTTCTCTAGACGACATGGAACTGCACTATCACACACGTCACTCCTCTCGTTCCCATCGGCATCGGCATATCTCTTCTTCCTCGTCTTCTAAGAACCGGAACCGTCGGCAGAAACGAGGTGGTGGCGGTGGTGGAGCTAGTAGCGGAGATAGTCTTCAAGCTGGAGCCAATGGGACTGTTGAATCTGGTCCAGAGCTGGGTCGAAACGGGGAGGATAGTGTGAAGGACGAGGCTGTTAATGGGGTTGGGAAAATTAAGTTTGGGTCGATGCCTTCCTATCGGGAGGATAAAATGAAGCATGCGAGGGATAATGCTACTTCGACGACGATGTCAAACACTACTGGGATCTCGACGATTGCTGATGCGGTAGTGACCACTACCACCACCACAAATGATCTGCTTCAGCAGCAGCAACCGATGTTAATAGATTTTTCAGCACCGTGGCCGCTACCACCTCCACCACCACCACCTTTTGTTGTGCCTGCCGTATGCAGCGTAGTTGCGAAGCCGAATCCGATTTTTGTAGGGAGTTCATCCCCTTGGTTGTCTACACCACAGACACCTCTGTCAACGTCCACTAACATCAATACGACGACCACAACCGGCACGAATGTGATTTGCACTGACGTTGAAGGTATGGAGGTGGGAGTGATGAGTGCGCAGCCTTCAAGGAAGGTGATGACGACGTCGACAATTTCGGCGGACGAGACAGAGGTGAGTGCTGAGAGTTTATTTTGTCTATCCACTCATCTTTGATGCTGAATTTGATCACGGTATTGAGGTCCCTTGAATTTATGCAAATTTACAGACACCTCAAGTGACCGTGATTCGGGAGAATTCCTGTCGCCAACCGGAGAAGGGCATCCTCAAGAATAAGCACGAAGGCGGTGGCGGCGTGGACATGCCCGATCTCACAACTTCCACCAATGGAGAGGGTAGTGGCAAGAAACGAAAGCATTCTTCAAAACGCTCCAGCAAAAAGCATCGTTGTTCCTCACCTCACTTCCCTGGGGCTCCCTCCTCCACTTCCTCATCTTCCACTTCCACTACGGGCTCTCGAAGTCCTTCTGCGTCATCCACTGGCTCATCTTCATCGTCGCTCTCCTCCGTGAGCTCTTGTTCAACCAGTAGAGCAACTGATGACACGAATTCGACCAACTTTGTAGCGTCGGTGACGCATAGTGGAGACGAAGAGGAGGGAGGAGTGGCAGATATGATATCGGACTCCGGTAGCACCTGTTCGACCGCTTTGGAGACTGGGGAGGAGGATCGAAAGGCGAGCGGAAGGAAGTGTCGGCATAAGGTGAGGATTTCCAGAGATGTCTCGGTACGTACCTCGATCCATGTTTATTAATGCTGCAATGTGGGGAGTAGGAACTCAGATGGAGTGATGTTAGACACACTATATAATGATGGATGAACCAGGTGGGTTGCGGGAAGGCTTATGGGTGAATTAATAATCTCTGAATTATTGAAGACAACCATCCATCTGAGACACAAACGGCATATTCACGCACCTATGGTGACTAGTGTTGTCGGTAGTGATTCACATCCTCCTTGTTTTCAGAACCATCGTCACCGTAAAAGTCAATGCAAGAAGAAGTCGAACCACCGTCAGCACGGTCATGGTCACAACCATCACCATCATCACGGCCATAGCCATCGTCGGAGACGTCAGCGCAGCAGTAGTACTGGTGGAGAAACCTCAGCAACCAACACCAGCACTCCCCCAACTACTACAACAGCCTCAACTTCTTCCACCTCCTCACCGTGTCATCGTCGTTGTCACCGTCGGCGTCGAACTGGTTTTAGTCGAAGGTATCGTCTCTCCTCGGAGGATGCTGAGAGCAGTATTGGTGGACAGAATCACAAGGTTCCAACAATCCTCTGCAATGCGGAACAACAGACGGATGAAATTAGTTTGAATAGAGTGATGGGGGTGGTATTTCCAACTTCACAAAAAGGTAAATTTCGAAAGGATTTAGGGTTTGAGTTCCACAATAATTACGACCAAAAACTTGGACTTTTATTTCGTCTGGGTTCTTTCAGTTCCGTAATAATTTCGTCTAGTTAAAATTCGAAGCTTTCAAAATTATTGAAGTCGAGGGAATTGGCCTCTCCATCGTATGGATGGTATGCAACTTTTAAGGTGCTGGACATTTTGGATTCGAATCTTCCGCAATGGACTCAGCTCTAAAATCGTCGTCGGTCTTTGGAGAGCTTCAATTAATTTGAAATCTATTGTTATTTTCCATTTTATTCTTCTCTCAGATCTGCAGGCTCCTAGTTCATCAAAAGATCTTCAAAATGCCAATAACAACAACCTCCAGCAGGAACAACAGCTAACACCTGACGTAATTGACGAGGAGGATTCAGAATGGGAAGAGGTGGAATGCACGGGTGGATCTGACTGTGAGGAGTGTAGGAAAAGTGCAGCCATCTCCTCTTGGAATACTTCGGCGGTTCCGCCAACACCACCTTCAGCAGGAGGTCTTCTCTCGAGGCAGTACAAACTGCCTTCGCCACCACCACTACCCCCAGCCATCGTCACTTCTACACCCTATTACTGCACCACTCAACTCTCCTCCCAGCCTGGTTAGTTAGCTTGTCTTCTTGAATGCCGTTTACGTACCATTCCTCCATTCAAGCCTACAAGTCCACCAAAGTGGTGGCGAAAAGTGACAGTTACTTACAAAGTTTAAGTAGCCCAGTCGTAGAGGCTAATTTTGGGAAATTTTCATGGAATTATGCCGAACTGAATAAAAGGAAGGACTTTTGGTGGGTCTGATGCCGATCTATTGCCTCTAAACTAATCGCAACACCTATTTGTTGCTGGATAAAATTTCTCAGGTTATTGTTCGGGTTAATACTCGCACACTTTCCTTTTCTCTTGTTCATCTTTGGACTTCAATATGGCTTTCTGGTCTTACCCAGATGATTCCCATACGTGAGTTGCATCAGGTAAACCGATGAGAATGCGTTTTGTTTTGTTTTTTTTTGCCCAGAAAGGGGTGTTTTTGGATCGCACTTTAATGTCCCATTCCCCATGGTTGGTTAAATTTTCTAATGGCTAATGGCAGGACTGTCAATTGAATGCACTATGGTTAATTAATTTTGTTATGTGAAGCGTAAAAACGTGGATGATTTAGTGACTTTCATCGCTGGGTCATTTGTTAATTCTTCGCATCACTGCCTGTGTAGATTGATCAAGAAGTTGTTGGATGCCTTGACTTTACAAACGTTCCTGCTATTAATTCATCGTGAGTAGTTCAAACAGGCAAAATTCTCTATCGCCCTCTTACATAGCAACTACGTTCAACTTACCTGGCTGTCGACCACTGCTTTCATTTTTATTGCAATTTATTTATGATTTCAAACTGTTGGAGCCATTTGGTGGTTGATAAAAGCTGTGACATAAGCCCAAATATAACCTACATTTGTGATTTGGTTAGAACCACGAACAACTAAAGGAAAAAACCCTATGAATACTTGTATTTACTTCCAAGTTGAATCAACAAACGCTGGCCAAGAACTTAATTGACTGTTTCTCTACCCCAACCAGAAATTAATCCATACTACCAGCCACCAATAGAAGACATGGACTCATTTGTCGCTGGCAAGCCGGGTCTCGTCTCTCACCTCAAGTATTCTGGACATGCTGAAGAGGACGATGGGTTGATTAGCAGTAGAGGCACTCAGGGAGGACTGACCCTCACACCCTCCCTGAATGCACCCACTAACTGCTATATGACAAAGGATTCGGACGGATTGACGCGAAAGACTTCCCCTGGAGTGCCCTACATTTCCAGACGTGTGGGTTGGGATTGAAATTTGATTGTCTGTCTTACTATACGGCGGGTTTTTTATTTCATTTGGAAATGCCACTGCCATTTTGTCAGGCACGAGGAGAATTCAAGTGAAATAGCAAATATCCAGTACCTGAATCCCAAGAGGTGGAAATCAAGTATATTTGGTGTAATCGAAAGCGAGAAAAGTAGGGCATGCCTTTGCTACATGCATAGCGCAGACTTAACTACTAAATCTGCGTGGAAAGTTTTGTCCTTGTCCTCACCACTTGCACCAAAAAAGTAGCTACCTTAACAGCCTTTAAAAATGCTGGAAGTGTAATTGATCCCAGACCAAAGCCATCCCACCATTTACTTTCTATGCCCTAGATTCACCCGCGACGCCTGTTTCATCACAATTGGAATAACAAAGCACTTAGGGTCACGTACTTGTGACGCCGGACTCATAAATACCTTATAAGTATATTTATGTATTGGTGGTTTGTTTCCAATGATTTTTTAATGAACTCTGTAACTGGACATAATTCCACGGTGGTTTCCACTTCACTGTCTATATTTCTTCCGCAATAATAGGTGCGTTGTCTTCATGGCAGTTCAAAGCGCCGATCACTGTAAAGCCTAATTATTAAAGCTTCGAAGAATCCTGTTGTTCTCGGTGGTTGCTTTAAATTTTTGTTTACTCATGATGAATGGGGATGCAGTTTCGTTGTTTTTTTTGAGGGAAAAACGGCTTAGAACCTACAGATTTATCATTTGTTCACCTCGATATTTATGCCTCATATTAGAACAGCTGGAAGTTTTCGAATTATAGAATAGTGGTTCTCGAATCTGCTTTTTTTAAAAAAGCGAAATACCGGCTAAAACTGGACGGTACTTCGAATGGGAATCTCCCGTTATTATCTGATTGGTGAATGTGTAGCCAATGGTCTATCAGCTCTTACAACCAACCAATCAAATGCATCTCTTTCTGAGTCATTGTCGAAAATCGAAGTGTACTTGCTGGCCTTTCAGTCAACAGTCCATCTTCTCCTCTTTCATTACAGTACTACAACGGTTCAGATAGCGATTTCTCCCTCTCAACCTCGGTCAAGAAATCTCCCACACTCGGTCACACTGTAGATTGGCTGTCGTCTGGCATCTCCTCCCAGACCGGTGGCCTCGGCAACCACGTGTCAGCGGCGGGTGCGGCTACAGCCCACCAGTGGTTGGACGTGGCAGAGTCAGACGCCAGTTCATTGCCCGATGCTTCCTGCGATTTGGTGCATCTGGCGCAGCTAAGCCACGCAGCACGGATGAATCCGAACCTCTCTGATCTGGCTCGGCAACAGGTAAGCTTTGATCTTTAAGTTTGTCAAGGGTCCTTAATGAGTCAAGGAGAATAATAGAAAGTTTGATTATTTAATCAGCCGCAGATTTGAAAAAATAGACTGAGGAATGGATAAGGGGAAGGAGACGGGTAGATGGGCCGTGAGTGGGTGGATAAATTGTGGATGGACCAGGAGTGAATAAGGTCCTCATGGAGGTATCGAGTTTGAGTGGAAGGATTAATTGACAAGCGGGCAGAGGAGTGAGTGGATCAGAAATTGGTATGTAAATCGAATTAAAGGTGAATTAAAGGGACGTCAATTTTGCGTCAGGAACTTTTGGGTGAAGCCGATCGAAGGTTGATAGATGAGTCTGATGGATGGATGCGTGTAGCTCAGTGAACTCCAACACCTTAGAGTTGACCCTTCAAGAGGAGGCTTAATTCATCTCAACCCCTACAGTTCTTTTATATCTTCTTCTAGGAACGAATCCGACTTGGAACTGAGGCGCCCTTCTACTCAAAACAGCCTTGAGGTCTCCTAATGCCTTATGTTTAGCATTTTTGCCCCGTCCCACCTCCCTTGTCTTCTCTGCCCTCCTCTCCTACTTTTCCCATTGCTATCCACACACGCGTACCTCCTCAACCACCCATCATCATCGTTATCGTCGTCACCAGCATCATTATCACCAAAATTACCATTAGATCCATCTCCTTGCAAACTTCTTTTTCATGATCTGCACTGCTCTCCCAACTTTTCGTACATTTCATCCTGCAAAGGCAAATGACTGCAAACAGACTATTAAGGAGTCGTGACCTCGCCAAGCGAAATCCTTTACTGACTTTCTGTTTTTACCAAGTACAAGTGATTATTATTAATGAATATTGCGACTACATTGAATAAGCACTCTTGTCAATCAGAGGATTTAGCCTTCAATCGAACATGTCACTTTTATCAGTGAGTCCAGAGCTTCCACATCTACACTTTTGACAGGGTACTACAGGCTGCAAGAGGAGGTGCGTCCAATCGCAACTTCCTGGTAGTTGGAGCAGGTCTAGACACCGTCAGTCAAGATGGCAGGCGCCATTCGTGGTGAGGCCATGTATGCCAACCCCGACGATATGGAGAAGAACGCACTTTCAAACGTGGATGGGCATGCTTCTATCTGCCTAGTCTCCCACTGCTACAAGCACAAGGCAGGTGGGATGAACTGAGAAATTGGTTTGCGGAAACCTACGGGAAGAGTTGTCGCATCCCCCATTTAAATAGCCAGGGTAGCTTTGAACTCTTGGAGATTTATGACATTTCACCTGACGCTAATCCGCTACTGACCTGGCAATTAGCAGATCGTGACCCAGAGGGCTCTCCGTTACGTGTCGTCAATAAAATTAATTGAACCTACCTCCACAAATCGCTGGGAACTGGAAGATTAAAAGCGCTTTTCCCTTCTTTTAACCCACTTATTCGAGACCGTGAGCATCTGGACGTCCAGCAAGCTAGAAGTTGGTGAAGTTGCAAGGGCAGTGAAAAGTTGTGGCTGTGTCGGGAGATGGGTGTCCAAGCAGCTCCTGACCCATGAGGAGGGTAAGCACAGTTACAAGTGGGCTGTTATCTTGAAGAAAAGGATTTTAGGTTATTCCAAAGCCAATTCGTCGATTGTTTCCTTAACCAGGGAGGATAGAACATGACAAGAGGAGTTCAGGCAAGGCTGGGAATTTGCTTTAGATCGACGGTGGAAAAGGAAGGTAAGTGTTTCGTTGCGTATCCTGATGGTCGGCCGGTGCATCGAGCCTATTAGTCGCATTAATCAAGACGCCCGACCGACGAGGGTGACAGCGAGTGCGTGCATGTCAAAGTGGGCGGCGAACGCGGATCCTATGGGCTACCAGGACGTGAAGTCCGAAGGAGGGAGGGGGCAAGGAAACATTTTCTTTCCTTATTCCCACCCTCTTGGCAACCAAATATAAAGTGTTTGACTTAATTTCTGAGCAAAGTAATATTTTGGTCAAATTAAAAGGCAGGAGAAAATGTTCATCCTCTTCTCTGCCTCCTGCAATATTTGGTAGAGAAAACTTTAATTGACTGGCCGCACCCAATTGGTAGGTAAAAAACGGGATGTTTTAGTCTACCTTTTCCGGAAGAGGAGGTTAACCTAAGTAGGCGAAGCACCTTTACATTCGCATAAGGGGAAAATGTGGTAACTTTTTTTCTCCTTGCTTAAATAGGAGGATTTTAGCTTCCTCCTTGGGATGGCAGGTCTGAATACGTTCTCTCACCAACGACGTGAGGTAGTACCATAATCAGCAAGGGGGAGGCGATCCTCTAAAGGCCTGAAGGTTCACTAATAAGTTTACCGAGAGAGGGTGACCCGTGTGGAAGAGGGTCTGAGTAGCTATTGTCAGGCTCGAAGTGTCGCCCTTGATATTTACTGGCTGAGGTGTCGGCGTCCCCAGAGACTGTTGACGCACCCATCCTGGGTAAAAAGAAGGGTCCCGTCCACATATTGGTCGACCTTATAGTCCTCACGGTCATCTAGTTGTCTCTGAACTCTGGTCCACTAATGCAGAGACTGGAGGGCGGCAGATTGCATGTCTATGGCAAGTCCTGTCTTGAGCGCCCTCCTTCCCATCAAATTCGTCGTCATAGTCACCGATCCACGAAGTCGGGAGCAGAAATGGCTCAGTGATGATGAAGAGGGTACACACTTCTTGTAAGTTACAAGTGGCTGCCTTGACCCACTTGCCTCGCTCTCCCCACCAACCCTTCCCCTCGGTTACCTTAGCCGCGTTGAAGAGACCAAAAGAGTCATCTAATGACAAGCGCTAAGGCTCAGGCGATGCTTGCGTAAGGACACAATGCTTGAATGACCTAATCATTAATTATTAATCGAAAAAGAGAAAAATAGAAAAAGAAGCAAATTTTTAATTATACTTAGACACAAATACTTTTACTTAAAAGAAATTTATGGCACTGATGTGTTATCACCACACTGTCTCAGACGCATAAGTTGTTGAGCATTCCAACCGCCTTGAGGAAAGGTGTGGAGGACATAACACTTTGATATCCTCTTTAAGATATTAGCGAGGAGAAGGGGGCTGGGGATAGTGGAGGCGAGGAGTAGAGATGATCAGTTGAGGAAGTGGATAAAATAGGAAAATATTTAATGGTTTCTGCAAGAACTTCTCATCAGATTGGAAGTTTATGGGGATGCTTTGCTCCTCCATTAAGGCCATAAAACTGAGAGATTTGGCAGGCGAAACAATGCTGATTAGGAAATTGTGACCATCTGGGGAAGGCTTAAGAAGGTGCAAAAATGTCATAAGAAGGAGCTTTGATGTGACGCCGTACAAATTTAGCCTGTAAGGATCTACCTTATCGACAGGCGACTTCAATCGCCTTGCGAGGTGGTGATTTGACGTGTGGTAGTATAAAGTCTTCAACGTCTAGCAGCCAGTTCGGAGCAACATTCACCCTCGGTAGACAGGAGACAGGTTCCCTCTCGGGGTGAAAGCGGAAGGGTATAAGATCAAGTAGCCACAATTTGGGTGGAAAAGCTTGCACACACTGGCCACCGAGACACTTCTAACGACACGGTATCCCCTATTGGGCTATTTGCTACTTCTTTCGCCCATTTTGCCTTGTTAACTTGTCGACGGAATGGCATACATGTGATTTGAGCTTATTTGTAACACAATCTAAGAGTCTAACACAGGTTCAAGATTGTAGAAGCTGTCACAGATATTTTGAAGGTGCGGCGAGAGGTCAATTTGCCTTCCGAGATCGGGCAGACTGATCCGCATAACGTGAATGATGGTTAACCTAAGGATGCTTCATGGTGACACTCGGTGCCAAAATGGGATATGAGGGCGTCGCTTGTCGTGTTTTATCAACATTCATCAAACAGTAGGGGCCGTGAACTACATGGACGCCAACCACATATACCATCAGGAGATAATAATTTTAGGGAATTGACACTTCCTCCCATTGCGGGCTGCTTGACCTAAAAAACAGCGAATATTTTAAGGAAAACATCGAGCAGGGAATGCAAGAATTCGGATGTCTACAGTCCGTTGACCCACCTTCATCTCTCAGGGGAGAGACCTTCTACTCCCTTTGTCCAATTGTTAGCTAATTTGGGTAGAGGTGAGTTAGCGTTGCCTACTCCATCAACTCAGTCAAAATTTGTTCCAAACTTGAGGAAGCTTTTCGCCAAATTCCTTGCCACACATTGGAAGAAGGCTATGCGGCAACAAATCAATGTACCGTCTACCCCAGCATATCGCCAAAACACTACAAAACATTAAAGTTTTAGCAATCACCACAAAGTCCAATAAAAGTGCAGTAGGAATGGTAAAGATTAATTTTAGCGTTCTTAACAAGCCCTAAAAAAAGCACCGAAAGTTATTTTGCTCCATAATGTTGACATAATCTAAGGCTGAGTTTATTACTCGAATAAAAATATCGCAACCTCGGAAGTTCTTAGGCCAAGAAGTGAGTTTGTCCATAGGCTCTTTGCCATTTCTCAATCAAATCTGAGTAAACTAAATGATCTAAACTCTAAAAAATGTGCAAAAAACATAAGGAATGAGCGTAGGTTACTAGCTCCTTTCTTGTCGCCCTTTGGCAGATGTCTTCTTAAAGGAAGAGGTTGTGGTAGATAAAGTGCGGAATGCAGAAGTAATACCTTCTTCCATGTCAACAAACAGGCAACCTCAAACGATTTTTTGTAAAGGGGGTGAAATCTGGAATAACTTGTGCATACGAAATTGCTTTGTTACTTGTTTGTGAGAGTGTGATAAGCCACCATTACCTCAATACTTTCCGAATACTTTGCAACGCATCTGACGAGAGGTTCCTGCAACTATGGAATCAAGCTAATATCGTTTCAAAGATTAGGCACCCATCAGATTCAGTAGCCCTCAAAAAGAAATAGAGAGGACGCAGTTAAGTAGCACTACCGGGCCTTATAAACACCAGCACGCAATTATTGCATCTGACCACATTGCACAGCGCTCAAATCACTTCCAATTTGCTAAAATATTCTTTGGTCCAAAGTCCGTTTCAAAGTTCTCCCCACTTGACTGTGGTTTGCCTGTAATGCCTTCACTTTCTCACTTCCAGATCCATTTCCTTCTGGTGTGTTTTCTCGCCCTCCTAATATACGCACTAAACCAAGATTATTGCGCTATCGCACCCCCTTTCTAGCCCATCGTTATAGTTGGCTCATTCTGGGTTTAGCTCACTTCAATGACCACCAGATGTAGCCAATAGGGAAGGAAGAGTAGCAACGGACACGTATAAAAGGTCTTAGGCATGACCTGAGCAAACAGAAACGAAGAGGGTGGTCGTCCCCTGTTCTGTTAAGGCCTCAAAACTTCTTACAATGCCATTGGTCAGTGCACGTGGTAAAGCCATCGGTGGTTTTTTACTTCGTGAGTAGTATTATTATTTATTTTATTTATTTTGCCATTTACCTCGGACGCTGAAACCTAATCAGTAGTTTGTGACAATGAGAGAAGAGATAAAATCTTATTTTAAACTTTTAAATAAATTTATGTTTTATTTTATGCATTCTTTGAAAAGTTTTTGTTGGTTCAAGTCATATTTGGAAGGTATTTGCCCTAAAATATTGTTTCTTATTTTGTCCCTTCAAGTTCTTGTCTGCATCTCAATTTCGCCCAGTACGAATGTGAGTTCACGTATTTTTTTGCCAATAATAACAAATAGATATAGATCATTCCTAAACAAAAGTGCGGATCCTTACTTATGCTACCACATATCTTTGTCTTTTCATAGGATGAACCAAAAAAACAAGAAAATTTACACCCTTGGAATACATTTTCATGGCTTATAAACCGCACCCTGGAGAATTGCACTAAAGTTCGCTTGTTTAACGGAGGTGCTACTAGGTTTGGGGTCTGTCAAGGCGTATTTATTCCATTAAGCTAATGCACTTCTGACCACAGCCCCTTTTGACAGGTCCTTTCACGTCTCTCTACCTGAGAAGGGATTTTGCCGCCTGTTACTTGAACATTTATTTACTACCCTACTGCCTGGATGGTTAGAGGCGTGCCAGTACAGCTAAAGTCAGGAGAGTCACAAAATTTTCCATTTTTCATTAAAAATGACTACACTCTTGCAAGGTGTAATTTTGGACGTGGTAAAGCAGAAATGGCGTCTGTTAAATAAAATATGATTAGCTCAGAGTCAGAAAAAAAATAACTGAGGGAAGAAGGATAAAAAAGATCACTAATCAAAATTGCCTCGCGTGTTTCAAGCGGAGGCGGGGAAGAGGAAGGTGGACTTGGTAGTTGGGTTTTGTTCCTCTCCACCTCCTCCTTCGCCCTCCGGTTTGCATGTTTGCCCAAGAGGGTGAAAAAGAGATTAGGCCTGAAGCAAAATGCTTACTCCTGTTTGCTGCTTCTTTTTTGGCGGCTTGTCGAAGCTCTGCTTTTGGGAGAACTAATGCACTCATTTGCTGGCAAAACGTTGCCACGCCTTCATCTCTGCTGAGAAATATGCGCATTTAATTGCTTCCTTTGTTCGTCGTGATGGGATATTCGGAAAGACACTTTTTTCCTAACGACTTAAACTTACTCCATTTTTCATATTTACCTTAAAGTTTGTTTAAAGTAAGAGAAGATTTAGTCATTAATGGTCAGGTGAATGGCAGTTCACGAGTGGGAAAATCGCATTCAGCATACCAATGACAACCTTTGAGGTGGTGAACGGTAGGGGTCATAGATGACCCCGTTTGGCTACTCCGTATACGCATAGCGTCCTACTTCCTCCCCGAGGCCGTAAGAAGCCACGGGCTAGTGGTCGTAACCCGAAGGCCCCGACACTGGGAGAAGGGGGAGAACGGACCACCGAGGCTGAAGTGTCCATATCATCAAGTCCATAGTCAAACAAAACTCATGTAAGCACCAAAAAATGGCCTAATTTTACTGTATGGATTCGTAAAATCGTATGAAGTAAATTTTTTTACCTTCTCTCTTTTATCTACCTTCCTGTGACCTTAAAACCACTTTGATTTTTATTAGATACCAAAAAAGTGCTTGTTAATTATCAGCAAAAGTCCTCATGGGATTTTAACACAACAACAACACTAAAATAACTTTTATTTCCATATTTTTTGACATGACACGGACTTAAGTGGTTTTTTACTTCCTTCAAATTCGTCCTCAAAAAGATTTCTACTGAATGTGACACCGCAAGACCGCCTATCAAAAATGGTCATTGTTAAAGCTTTTTGGGAGCCTCGGATACACCGCACGCACAGTCGTGATTTCACTATATCAAATGCTTTGAAAAACAGTTACTTTCCTTTGGACACTGGAGCCGAAGTTTGGATCTGCAGAGCGGGGCAAAGGTAGTTCAGGCCAACTTGTATTTCATTTTCCTCATTTTGACAGAAGAGACTGCACTTCTCACCAACTACTCAGATGACACGATTGCATTCTCCTTTTAAAAGGGCTGCAGTTTAACAAAGAAGTGATGAAGAGGATTTGACTTGTACACTGTAGCGTTCCGAGTCGCCTCAGAAGTTATTGTAGTCTAAAGTAATGGAAGGAGAATATACTACTTAATACTGTGTTAGTACACACCTAGATGGCCAGGCCTTTAAAATGCAACAAAAAGTAGCAAAAATAGTTCTCGCGCCCTAAGTTTGCTCCCTCGTTGGTTCCTTCCTTCTGAGTTCATCAAAAGTCTTGCGAAGCTAGGGGACTAAACTGCAATGGCTCCCCTGACACTGACGAGACATGCATGAGGTAAGGAAGTGAGATGTGTCAACGGTTAAAAAGATCAAATAACAAATCCACCACTTTTTACCACTTTGAGAATACCAGGTGCAGAACTTTTGTTCAATCAAACGTGCCGTACCAAAAACTGGAAGTGAAATAGAGGACCGTCATTTCTCCGTAAAGTTAACCCAACACTTGTGGTATGCCTTCTGAGACCCTTAAAAACCTCGGGTAATATTACCTCAAGAAGGTCTTTGGAGTCTTGTTAGTGGGTTGGAATGCGCGCATTTAGCTCGTCACAGGCTCTTGTCAAAGCCTCATTAAAGCCATCATGTCTAGAGCACCGCTCGAATTTAACTACGCTTGACTATGAGCCCATGCATGGCAGGACCTTTCTACGTCCTAGTGACCAGGGCATCGAATCCATCCTAAATCTACCTTATAATGCTTCCGAACCACTCACTTTTCCAGTTGCAGTGAGGATTATACAAAAGAACTTGCAAAAGAAACGATAAAATTTGTTTGGTGAAAATTTTTTAACGAATAATTGGAATTAGGAAGAGAAGAAAGACTCACTGACATCTAAAGAGGCAAGGTCAAACTCGCCGCTCTCACAGTCAGTGTTTAATCTCTCCTTTTCTCTATTTTAAAGAAAAGGCGAATTTTCCATCATTCTTGGACAGTGTGTTAAACTATCATTGGGGAGGGGGCTCGATAGGCGACACCTTCTCCTCCCTATAACATCCCCAATCAGATAGATGGAGCCTCGTTTATTGTTAATCGTTACGAAAAAAAAGAAGAGTGACAATTTTTAGGTCCCGAGGGAGAAAACTGGATGCGAGAGAACTTATGAGCCAATCACAATGCGATTACTTTTATTGCCACTTGGTACAGGAAACAAGGTTCTCGTTCCTTTATTCTTTAGAAGGGAGAAAATAGACATCTTTTTTAGGCAGATTTTTACCCCAAGTTGGGAATTTTTTAAAAAGGAATTATTTAGTGTGTGGCTTATAAATTAAATGCTCATTCCAACGCTCGTGGGGGTAGAAATGAGGATTTATTAATTTCACCGAGCTATTTGATGTTTTTAACGCGTTTATAGGCAAGAAAACAACCAGCAAAGCTACAAAACAGCAATTAAATTTTTGACACGATCTTAGGACCTGGTTAACAAAAAATAATGGATTTTTATGCTGCCTTTTCCCCTTCAAAAGGAAAAATCATCTACGACCAATGGGACATGGATCTTGGTTTTATGTCAAACCAACACTTTGATGTTATAGAGGAAGGAGTGTAAAGGGAAGATGCTTCAACGCAGCTCCTTATCAAAATCGTGTAGTTTTTCTATCATCCATGGAGTGCTTATGAAGCAGAGTTGGTAAAGGGGGCCTAACCAGTACGGCTGGAATATTTTACGACGTCTGAGATGCTCTGTGTGCGCTCGTCTTTCAACATCCCACATAGTCTTGAATGAGCGTTTAAGCTCACCGCTCTGTTATAAGGTTTTGTTAGGTCACACGGCTGATCATCCATGGATTAGACATTTAGAATTGGGTGCTACGCAATGGGGTTGTTTTTGGGTATGACTGGCGTTAGCTAGGGCAGAGAAACCCCCATGACTGGTGCTATTATCACTGACAAATGTAAGGCCGTATTAGAAGCCTCCTGTAGGTGTCTACTAATACGCTGTTGCACTCCCGCACACACTCACTATCCTTGCTGTCCGCCGGACAACTTAATAGGCTTGTTCTTGAGAGGGGTGAAGGTAGATGTCCAGTTCCTATCACTTGCAATGTAGGTATTACTGAAAAGGAGGCGTGTCTTTGAAAGCCTTGTAATCCAAAGCCATTAGTGGCTTTAGTTTTCTTGGTATTTGATAGGTCCTCAAAAATATTTAACAGGAAATACTACTTTCTGATTAACTATTTAAAGTGACGGGGTGCTTGCTACTGCTGAAGATGTTGACCTAAAAGAATGCTTTACTCCCTAACTTGTCTCTTCCTCCTTCCAATAGGCGGCTGCTGTGGGCCATGATGGAGGTGACTCCATCAAACGTCGATTGCCCTACTTAATTGGAGGCATCCGCTACAAACGTCACATGGAGCCTCCATTATTCTCCTTATCTGAAGCAGCCGAGGAGGCAGCAGAGGCGGAGGAGCTGGAGCGCCTCAGAGAAGCACTCGAGTCATCAGAGGAGGGGAGGGATCTGGTTAAACGTGCTCTCGACTACCTCTACGGAGGAGTGCGCTATCGTCGACGAAGTGTTATCTAGATACAAAGATCACACAATCCAACGTTCAGTCAATTAATGAGCTCTCAACGATCACCCCTCTTCATTTGTTAACTTCCTGATGCCACATTCACACATAATATATCCTGGCTTGTAGTCGATGCTACCACTTCTGAATGGGCGAATCGATCATTAACATGAAGGAGGGTTAAAGTGAGCTCTATCACCCAAAGGATAGCTTTATTCAGTCTCAGAAGACGTTTCAACGATTCCTCTTTTGGGTTTATGCTGATAGAGGACGGTCGGAATATCTTTAGTGTCAATCTTAGACGCCACCCATCAGGATGATCGATAAACACCAATGGTAGTACACGACTAGGTGACGGGAGACCTCAAGCACTACACGGTGTGCGCAGTTTCGGTTAGGTGCGGTGCGATAATTAGACATGGAGCTCCATTAAGACAATGTAAGGATGTCAACGCTTTTAGACGGACGGTCTTACACCTGTCAGTGATGGTCTCACCAGTCTTGATTTCTCTAACACCGGAATTTGTATTTCAACGCTCAATCTTGGATAGATATGCTATTAAGCACCATGGCTGCTCTGGATGCTTCAGTCTTTCAGTTGAGAGTCAGTCATCTAGAACAGAAAACGCATACCCTCCTCAAAGACCTCGGACATGATTTCCAATCAATAAGGTCGACTTGACGCCCCTCTTGGTTCTCCGTTCACTTAATGCAACCATCACTGTGGCAACTGAGTGTAATCCATTATCCCATACACGGCAGCCAAGGCAAAAGAGCGCCCATAGTTCACCACACCCACGCAGGTTTCATCCTCTCGGAGATAAGGTTTTGCCTGAGTTCAAAGTGTGCGAGGGGATAGCAGGTGAGTGGAGGCTTGGGCAATAAAAAATGGCAGACTCATTGTCCCTGACCAATACCAACTTTAGATGTAAAAGTCAGTCAGGCAGTCAGGAAACAACTGAAAATTCATGGTGCGTATACATTGTACTTTAAAATGAATGGAAGGAGGCGGAAAAGGGGGAAACCCCCTTCTTCCGTGACAGTCCTCCTAGCGATCCCTCAAGCAGTGACTGCCATTTCTCTTAAGACAGTGATGGCAACCGCTTTTGAGTTTATTTTACTTTTTTTCTAGGCTTTGCGTTCCGAGTGAAATTTTTGATGGAGGAGGGAGGGGGAAAACCTCCAGTGTCAGGAAGAGGCAATGAAACATCAAATCCTGTAAATGGTAAGTTAAAAGGCTTAATTATAACATGCAGTAGACAGGAAAGAGTGGGGCCAGCTCTTTGATTACGCGAAGGGCCCCGGAGGGGTATTGACAGCATGGAATGCCTCAAGCTGAGTAGGACTGAGTCTACCAGTAAGCACTTTTTTCTTGACTAATTTTTAGGAATTTGATAAGATTTAGTCAAAGTTCAATGTATGGCAAATCATTCTCAAATGATTCACTTGCGTTAAGGAGTACGATTTGAGGTGTAACCGACTGGAGGTAGCTACCACAAAACGGGAAGAAATGGCGTAAAGAGGGGCTTAAAGAGAGAATGGAATAGGCGAGTGATTTTGCTATTGCTAATTTTGACATTTTAACCACTTTTGCTACTCTCGCCTCTGAATGACTTGTGTAGCCTCGGTTGCCTTCTTGTGGGGCGACACCTGTGGGAAAGTACTTCACTTAGTCAACTTCACGATTCTAAGAAAATTAGCACAGAATGGACAACACTTGATGCCTTACCATGGTTTTTGACAGAAAACACGCCCCTCCGTGTATGTATATGGGCTTCCAGCCCCCTGTAGCATCTAATGAAGCTAAATTTGGCGATTCTGTTCTTGATGACACCTCCAAACCAGTAACCCAGCCTGTTCGAGGTCGCTGCAAAAAGGAGTGTGACGAACAAAGCACTTGCAAAGTGGAGAGACCTTTCCCTAGCATGTCGTTCTACCTACTTCAAAAACCGTTTATTGCATCCACGACCAAGTTTTGTGCCAAGACTTTAAGACCAAGCAAAGTGCTTTCATCTATGATCAAGCTTCCGTCTTTTAAGCATTTTCTTTGTACTCAACAATTAGACTTAGCCCTTAATTCTGGAGCTAACATTCAAAACGCAATAGCAAATAAATGTTACTTAGGCAATAAGCAATGCCGCCTTTTTGAGAAGTCGTCCTAGTTACCAAGTTTAAAGACTTAAGTCGCTGACATTACTTTTGAGTAGTATACAGAACAGACTTCCTTGAAAAGACTTTAAAACCAAAACGATTCTCTAAAAATGTAAAGACTTAAGCCCAAGGCAGCGTCACTTCCCCCTTCTGTAAGTGTGATATGAAAAATAAGGGTTTGAATGGACCAACCAATTAGTTCCTGAACTCATTGGAGTCTAAATGAGTTGAAACTTGTAAGCTGCGGTTCTGTTTGGCATACAGCTTATTAAGAATGTTATCTGCAGACCACAAGTGTCAGCTCGTGAAAAATCCGGACGGCGATCGAAAGTTCTTTCCACACTTCTAACTGTTAACTCGCAATTCTGTTTGGATCAAGAAGGGAAGGGAACTCATCATTAAGCCATGCACCAACAGAATGGTATCATTCAAATTCAGTTGATTCTGTAATGGGTCCCTTCCAAATGGCCTGCACCACATTGTACGAAAAGCTTTTCTACGACAACAAGTTGGGAACAAACTTTAGCTTTCTGATTTTCAGAAAAAGTAGCTGCAATGAGTATGGTAAATCGTGGATTTCATCTCTCTCTCCATCACTGCTAGGAACAAATGTCTGTTCGCTCCCTGGTATTTGGAAGTCAACATCACATCGGAATTGTTTAACTGTGTCAGTGTAATGCCTGAAAGATAAGATCCCAGTTAAACTCCACAATGTCGAGTTGTCATGTCAATTAAAAGTGGTGCATCCCTCTTGACGGCCTTTGACAAAAACAAGAACACTTCTTTCTGAAAAGTCCAAGCACTTTCTCTACTTAAAACGACGAGGTGAAGGGATAAAGTGTGGGTGTTTACCTCTTCTACCTCTCTATGGCTGACCCCTCACACAATCTTTCTGAGGAGGTGGAAGAAATGAAACACTCAGATTTCACAAACCTGGCAATTTTTCCCTCAATCTGTGCACACTCATTTATGCTACTGCCAGCCCAAGTTTCAACCTAGATGAAGATGACAACATTTCTCTTGGTGTAGTCTTGAGTGATAACGAAACAGCTGGTTGGGAGCCGCCTAAAATTAGGGATGAGAAATGGCTCACCTGTGATCCACTCTCTTGGTGGCCGTCAAAAGCAGAGAGTACCGGTAAATCAGTTGACAACGCAGCCTATTTATCCTCTCACACGATAACGCAAAGCAAAGCAACCGTAAAACAATCCGTAGGAAGAACTTGTACCGCTCTTTAGGGTAAGAGGCAAAAGGATGTCTTTATCCTAATCTTTTTAATTTTCCCGACCCATATTTCTCCCCTTTTATGACCATCTTTCTTTATTCACACCTTCGCTGCCTTTAAATGGACAAATGGGAGGCATAAAAGTGGGACAGAATTGGGTGTGGTTTGGTGAGGAGTATCATAAAGTCGGCTGGCTTGTGTCGTGGTAGAAGCAAATCCCAGTCTCCTGCGGTCATGATAATTGTAATTTTACCTTTTAGAGACGCCTTCCAATGTTTAGCAATGTCTTGTCCCTCAAAAAAGCCTACAAAGGCTGTTTTAAATTTATCTCTCTGGTGTGAATGGTTTCTGGCGAATACGAGCAGTCCCAGTTAGTAGTCAATTTATTACTGCTGGCAAAGCAAACTGAAGGCCTTCTTTATCAAATAATGTAATCACAGTGCCAAATGTGGACGAGGAAATAAAGTGGTAAGTCCATTTGTATGAGAGGGCTTTCTTCTCTCCAATCTGCAGACAATGGGGGAGTATGGCGGTGGTGGCAACTACCTCTTGGGGATGGTCTTTACGCTGCCTTAAGGAAAATGACTTCGCCTCATTCAAAGTTATCATCAGATAGACAGCTATCTTAATGCATTGCCTGGTTACTGTACCGAGTTGATACTAACCTGCCTCCTACCATTTAGCCTAATGGTAAAAGTGGCAGCAATTCGAGAGTGTCCAAAGGGGCAGAGAGAGGATGTACTGGGAGGACTACAAGGTTTGGAGACTTGCAGCCCTGTTGTGGGAAGGAGACAAGCAACATAGTTCCATTCACTGCCCTCCTTATCTCAGCCTGCTAAAGAGAATGCTAAGGGGGCTACGCAGGATGTGACAGTGAAACCCTTCTTAGAGGCAAGATTTTGCATGTGAAGTGTAGCTCCTTCGGAACAAATGTTAGGGGGACCTTCTGCCGCCTTGAGGCCAAGCTAAATAAGAGCAGATCGCATAAAATCACCTTCGGCTGACAAGTTACAGCAGCCTATTGCATGGCATCACTGAAGGTGAGTCAGGTGCAACTAGGATTGATTGATTGATTGATTGATTGGTTGATTGGTTGATTGATTGATTGATTGATTGATTGATTGATTGATTGATTGATTGATTGATTGACTCCATTCTGTTAGGGTTAACATAACAGAGGACGGCGCCTACCATAAGACAAGAATCTTGATTTGATTTTTCAGAACATCCTTCTTTCTTGCGTAAGTCTCAAAATGCAAAATCGTCGTGCTTCCGCTCTCTCCCTTCCCTCCGGTTGGCTGATGGCAAGCTCTAATGCTCATTAAAAGGTCAGAGTCAAACAAATGCTGGAAACCACTGGCTGTACAGGCGTATGCCACGTATGTACTTGCGTACCCGAACCCGTTGGCAAATAAAGGTGTCAGCATTGAAGACCGTGTCTACTGATGACTTGGAATGGTATACTGAGGAATTCTAGGAAAATAACCAGTTTTGATGTAACAACCTCCATTTCTGGCAAGCGTAATCTTCTCGCTGAGCTTAGAAGTGTCCAGTAAGAATGGGTTAGGCGTCTGATGGGAATCTATGCCTGGTTTGTTTAATTAAAAGGCGCCGAAAGAAAGTACAAGAGCCATTTTTCATCGCACGTTAGCCAGTTAGTCCGGAGGTAATGCGAAATTAGTAGTTTATCTTGTAAATTTCATAGGTAGCTGGAAGGAGAAAAAACAGACCGTCTTGCAAGCATATTGTTATGGTTTGGTCCTCACGAGTGGAGTTCGTTTGTCTAGCGGCTTTCATCCCCACTTCCACTGCCCTACGTGTGTTTCAAATTCGCTTTCTCCAATAGCGGATTTAAGCATTAATTCCCGATTGTTTTAAGCCTGAGAGACTTACGCTTATCTACTTCAATCGAGAATTGAGGACATTTACTGATTTAAGTAATCAAGTACCAGAATGTCTCTCTAAATAGTAGCTGTAGGAGCATATTTCTGGTATTAAACTCTCTTAAATTTTATCGAAACGGATTTTGGGTAACTTATCTTTTGGAAATGTAAACGGAGAAAATGGACCATAAATCACAAATTTCGTTGAAATTAGAAATGAGCGCCTAATCAGTCATAACTCACTACTTTAAAGTTACACCTAAAATATAAATAGGGAAGTACTTTTTGAAAGCAAAGAAATGCTACACGATTAACTGCACCAGACTTCACGATAGGAAAAGGCAATTTTGCCTTTCATGGACCGAATAAGAAGTGTTCTCGACTCTAGGAAGGGAGGAAATCCATCCTTATCCAAGATTTGAGGCTGAATATTAGAATGAATGAGCAATGCTAAGAAGTCAGTGATCTTTTTGCATAACTTACGAGGGCACATAAGAAAAATCGTTTTTTGTTTTAGTGATTCAGTAACCCGCATGGCTTGTGGAAGCCTCAACCGCAGCCTTGGCGGTCTTTTTCATATGTCCGTTTTTAAGGGAGCCATGATTGAATGGCAAACATTAGCTATGCATTTAAGCTATGTTTGATATCGCATTACAAGGAAGAGCTTATAACGTTGCTGAGTATGTCAAACAAATGCCAACATTTTCCCATTGGTGGTAGGGTACCTATCAACGATGGGAAATGGCTTAACATTCGGGCTGCACTAATCTGCCGAGTTTCCAAATCTCACAAATGATTGCAATGGCAGCACTGTTCTCACTAATAGCTTCTTTTTCTCCGCGTGTAATTTGGTGGGTCGATCATACCACCTAATTTCAGGTGCCCGGAGAAATATTTGCCGAAGCTGTTGACTGGTGACAGGAGCATTTGGTTTGGGAGTAGTCACAAAATGATATTAATGTGTGCGGTTAAACGTGTGTAGAATAGAAACCTTATTTAATGGAATGTCTCATGGATGATCGGCTTAGCGGCTTACCGTCGCTCCCATTAACGTTCCGTATTATGATAGAAGGCTTTAGCGGATATTTGTGGATAGACATTTGTGAATCTTAACAACAATATGAACGGAAAACTTTGTTCACCAGTGGGTGGAGTTGTACTTATGCGCCTCGATACTTTCCTACCAGGACTGTATTAGTCTGCCTCAAGCACGACATGCCCTCCAACTACAAGGATCAGTAAAAGGGACACCTTGCGTCTTCTACCAATTGTGACCCATAGTACTGTCAAGATATCATATCCTGTGATCAAAATTCTAAACGAATGTCCTAACCTAGTCTAAATACCATCTCACTCATTCTCCCCCCCCCCAATTTCACTAAATTTTACCCTAACTTCCCTTCTGGCATCACTTGGCAGTGCGTCCTAGCAATTACAAGTTATTTTATCGACCCCATTGACTCACATGTTCACAAAAAATGTATGATTTTGAAAGTGTTTTTATCTTTTTATGTTGAACTAATGTCCCCTTGTTTTTGTTCAGGAAACACTGGCTTGCTTCTGGTCACCTTTAATGGTTTTAAACATTTATGACGTGCTCCAAGTCGTCTCTAATGCTGCATTTGTAGCAGCAGTAAGCACGCAAACTAGTCTAATCTGCAAGGATGTATATTTTAACTACTCTGTACTCAAAAATCCCTTAATGTAAGCCAGATACCTACTTAGACCTCAAACACATAGTTGCCTACCTACTGATCGCTGCAAATCACGCGTAAGGTGGTGGTAGCAACGCTTAACCACTCAGTAGCTCAGTCGTCAGTCATGACAACTGCACTAAAGCCGAAGGTTGATGTCAGTAGTAATGGTTAACAAAATCTCACTTAAATTATTTCTACATAATACATGAATTAAAAAAGATGTTAACTACATAGTCCACGAACATCAAGAATTGATTACAAGATTATGTGACCAAACTAATTTGTTTTGTTTTTTTTGATGGACAACTAATTAGGCAGCCTCCTCAGTCCTTAAAGGTTGCGATTCTGCTAGACTGCGAGAGCACAGCCGTACCCTTTCAATGGTGGTAGATCAACCTCCCTTCTCCTCGCGTAGCCCGATATGGCCTTGGTTAGGGCTACGAATTTCGAATTTTATCCTTCTAGGTAGTTGAAGAGGCTGATTAAGAAGTAGAAAAGCAAGATGAACTCAATAATTTTTGTTTTAGACTCATGGATCACAAGGCATTCTCTGCAAAACTTATTCCTCGCTTCCTGGTATCTAGGTTGTGGGCCGTCTACAAACCCAGAAAATGCCTCTATTTCGCTTATGGCGAAATTTCTTCCCTTCAAACCCAATTCCTAACACTTTAGACAGCTCTGAAACTCGCGCTCTCGTTTTAGCCCCCCCCCACCCCTGATTAGCCGATAGCCTTTAAATGAGGCCATTGTAAGCATGAGACCAAGGCCAATTAAATTACCTCAAATGGGCAGGGAAGGACCCATTTTACCTTTCTCCTTCCCTCTCACACCTCCAGTGGTTAGTATACAGCCATGCCTGCTCGCACCATATTCTCGGCCTACTTGTACTGACGAGGAATAATGCGACCATATGGAGACCTCTTCCTTTTTTTTCTCCGCTGTTGGACGCTTTACAGGATTCAACCTGGATGCAGAAGTCCAAAATGAGGGCAAATAAAGACAGTCAAGTCGCCATGGCGATATCACAAGCGCATTCATGTCATTCCAATTATGAGAAGAAGGCTCGGCACTCGTTTATGGCCTACAACGAAAAAAATGTTTTTCTCCTTAATTCTATATTTTCTACTCTTAAATTTCCAGAGTTGCAGTCAATTAAAGTCGTTTAGTTTCTTTTGGAAATAGTCCTCCTTTTTAAAGTGGAGGTATTTCTCCGAAGTATTTACGAAGCCTTATTGTTCGTGAAACATAAAAGGAAAACTAATCGCCTTGGCAACACATGGAAGCTATTTTCTCGCGAAAAATGTTTGCATTTGTTATTGCAGAAATCGAATAGGCTCTAAGTAATTTCTGTGAGTGCAGGTTGTAAGGCCTAATTAAACGATACATGAGGCAGCTGCCCGCCACCTCCACTGCAGTCTTACTTGCATGGCTTAACAACTGTCTATCCTGCATGCAAATGTGTCGAATGAGAGGCAAGCGGACAGGTGGGAATCGCATAAAGCTCAACCGACAATTCATGATATGACAGTTGAACATATGGAGAAGTCATTGCAAGGAGCAGAAAAAGGTGTCATTTGGCGAAATAGGTACATCTTGTTGCTTTATGATTCAAAGTAGTAGGGAAGACTTTAAAAGTCAATGGGAAGTCAAATGGCACAAAATAATTTTAATAGTTTGGCAAGTCAAACAGAAACTATATGTCAGCCAGCAAACTAATTAGATAGGAAATACTAAGAAGCCCCAAAATCAAACCTCGGCCGAGAGACGTCGACTCATTTGATTGGCTAGACAATAACAACGCAGTCCAGACAGAAAGACAGGGAGGTAAATGTCAGCGTCATCGTCATTATAATATATTTTCACGAAAAAGGGGAAGCTCTTAAAAGTTTTATTTCGTAACATGCTCCGTATGTATAGGAGTTGACAACCGAATTTAGCTTTAGCATCAGTTGAAGTCGAAATCCCTTCCATTCCGTTACTATCCACACTATGCCGGGAAGATTGCAGATACACTCCAATCCACCGAGTAGTACTGCTTTTCCTCCGCTCATCAAGTCCTCCCTCCACCTCTTCAAGTCTTTCTGCAACGAATGAGTGAATCATGGTTTTACTCACTGCTTCAACAATTAGACCGGTCATTCGTGAACTTTGATGGCGCGTTACAGGCCACCACAACCACACAAACCAGACACAGGATTCTGCCCACCACTTGTGGACAAGGAGAGGTTGGTAGGCAGTCAGTCACCCAATCACATCAAATGACGCACGACACGTTTTTCAGTCGCATCAACAGTAAAGGTGAAGCTGCAGGCGATGGCGCATGTGAAGGCGCTGGCACAAGTATACATGTGAACAAGGCACCCTATCACCACCCACAATCAAAATGACTGCACATTCTTCACACATTTGTCTCCAAATGCCGTCAACGAGGCCGCACCTCATCCCTCACTGCTATGAACATGCGATCATCATATTCAGCGTCACAATCCTTAAGCGTTGAGCCACCCTGCTCTCTGCACGCTACACTGCCTCCTCCCCCACCCTAACCTCCTCTCACCGCACTACTACACAACTTCCATTATTTCCAAACCCCACTTTGTCCCACCACCCCGTTTAACTCCAGCAAATACTGCCAATCCACAGAGAAAACTGGAACGAGAACGCTGTGACACCGCACCAGTGGATTGACGCACATCCACATCCTACAAACGACCACGAGCACTGTACAGGTGCCATCCCACAAGTAGCCAGTCATTTGCAACGAGGCGCACCATCAATGGCACCAACTTTACGATCATCTGATCCCTCCCACCTATTGCACTCTTCCAACTCCGTGAGTCACCACGATACGCTCACTCTACTCCACATTCTCACTTTCGCCTCCTTTCCTCCATATCTGTGATTCCACAAAGAAGTCCACTTTGGGGCGCCTCACAATCTCACCACCTCTTCCCATCCACCCACCTATCTGCCCGCCTACCTCCTCTCTCCTCACTCGAAACAATCTCTGCGCCACACTTTACGCACTGTTACTACCTACATTGCAAACAAGATTGCCCCACTCGAAATGGGAAATTATTTTATCACTCAACCACTTTCGAAACCTACTTTTGGGACTACGACAAGCCAGTCACAAGGACATCACACCTTCAATGTGTGCCTTTGACAGTTTAGCTCTAGCCTTCCACATGTTCGTTCATATGCCCTTCCACAAGCACGCAATTTTTTGGATGGTTCGGGGATGTTCTCACCCTCCTTCAAGGAACCGCAACGTCCCAACCGCCGCGGATGCAGCCTCGACGTAGATCCATTTCTCCAAGGACCACAACAATCACGAATCCACTTGGTGTGCACTCTCCTCCACCGAATTTTAAGGTGATCCACCTACCAACGCCGTTGGCTGGTTAATTAGCTAACTCGTGAGACCGAGCCAGTTCTATTCAAGAGAGAGGGAATACCCTACCTCTTGCACGTACTGCTCACCTCAACGACCTCTTGTGTATCCACGACGAAGGACGTCTCCTCTGTTAATCAAATTAGCACCTGCTCTTAACCCTATCTAACGCTGAAAGAAAACACCTCTTATAACTCCTTTACGACCGCCTTAATCCACGCTTCCCGACCCTTCAATTCCTCATTCCGCTCAAAGCCCTCCACCTCCTCTGATATCCCTCTGTGTGCACCCGAAATGCAACCACGTTCAGTAGCACTTCTGCCTCACATCAGACACATACCACCCACGCGATGTACGCATGCAACACCCAACAACGTGGCTGTCTTCAAGTGTTTCTCTTCATGAAAACTTGCAAACACCCACGAAACACCAAAGTAGGAACTTCAACAGGCTAATTAATCGCCAGCTCCGGGGAAACTCCATTTTACCTAGGAAATTTCTTAAGCCGAACTTGGACTATCCGAGGCCACAGCAGAATCAGGCTAGACCAACTCGCCTCAAAAGCCATTCCCTACCTACTTCTAGCCTCATAACCCCAAAACATCACCACAGAAGAGCATTTAGAGCCAGAAACCTCCTAAACCTACAGCGTGGGAGCAGAGAGCGTAACCTACCAGAGTTATAGTCAAGAAAGAATATTAGGGATCAAGTACTTTTATCACATCACAGTAAGGGAAGGAAGAATAAATTTTATAGTTGCATAACTATTTCCATACCTTTGGGTGGGTTCTTAATCTTGGATCCAAAACTATCTTCTGCTGTAACTTGGAATAACTAAAACGCTTCAACCTAGCAAAAGAAGTAATTAGGGAGAGATTTAACGCCTGATTAATTTAATGACGGGGCTCCGAGTGTGGAAGTAACTTCTTCTAACTACCAGTTTAGTAAATTGTAAGGAACAGGTACACCTTTCTACATATTGAAAGTCATTATTTAGAGCCTATTTTCCAGAATCCTTGCCAGGCAAAGCTTTTGGCATCCACCGTGTCCCTGTCATCGTTTATGGCCTTCCCAGCACTCCTTTCATTAAACATATGCTAACAGGCCTCCTTAACCTCATTTCCAGTTCTTGCAAGGCTTTAGACCAACTCACTTACCTAATGAAGCGATGCTAAGTTCTAGTTCCCCGTTTTAACTGAATCCGTACAATAACATTACCAGAAAATGGAAGAGTTGAAAGTCTTTAGGAATTAAAATAGCTTTAGAGCACCGAAATTGAGAAAATGGATGGGGCCTAAATAGGGTCCCATGATCTTGTCGCCACATCAAAGCATCCAGTCCTTCTTTACACTAAACTCAAGGTACTCCTCTCCTTTGGGACGCCTCATTTAGACTTCAAGGGAGATTGGAGAGGCAATTATTCCTCCAATATGACAGCTGCTGCCATTAATTTTTTCTTTAATTCAAATGCTGCCTAGCAACTAATACGATGTGATTATGTCTACGCCTGCACTATTTAACATCTACTTTATGGGTACCTGGGGCTTGTACCCAAGAAATTTACCTCCGGCAGGTAAGATGGAGGGATAAAGACGGGTTCTTAATGCTTCTTGACGAGACTTGGTTTGGTTTGACCAACTAATTTCTATTTCGATTGCCTTATTTAAGCGTTTCCATTGCTTCATCCTGTGATTCCATTGTTAAGGTGTTCTTGGTGTTTTGGGAATAGTTAGTCCTTAACTGGTAATGAAAGTGACAAAGCATTTGTGTCCGTTTTCACAAATAGATCATGTCTCCTTTAATGTGTTCACAGATTCATCCTCTTGGCGAAAAGAAATTCATGGACTTGAACTACTCTGCAAAGAGTCGAAGGGAACTCCATTTAAGAAAAACCACAAATTGAAGTTATTTAATGGATGTTTCTTCATGTCTCACTGTTCGCTTCTCATTCCTGCCAAGTCGTCAACGTGGTTTTAATCTACTAGGGACGTGGAGGAGACGTTGTTGTTCCACGCAACTCGTAGCGCTACACAGGAATGCCATTGCCAGCTCTGTGGGAGAAGGATTTGAGTTGTTTGAGCCTGAGTTTGTCTTGGTCATAATGCTCTATCTTGCAGAATGATTAACGAGGCTCCGGTAACCTCCTCAATCATCATCAGTCTTCTTTTTGAGGTGCCAGGGTGGCGGGCCATTTGGATAGGGTAGGTTGCCCTCGGCCACTAGTTATGGCGACCCAAATTTCCGCCAGTAGTCGTAACAAGTCATGCAAGTGGGTATAAAGATGTGTTCCATAAATAAACATTTGGAGAGCCTAGAGCGGTTTTCATTTTGCTTGAGAATGAACCAAATTAATTTACCCTTAAATGGCCAAGCAAGCGGATGAATAAATGGGTGGATGGATGTGATAGATACCGTTAGAAGGTAAGCAGGTGAAATTTTGGACCTCTTTCGATGGGATCATTCAAATCTTAAATCATTTATTCAAAAATTATCGTGTAATCATCAATTCTCTCAAATAAGCTCAAAACGGGAGCGATAAAAGCCTTTCTACTGTCCCTCCTCCATCCTTTCACGTCTCTCTCTTCCTCTCTTTATCTTTCATCCTCTCACCTCACATTTTATCCATTTTTTGGAATTTCCAGGTTCATCGATGGGAGGAGAAAATCCACATGTTTTCGTTCTCATTGAATCAAAAGTCCTCCAAAGTTGTAGATTAAATTTCGACGTAAATTAAACAATACAAAGGTCGCGTTTACTTGGCGAGGTGGAAATATTTATTGAGAGGAGAGATGTCAAACCCAGTTTTACTTATTTCCATGTTTTTGAATAAACTCTCTGTAGAAACTTGGTGTTATTGGTATGCCAACGACATTTCGGGCATTCAACAAAATTTGGATCCGTTTCTCTCATGTTTTGTCATTTAATATCATCCTTCACCTCCGCAACAGATCAGAGTGGAGTTTGGGACAAATGCCATCTGCTAGAGGCACTTTGACACACACGTCTTTTCGGCGTTTGTTCGGGAGGCTGGTAAATGTTCAACAGCGACTATTCCTTAGATGCAAGTCGCTTCATTCGAGGGACTAAGTGAGGTCATCCTTGAGAATCGCTTGAAATCCGACCTCTCCTAGCAGCATAAGTTAGTCAGTGGAACTTCCATTGTGGAGGTTCTCCGTCGAGTCTGCTGCCCGCCAATATGGCATTCCAAATCGCTCTTCCAGCCGCGATAAGCTATATTAGCATGGGAAGCGTGATTTTAATGGCCTTGACAACTACACAGCTGTTAACAAGCTCGAACTGCTAAATTTACCAAGGTGGTGACTAAAACCTTATGGGACTCGTTTCCTTAGCCCTAACTGTGAAACCTTTTTCACGAACCGGTTTGGAAGTTGGGATGTCTTTCGATCCCGACCTCGGTAGTGTCTTGCATAAGTTTTTTTTTCAGTTTTAAGACCAAAAATGAATTGAGAAAAGTTTAGTGGTTTGTTATTGCTCAAGGCAAATGTATTTTATGCCACAACTTTTGGCTATAAAAACCTAAGACACTTGTCGACTATGTAATTGAATGTGCCGCCTCTGAACTGGTAATCCGCAAAGAGACATTCTTACTACTTCTTTATCAATTTAGGACTGTTAAGTTGCTTACTTGGTATCTCTTTAACCACCAAACGCCATCAAGGCTGCTTCTTGGCTCGTTTCAAAGCACGATATTGGGGGGACTGGTACAGGTGTATTCTAATCTGAGCAATTCTTAACACCTGCCAGCCTTCAGCACTATATATACTATATACAAGCATCGAATTTGTCAAGTGCTGCCAACAAAGTGGCACTTTGAGTATGAAATGTGATGTTGACTTCCCATAGCATGGGTTGAATAACTTGTCAGTTAAAAAGGATCAGATTTTTTACCAAAAATTACTTAATTTACTGACAAACATTTATTTGCCTTGCCTTCGTATTTTAAGAAGCCAGGAAAAACGTGTCCAGATTTTGCATCATTCTTTGCGTGTCTACCATAATAGAAGTACTAATCTAGAATTTTGCAGAGCTTTAGCTTTCAGTCCGCTAACGCACTTAACCAAAAGCTCTCTTTCGATGGCAAAGAAAAGCATAAATACTTGAAACAAGGTAACATCATCCTTTTATCAACAGGTTGACGAAAAATACCTTGGTTTGATGTGGATGCTACTCATAGGCATATAAGTAACCGCGTCGTAAGCAATAAAAGTTCGAGAGAAGGTAAGAAAAAGTTTTGCGCTACATCTACCCCTTCTAACATTGCGTTTTAAAGCGAGAATGGCAAAAAGAAAGGCAACTTCTATGCGCACTCTTTAACTCTAAACATTATCATTAAATAGAACACATCGTTTCTTTTTCAAGTACATGGAGGACCATATGCCTTTTTTCTCAAAGTTAGGCGCCATTACCTTTGGATAGCTTTTGGGTTGCATAAAGTTAGGTTTTATTTTTAGATTTGGCATGCAACGAGTCTGAAATAGGAGACTAAGCTCTCCCACTTCCCACTGGAAATCTGCTTTTTCCTGTTGTGGCATTGGCAAAAGGAAGAAGTAGGAGGGAGTCAAGCATTCTTCTGACTTGTTGTTCAGGGCAACTTGACGTAAGCACACGTGCAAATGATGGCTTCAAGTTCTTGTATTCATCCTGACCTCAGTCGACAAACACTACTGGTTTCCACGCAAACAAGAACCCTAATAGCCTGCCTCAGAGGTTAATAAAGTGGGACGCAGTACCACTTTTTCCTGTCATAGGTCACAAACTTAATGTCATTAGTTGCTAGATGTCAAGACAGCTGACTAAACAAGGTGTCAAATGTTAAGATAACCCAACTTCACGTATTTGGCCGGCACAAAAATACGCATTTAGAGACAGTAATCTTAACAGGAAGCAATTGTTGATAAACCAAGCTATTGTCAAGTCGACGACTGTGATGGAAGAAATGGCTATTTGCATGGTTATAATTCAATCATGGCGTTCAGATTTGGTGCGGTTTTGCAAGAGCAAATTGTCTAAAGGTGAATGACCTTCCTACGAGAGGTAAACGTGGAGATCAATGGTGTCCGCCACGCTGATACAAGAGTCTTCCGAAAGTGTAAAGCGAAAATTTTTGCGCCCAAATTCGGTAAAATAATTATTTTTGACTTCTAAAAGGGCACTTTGAGCACCAACTTGGAATAGAGTGGAGGGGGGCTCGAGTAGGGTCGCCTTCTTCCTTCCGCACTTACCTGAAAAATACCACTTCGCTCAACCAAGTGGAGAGTTTTCATTTGATCCTTCGGGCGATTATTGAAAGGGCCTGGTTTGAGTGCATACATAAAATATGAAAAATGGTCAAACGCTTGTTCTTTTTTGGGACTTAGGAGGTTTTGATAGAGGAGGCAGGGCAGGGGAGTAGGCTTGGTTCGCATTGTAGGAGTCCTAACAAATATTTCCTCTGCTAAGTGAGGGAATTGGTGTGTACTTTAAAAAGGGTTGGAAATTTCTTTCAGATTCTCATCAGATTGTTGATGGTTTGGGATGTTAGTAAGTGTTACTGCCTTCATTTACCAGTTGCTGTCAATTTGCCTGTAGCAATTTTACCCCGAATTTTGATAAAGTGCTTCACTTCAAAGGCAAAATTCATTTCATGCTGACACACCTTATTACAATGTGATGTATGGCTAGGAATGCTGCATTATCGACAGCGACAAGTGGTGCCAAACCAGTTACACAGTAAACCTCACTTCGGTGAGTAACTATAGAAATCCAGGCGCAAATCATAGGAGCATCTACTGCCGATGAGTAAAAAAAGGAACAAGCTAGGGTAGCCCCCTCGCCCTCTTGCAATCACTCAAGTGAGCTAAAGTGAGGTCAGCCTTGAGACTTGCCTCGAAGAACATAGCCTGAGTATATGATGGTAAAATCCTCCCTCGAAAGCGATGGGTATTTTGAATGTGCCTGCTGAAGAGGATGGACCGTCCCTTGGTCCACAACATAGATGAGTCTTTGCTAAGTATGCTTCGAGAATTCCAACTAGATTCTTGACATGTACTATTACCAATTCACAAATGCGATAGACGCACTTATGAGCTATTGTTGTATACTTTCGAATGACCTCCCATTTTTCCATTGTTAAGTTTAATTGTTTAAGGAAAACAAGAAGTGAAACTCAGTCGAAAAATGGCCTCTCTTTCAGATCTATAAACAGAAATGATTATTTAATAATGGTAAATGTAAAGTAAATGGCTTTTCGCCAATGCATTTATGGTTATCTTGAGTAGCCAATAACGATGGGACCTACCATTCTGTCCAATCACCTTACGCTACCGATTTAGCAACTACCAATGACAATTTAGAAAAAACAGTGTTTTATTTAAACATATTTCTGTTGCAAATTCGAAACTTTGTAATTAAAACGTCTCCTTAACCTACTTTTTCTATAAGTACAATGGATTCGACAAAATGTTTTTGCTTTTGGTGGATACTTAATGGTGTGTTAAGTCGTTATGATGGCTCGAACATGGCTGGGAACCAGAGGCGGTTTTCTGCCGAATAAAAGGATTATCAAGCTTAAGCTTCTTGCCTCCTTTTTGGTAGAAATTCTACAAGTCTATTTAAAATTCAGCATTAATAATTGCCACACTTCTAGGAGGATCAAGGTGTTTAAAAGGTGCTTCGTCATTTGGTTCGAATTTTGTGGTGTGATACCTTGATTGTTTGCCTGTCGGTTTTGGTTGCGATGACTCGGAGTGGCTGCACTGCCTATGGTGAGTGGGCTGACCTCTAGGTCATGCCACAAGCCTTAATTCCTCGTTGTTTTTACTATGCCTTCTTTTGTCTTCAAGGAAGTCTGGGGACGCTACAGTGGAGCTATTAAATGCTTGTAACAAAGCAGATGATAACTGCACTCTCTTGGACACAACGACATAAAAGATTTAAAAAATGCTTTGAAATATATCTTTAATAAGTTTATGCTACATATTTACACAAGCAACGAGGTTATTAAATGGTTTACAGTAGTGACCAGTTATTTGCTGACTCGATGTTTCTTTAACTTTTACGGACGACTTAAGAATATTATCAAGCTCCCTTCCACTTCCCGTTACTCTTGCTACTACCTCCAGTTTTAGAGCCTGGGGAGGAGAAGGGAGCTGGGGGATGGGGTAGAAGATTGCCTCTTCCCTCCTCCTAGGGAATGAGTAGCTTTTACTCGGCCGCAAAAATAGCGTAATCAGCTCGTTGGTTATCGTCTCCAAGGTATATACAAATAAACCCTTACCATGTAACAAATAAACACGCTGGTTAAACAAAAAGGCTGACTAGGTCGCCGCAGTGGTGCAAGTACCTTTAGGTAAAGCACAATGTTAAGTTTGTGTACATAGGTGAGCTAACAAGGGGTTCCCAATTTATTAAAGCTCTAACTTCTGACATAGAAATGAAAATGTTTTGAGACTATCCAGTTTCTTTTACATGCAAAAGTTTTGGTAGATTGACCCAATGATGATGAGCACTGGAAACGTCTAGTCGGCATCTTGTAATGCTTTGATGACTTACCAAACTATCCATTTGATCACGCGGACACTTAAGTGTCTCGAGATAGTGTCTCATTCCGGTTCCCAGGCCATGCTAAGAGCCTCAACTCTCCTGTAAGACACGCTGCAGCATAATTGCGACGTTTTATGGAACAACTATTAAGTATATTCTAACCAGTCACCATCTTCTTAGCCTCTATCAATGGAGAAAATTTTTGCCTCAGAGGTAGGCACTTTCAATGCCGCTGTAGGGTCTGGCTCGTTAAGGGGTTGCGTTAAATATCGAGAAAGGTATCCTATGGGTACACTGAACAACCATAATCTCCTTTTAATGGCTGGGAAAATTATTTGCGTTAGAATTTTTCCTCTTACGTGACAATGACCTCTATTAGCCAGAATTTTAGGCATGTGAGCAAATCTCTAACTTAATTTAATTTACACGTTCACCTGTTCCTCAAAAGAAGAATTCGTCCACTTGGGATGAATGTTTCATGTTCTCCATCAATAATTTCTCCCACAGATTCAGAATACATGGAACTTTTATGTACTGGATGCTAGCTTTATAGGCGTAAACAAAAATTCTCCAGAAGATTTGTTGTGCCAAGTACTTCACTCTGTATATTTAGATGGTCTGTAGCACAACGCGCCCATAAATTATACCCATCCAGTTGTTTGCAAAACAGTGGCTTGAAACAGCTTCTCAGTTAAGAAACAGACAGGAAAGAATCAAAACATAGAAATTAAAGTTTGAGAACCCGTAAGTTGAACAGGGCTATAGCTCAACATGAAAAAAATTGGGACAACTTAGTGTCACACAGACTTGAGAATTAAGGGTGACTAGCTAGCCAAATCAAAAAATATACTAAACGTAGAAGCGATTACGTGTAGGCAAAACATAATAGATGAATGCTGTTTTACTATCTGGCATATTGCAAATAAAAGAAGTCTGCAGTTGCTGGATTTTATTATCTAAAAGGCATTATCTTACATATTTTGGTTTAACTGACCGTAAAGGATGAATTGTTGGCAAGGCGAAGCCAATGAAAATGAATTAGGTAGCTGTGTTATGTATTATTCACAAAGTACGACTCAGATGCTTCTATAATACCACAAATACATAGGTGTGAACTAAATTTCAGACATACAACAGAAATTCGAATTACGTCACAAACCACAATGCGACAAAACTATTTCCGTCGAATTTACGTCATCGTCTTGGGTAAGTCGATGTTGTGTAAATGGATATCTACGGGGTTGTATACATTGGTTTATCAAAATGGGGCGAAAGTGTTCACTAAGATTCAAATGGAGGCTGCTTGATCGCCACCGAAAGAAAGTGTTTTAACAAATGCAGGGGGTAACTGGAAAGTGGAACATGACGTGGTTTAGGGTGAATTTTCACCTGCCTTGTAAATTAAAACAAAAGATCTGGTCGCGGGTAGAACAAAGCACTCCCCGTTCGCGGCTTTCTCAAGGCGTTGGTTTGAGGGCCCCCGGCGTTGTCTTCTGGGTCTGTGGATTTTCACTTCTACGAGCTTGAATCCTGCTCTATCTCCCCATGGTGCATCACATTCGAATATTTCACCTAGTTCACTTTTGATTTGTTTCCTCTTCACTTTATGATTGCCAGCTGGTGGGTGTTTTAGCTACTACTTTTGTGTGTTCATAATTTTCCTCCGATTTTGGGAAACTTTGCTCGGATGGATGTGCGTGCGTCACTCGCAGCTTTTGCCTTCCATACTTAAGTCAGGTTTGCAAATTACCCGTTATTCGCTTGAGATAAGCTGCATTCACAATTTCCGTGGCTGGATGTGTCATTGTTATTTTCACCTCATTGGTACTTTATCGTTTCTTTTGCCACAATTATTATTTTGTCCCTACGGGTATCGAGTTGGCGTCATGGTCCCGTCTCTTATGACCGACTGCACTCTATTTTTCAGACGCACCATGCTCCACCTCTTCTCATTATGAACGGTTCGCACTCTCTGCATTCTGTCAAGCCTTTAAAACCTTCATTAGACGAAGTGGATGAGCAGAACATGGAGGTACAACTACCAAATCTGCCACTCTCTCCATCAATGATCGGCCGGGCCTGTCCGGGACAAGCTGCTCTTGCGAATTCTACATTGAACCAAATCTCCCCCATTCTTTCGAATTCTCCACCCTTCTCCTCTCTTATGCGGTTCATTAACAGTTCGGTATTCTCCGTGAATCATGCCGTGCACTATCTTAATGAGCGTTCCGCGTCAAAAGATTGGGACTACTTGGGTAAGTTTTGAAGTGATTTCATTCGTTTGCCTCTAGAGAACTTATCGATACTTTTCTCTTCTCTTGTCCTTTTCAGTTTTAAACTTGAAACCTATATTTCGATTTTAAAACCCTTGCTCTTCTTTGTTGATCTACACTTAACTATCCATTTCCTAATCCTTTGAAATGATTTTGTAATCCTTAACTTAAGGTGATGGAGTTATTTTGTGGGAGCAAATGACATCCTATCCAATGTTTTGACCGTCTTGATGCTTGATAGATTTCAGCTCTAAGTTAAGTGAGCATTTATAATTCATTTCACCATACAAATGCTTTCATCTCACCGATGTTGTCCACCATAGCTTTGATCTAAGCCAATTTCCGCCTCCTGCGCGTCACACAGATAACTCACATCTCTCACGCTTTCATATAGTTGTCTAGCCAACGCCCTAGTTGCTTGACGTTTCAAGCATTTTGGTAGGAGGCGATGAATAGGCTGGTTTCCGCAGCTGACAAACTGAATTCTCGGGTTTCTAATAATGGCCTCAAGCTTACTACCGCAACCAAAGGTCGGAAAATGTGCCATCCCTCAACGATTCCGATGTTTCATTTCTGATTATGTGGAAACCTGTTTATCCGGCAAGCTTCTTTACCAGGTTGATACTTCAAATGGTTTATGACGAGGCTTAATGCCTCTGTTAATACAAGCACAGTTAGAGTTAGGTGAGTCCTCTGCTACTAAACTTTCATTTCATGATCAGAAAATACCGATACTACTTTACTTATTTCTTACAAATGCTTCTTTCCAGTACATCACGCAAATGAGGGCTGGGCCCTCCTCTTTCAGGCTCCCTTCTCATTCTATAAATGCCTTAGCTCGCCCTATTCATCCGTCACTACTTCGATCCCAGGTCGGGTCTGTCTCTGAAATAGCACAAGATTGAAGTTTCGATTGCTTGTTAGGAGGAAACCAAACTTCTTATTCCTTGAATCTGTAGCGTTAAAAAGATTCAAAGGTTGAAATCTCAAATCCGCCACCCAAGGTTATCATCCACCCTGACCTTGCTGTAGTCGCGGTAAAAGTGTCTAGGCTTCAGGTTCTATTGATGTCGTGATGTTGTGCCATCATCTATTCAAAGAATTATCTCTGCACATTGCTCGTGGTGGGAAAAAATCGCAAGTATCTTTTATGTTCAGTCACTTTGCTAAACCTTTCGACATTGTTTTGCGTGAACAGAATATCGTGGCAATATGAATGGCGCTGTCACCGCCAACAGCGTTGAATCGGTTTGTCGGGCTAAAAAGCCGCCATTCTAAAAACTCTTAAATCTTACCCAGAAGGACCATTGAATAGTTGCTATTTTCGTTGGTAAAGTGTAGTCTTGGTGAATTCCGGAGCCCCTACAGAAAATAGTCAAATGAATAATCGAGACTGTTTGACGGAAGAACTCCACTGAAATCACTGTTTATAGGCGTGGCTCCCCTATTCGAAGACAGTTGAATTCCTCCCTCAAAGTCTGACTGGATAGGCTTCAGTTCGAGGGCTTCTTGGAACCATATGTCATTGGGAGAATACTCGGTGGTCATCGGAGCTGAAATCCAGCTCAAAATACTATGATTTTCCTTGGCAAGGTGCCTTTAGATCTAACTAGCCCCACGTTAAAACGCTTGTAATCGTCTGCACGAATTTGTGTATCGCTAGTAGATTGGTTAGGCCGCGGAATAACAAAATTGAAGTAGGATGTCATTGGTTCAGGACGAAATACATTTCATGGTGTTGAATGGTTTTCCTCTTAGACCCGAGTAGCAAACGTGATGGATCTCTGGAATGGTGGGATTTGGTGGACCTTTAAACATTTCCTTAAATTTACGCCGTGATCATTTTATTACTACTCACACTTCCTCCAATAGTTTTTTGATCTCGAACCTTTTGTTATTTCTGAATAGCGAAGCGTTTGTTTGCATATCGAACAGAAGAAGTCGATTTCTACCTGCCCCAACTCACCGTCCTTTTCCTGCAATGCGATGGACCTACTCGGTCTCTTCTTCCTTACCTTTTCCTTCGGTAAGTTACACTCTCTCTCTGCTCCCACGCTGTAGGTTTAGGAGGTTTCTGGCTCTAAATGCTCTTCTGTGGTGATGTTTTGGGGTTATGAGGCTAGAAATAGGTAGGGAATGGCTTTTGAGGCGAGTTGGTCTAGCCTGATTCTGCTGTGGCCTCGGATAGTCCAAGTTCGGCTTAAGAAATTTCCTAGGTAAAATGGAGTTTCCCCGGAGCTGGCGATTAATTAGCCTGTTGAAGTTCCTACTTTGGTGTTTCGTGGGTGTTTGCAAGTTTTCATGAAGAGAAACACTTGAAGACAGCCACGTTGTTGGGTGTTGCATGCGTACATCGCGTGGGTGGTATGTGTCTGATGTGAGGCAGAAGTGCTACTGAACGTGGTTGCATTTCGGGTGCACACAGAGGGATATCAGAGGAGGTGGAGGGCTTTGAGCGGAATGAGGAATTGAAGGGTCGGGAAGCGTGGATTAAGGCGGTCGTAAAGGAGTTATAAGAGGTGTTTTCTTTCAGCGTTAGATAGGGTTAAGAGCAGGTGCTAATTTGATTAACAGAGGAGACGTCCTTCGTCGTGGATACACAAGAGGTCGTTGAGGTGAGCAGTACGTGCAAGAGGTAGGGTATTCCCTCTCTCTTGAATAGAACTGGCTCGGTCTCACGAGTTAGCTAATTAACCAGCCAACGGCGTTGGTAGGTGGATCACCTTAAAATTCGGTGGAGGAGAGTGCACACCAAGTGGATTCGTGATTGTTGTGGTCCTTGGAGAAATGGATCTACGTCGAGGCTGCATCCGCGGCGGTTGGGACGTTGCGGTTCTTTGAAGGAGGGTGAGAACATCCCCGAACCATCCAAAAAATTGCGTGCTTGTGGAAGGGCATATGAACGAACATGTGGAAGGCTAGAGCTAAACTGTCAAAGGCACACATTGAAGGTGTGATGTCCTTGTGACTGGCTTGTCGTAGTCCCAAAAGTAGGTTTCGAAAGTGGTTGAGTGATAAAATAATTTCCCATTTCGAGTGGGGCAATCTTGTTTGCAATGTAGGTAGTAACAGTGCGTAAAGTGTGGCGCAGAGATTGTTTCGAGTGAGGAGAGAGGAGGTAGGCGGGCAGATAGGTGGGTGGATGGGAAGAGGTGGTGAGATTGTGAGGCGCCCCAAAGTGGACTTCTTTGTGGAATCACAGATATGGAGGAAAGGAGGCGAAAGTGAGAATGTGGAGTAGAGTGAGCGTATCGTGGTGACTCACGGAGTTGGAAGAGTGCAATAGGTGGGAGGGATCAGATGATCGTAAAGTTGGTGCCATTGATGGTGCGCCTCGTTGCAAATGACTGGCTACTTGTGGGATGGCACCTGTACAGTGCTCGTGGTCGTTTGTAGGATGTGGATGTGCGTCAATCCACTGGTGCGGTGTCACAGCGTTCTCGTTCCAGTTTTCTCTGTGGATTGGCAGTATTTGCTGGAGTTAAACGGGGTGGTGGGACAAAGTGGGGTTTGGAAATAATGGAAGTTGTGTAGTAGTGCGGTGAGAGGAGGTTAGGGTGGGGGAGGAGGCAGTGTAGCGTGCAGAGAGCAGGGTGGCTCAACGCTTAAGGATTGTGACGCTGAATATGATGATCGCATGTTCATAGCAGTGAGGGATGAGGTGCGGCCTCGTTGACGGCATTTGGAGACAAATGTGTGAAGAATGTGCAGTCATTTTGATTGTGGGTGGTGATAGGGTGCCTTGTTCACATGTATACTTGTGCCAGCGCCTTCACATGCGCCATCGCCTGCAGCTTCACCTTTACTGTTGATGCGACTGAAAAACGTGTCGTGCATCATTTGATGTGATTGGGTGACTGACTGCCTACCAACCTCTCCTTGTCCACAAGTGGTGGGCAGAATCCTGTGTCTGGTTTGTGTGGTTGTGGTGGCCTGTAACGCGCCATCAAAGTTCACGAATGACCGGTCTAATTGTTGAAGCAGTGAGTAAAACCATGATTCACTCATTCGTTGCAGAAAGACTTGAAGAGGTGGAGGGAGGACTTGATGAGCGGAGGAAAAGCAGTACTACTCGGTGGATTGGAGTGAGCTATAAGTCTTATTAAGGTCAGGACAACTGAGGCTCTCATTCCACATTCCGCACGATTCACTGGAGTGAATTTGCGCTGTAGGTGGGTGGGAAAGTGTAGGCAGGTGGTGTCTGATGCTTACCTATCCCGTTGTCGTCTATCGTTCCTAAACTAAGGTTAGGATATGTTAGCACTGGATGTCATAATCAGTCGTAGCATGGACAGTAGGGGACTGGAGGCGTGACAGGAAGATAGGGTGTTGGCTAGAGCTGGTGCTAGGGCGGATTTGTTTGTTTATTTCTAGATATGTGGTGTGTTATTTGGTGAAATTGCCAGGACGTTTGCGTCATTGTCATTGTTGTCGTCGTCACTATCATGAGATCCATTTAGATGGGATGACATGGCTTTGATTTTGGGACTATTTTTCTACCATTTGTCTAATTAGTATTCATTTCATGCCTAATTTGCGTCACTTGTGTATTTTATCTCCTCTGGGATTTCATTTTTTTGGTAACCACGTATATCATTTAGAATAGTTTATTTGACCAAGAGGGTAGTGCGATGACCTTATATGACTTTGCTTTTAATGTTATAGTGTTACATTTACTCCCATAATCCTCGGGACAAAGAACTTGTTACCTGCGTGGAATTTGTTTTTCCTTTTGCAACTGTAATCGTATTTCAGCTATCCTTGGTGTCGTCTGCTGTTACTCATTTGCATGGGTCATTGAAACAGTGGTTGATTGTGTGCGGTAGAATAGGGAAGCCTAGCCAATCTGACGGTAGTAATACCACTCCAATAGGGTTCAGGTGCTACCCTAATCTTCATTGACACCTAGTCATGAATGGTCTCTTAAGACTGGGCGATATTCTACATCTACCAGAGCTTCAAATGTCGGTCGAACTTTGCAGCTTCAACAAGAGTTTTATGTGCCACAGTGATAGTTCCCCAAGTGATGACATTAAGGTCTCATTGGGAGTATTTTTTTAATTTGTGAATTTTAGTAATGATTGGCAATCCTGCTGTTTTTCTCCCCCTTTCAGAGTGAAGACCTCGCTCCGCTTTGCTACGGAAATGGCTTGGCTAGTAGATGCGCACAATATCTCTCATTCGACGCCAAGTAGCCCTTTCAAGTTGTTGAAACCCTACCCAATGGATTTTATTCCCACGATAATGACAACCACTTCCCCATCCACCATTGCGGTGGTGAAGGAGGCGAAGGAAAAGGTGGAGGAGGAAAGTGGCAGTTTAAATGGCAGTATAATTTCCTCGAAAGCGGAGTAAATCCGGTTGTTTTACCACTAGTCTTCCTTTTCCCTACTTTCTTACCTTTCTTTTTAACTTCTTTTTTTTCCAGGGACGATGGACCGTCGAAAGCTAAGCAGACACAGACGGCTTCAGCTGTGGAGAAAGGTGATCAATTGACGAAGCACAAGAGGGCCGCATCTGATCTCACTTGTGAGCCATTGGTGTGCTTCCACCTCTGTGCATTCTTTGATGCGTAGTGCCTGTCTGCTATTTGGAACTGATGAAGGGTGTACTGGGGTTTACGCGGTAGCCTAAACGGAACTTATCCAGCTATCTTTGCGACCGATTATTGTGCTCCTCTAACCGCAAACGGTCACATGAGGCCGTTAGGATGAGATTGTAGATTCCATTTTAACCTTTCTGATAGGATGACTGCAGCTTACAGAGAGTGAGGATCGGAGACAACGAATTGAACGATGCCCGACGTGGAACGCGTGGAGCCTCGTTGTTTTTAAGATTGCCGGGAACTTCATTAGTATCGATGCTGGCAATAACCAAACTGCCGTTGATAGCGCCCTCCTGAAATTGTCCTTATTTACCATTGAAATTTTTAAAGCGGTTGAGTTATTACAACTTTCGTTTAAAGTGAATTATAGACGTCATCTCTACGCTCCATTTGAAAGGGTGTAAGTCGTGGATGCCCATGCCCTGTGTTCCTGGAACCATTTTGAGAAAGATCTGAATTGCACATCGTTGTTGAAGTGGATTAACGAAATATCATTCCTGGAATACCACCTTTGGGTCTGTGAGGTATTGCCTTGACCTTGCAGATACTACTAAAGCCTTCGTGCTTGCCATGAAACTCTTTTCTGAAGTCCCAAGGCCACATTACTTCACTGTTGGAGCTCATTCCATGAATGCCAGTTCCATATGCCCCCAATACCATTTGGGCGTCATAAAGGAAACATTTGGGCTGTAGATGACTGTGCTCCAAGGTTTAGCATCCTACCCAGCTTTATTATTGAAGAGAATTCAAAAATTATTAAACATGAGACCCCCAAAAGCGGCGTTCGCCTTGTGAATTTGGCATTTCTGACCCTCCTCGGTCAGTGAAGAAGAGAATTGGCGAGGTGAAATGCCTTCAAGGGACTGGTTCACCTCGAGTCTGTATTCATAGATAGTGTAGATAACTAAGGTTGTTTCATGCCATTTCTTGAGATCGCATAATTTCAAGCACCAAGGGAGGGTTAGATCTCTTTCAGGGGATGTCGGCTCTATCTTACTCTCAACCGCAGCTCCCCTCGTTTTTCTAACTTAAACTTGAATCAGACGAAGAGGGAAAGAAAAGGAATAAATAACATTCGATTTCGCAGAGAATGGCCCTCATTTAGTTTCGTGCGTAATAGTAAAGGCGATTTCAGTAACATCCCTTCCTTACCACCCTCGTATGGCATTTCACGTCACTCGCTTTAGATTTGTACCTCGCCTAGGCACCTCACAATTTATTTGGTGTCTGTCATCACACCATAGTGTGGCCCTCTACTGACGATGATGATGAGTAAGGTGTGTACTTGTGGTAGCGACTTGGCACTTTCGTTACCGACTTCATCTATACTTGGGTGCAGCGCCCTAATTTCCCTTACTGTGCTCTTCGTGAAATTGCTTGACCCAAAAATGGGAAGGTTTTTTCCGCTCGTGGATAAGAAGAAAATAATTATACCTTTATTGCGTCGTTGAGCTTGGTTTAAGTAGGTCATTTCGATGGTACCAACGTTAGTCATATAGGGACAGTAAAACATCGGTTTCCTTCTGTCGATCCCTGGTACCGTTTTATGGAGGATATTTTTAACAAGCAACCCCATGGATGAGCGGACCAAACCACAACGTGGATAGCGGAGTAAACAGATTAAAGCAGAAATAAACGAGACAATTTTTTCGAGGCGCTAGTAACAAAACGGACGTACGTTAGTCGAGGGTTTGAGTGGGAGGTCCCATTCTGACAGCCGATTTTAGTCAAGTCTTGATCACACACGCACTGATACACCCATCCGTCCATCCCACCCACGAGACTTAAGAGGACGGATGATCAAAACGCATGCGTGCTTGCACTGATACACTCCTGACTTCTCCAGATTTGAAGCATGCTCGGACCGTCGCTGGTCAGGCCTACCACCCACAAGCATGTACAGAACATCCCCATCAATAGCTACTTGGCTTGACGATTCACCACCTGTACAATGCAGGTTGACGTTGTATTTCTCACGGAGATCACTTGTGAAAGGCAGGTCTTCACCTGTTAGTAGGGTTGCAGAAATGGATTTTTTCAATCTACGCACACCTTCCTCCCCCACTCCTTTCTCTATCTTAACGACACATCACACGAGTTGCTTGGGCCTCATGAATCAATCGTCATAGCAATAATGCAATTTATTACCCTGTTTTTTTTCTCTGCATGAGTGAACAATTTTCACACATTATTCACTCTTAGCTCAGATGCCGTAAATTAGTCAAGCTGAGGCAGACATTGTGTGAAACTGACAAAGTTGTCTTGGAAGCTGCCAATCTGAAGTGAATTGAATTGAAGAGGGTACAAGCAATTAAATTAGCCGGTATTTTTGGAATACCATTCCATTTTGTGGAAGGGAGGAGATGAATTCAGGGTAGTTCTATCTCCAAGGTGTTTAAGGGATTTGTTTTCGGCACGAAGGCGGTGAAGTGAGGTTCTACTTGTGAAGATTAGTTTCAGCCTTCTGGAGGCTTCAATATGGATCTGAAGCGTTAGAGGATTCGAAGTTATTTCTGCTTCACTTGAAACGGTCGTCCTTTTGAAGGTTGATCAAATGAACCCAATTCTTTTATGAGTTTTTGAGGTGGTTCTGATAAATTGCTCTACTTTTAAAAGCCATCGAGATGTGTGTATTTTTTATTCTATCCAAGAAGTAGAAAAACCGACTGTTTTGATGGAATGTGACCACTTGAACTTGGTCCATCGCTTTGGAAGCCTGGATCAACTGGTCTTCTCCCTTGTTTATTTTGTTCGTCTTTGAAGGGGACTTTAACCTAAATTTGGAATATTTAAGGATCTTTCTGCTTTCCGTTGTGGAAGTACCGTTGTAATTCGATTTCTTGAAGTAGATTTGGTCTTGGCATCTCTCCATCACTGGAGGAGGTCTTTCAACTTGACCATCAGGACGTCCTTTATTATTCGGGATTGAAGGAAGGATTCTGTCTTATCAAGAGGGGAAGCGACCCAGGTTTCTTTATTGGAAGGAGTTTCGCGACAACACCTCAAAGAATTTCAATTTGGTCGTCGTTTGAATCCTACCCTTCGCCCACTCCTAACAATTCGTCAAATCAACGATTTCGATATTCCAAATGACAATCGTTTCTACACTTCAACAAGAATCTGTTCCAGTTTTCAGCTACAGACGGAAGTGCGTGACACTGGAATTGCATGATTGAAACAGAGAAATGTCGATCCCTTTTGGTGGCTTCAAGATCTGGCCACTGAATTTCAACGCATCTTTGATAACCTATTGATTGGAAGTTGTTACTTATCATTCCTTACAAACGATTTTCCTGTTCTTAGGTCTTAATAATGGCTCCGAGGCTCAATCAAGGGATCAGGCTGAGACAAGCAATGATTCTTGTGGAACTGCTTCCAGCTCTGAGGAGGGTAATCACGTCGATGGTGATGAGGATACTGAAAGTCGAGAAGCCTTTGACGTGAGCTCCCCCAATTAACCCCCACCTCGGTTGGTGTAACTGTTGGAAGCCACATAGGCCTGAGAGTCTTCTTTGCTGACATGCCGAAGGGCTAAATGACCAGCATCAGAACCTCATGCCAATATCCTAGTTGCATAAACAATTTAAGTGGTTACCATTCAAGCGTTGGCCCTTGTGCTCTCCGGGATGCCTCTTCTGGTTTGATCATTGAGTGAATTAAAGGCAAGGAAGAAAAAAAGCTCACCATTGGGCTCCACCTGGTTGTGAAGCGGCAACGAAGACAATGCACCTCCACGACTTGAGTCAACCTTCCATTCCGAAGCTTTTATCCTTTCGTGACGGTTTTGCTAATGGTGCTATCAATATAGTCAAGCCACCAAGCCGCTGCCACTGAATGCCTGTGAGGCCAGTAGAATAGTTAAGAGGCAAGTAGCGGTACCAAATCTGCTGTCTTAAGGGAGCTGTTTTGTTCTAACCGTTTCAATCTGATGTGAATCGCAAGCAATTTTTTAGCTAAGAAGGTTACGTTGAAGCTGGATTACTTAAGTTGAATGCTTCAGGCAACCAAATCCACCCGCAGCGAAGCGTGGGTCAAAATGCACTCGCGATTTTACAACCCTGCGGCCAGTCGTTCGGACACCCACCTCCATTTGCGACGTCCACGCCTCCTCCGTGCTGCCACCTTTACTCCGGCCAGCTTTTCAGCCGACTTACTTGGCCTACCCGAGGGTCACAATCAACAACCGGCACGGCTACAAGATGCCCTCACCGATTTCCTCGATGCTGGCTCTGCTATTGCCATCACGCCTGTGGACGGAACTTCCAAGCGATTGCTGAGGTCGGATAGACTAATTGGGCTGTGTCGAGGCGAATGGGATTTTATGAACGCTCTCCTCTCCATCAGCCATCGACTTACGCCATTTGCTTCGAAGGAACAGAGAAGTACTACTTCCTGTGATATCAGTGGTACTGCGTCTCATGTTGAGCGCTGAAGTATTCCTTCCCTTTTTCTTTACGTAGCCAGTCACTTGCAAGCAGAACTTGGCAAGTTGAATTTTGGCCTACCGGCTCGTGTTTGGTTGCCTGTGGAGACTACAGAGCACATTGTACTGCGAATACCACCGTCCGCCGCGGTGTGTCTCAATTCGGCTGAAAAGGTCAGTCACCGGACTTATTTACCATCAGAGACCAAGATTGTCATCTGCTTTGTGCTTACTAGGCCTGCTCGAGATGTGATGATCGGCCTTCATAAAGTCCTTCATTTTCAGCAGTCAATTCTTATTTTTACCTGTCTAAAACTTAAAAAGGGAGAAAGGGTCTGATTGAGTAGTGATGGAACATTTTAAATTCCATAGAATTCACTCAAGTCTTATTTAAAACTATGTATCTTCTTTCTATCTCCCGGTTTTCGGCAGTCAGCTCTCCTCTGTCACCGTCAGTAAAGTATGTCATCATTGAACCCCTCTTTGTTACAAAAAGCGATTCAGTACTCAACTTGCTGCCAGATTCATCCTAGACATTTCTATTGGGTAAAAATTCGGGTCGTTCTAGCCCTTGATTTCAGCACTGAATGTTTCTTTGTCATAAGTATGACATTCTAAGTAATCAGGCAAGAATCGGCGTCATTTATACAAGGGGAAGGGGTATTATTAGTATTCCCAGCCTTTCCTTAAAAGAAAAGGTGAGGAGGTCCTATTACCATGGGTTGCAGGCCATGCAGGGTGGGCGGAAGTACGATGGCCATTGCCCTCAGAGTCCGCATAACCAAAAGTTAAACAAATAATTAAGGTACTGCCGAGACCCTCTCCCCTTCTTAGTGTCCTTCCCGACGCTCCACTTGGTCAACCTTTCGCGTCGCGGTCGATGCTGGCATCGGATTGCATCAGTCACTTAGTCCCCTCTGCAATCCTTCTGGATCTGGAGGTTGTGCAGACCATCTCGTCTGCCCATTGTTCACAAACCTAAATGCAAAGTCAAATAATAAAAGATGAAGTTTAAGACGGATTTGTGGGGGTAGAGTTTTGCGTCAGCACTCCGTTGCTACTTTGTCCTCACTTCAATACTGCCTTATTCTGTTCATCTGATAGAGAAGGAGGAGGTGGAGGAGGTATCGCAAGTTTACTGATTCAGTAGACAGCCCCGTAAGCAACCTCTCCAGATGGTCCAGAGATAATGCCGCTTAAAATATTAACAGCACTTCTGGGGAGGACGTAACCGGAATTCGTCATTTTTATCTTTCCTGCTAGGAGTCGTCACATTCTCTAGTAATAAAAACCAGCGTAGTTACCCTCTGCAATCGAGTTTGCCTCCCTCTGCCCTGAGGTGACATAATATTTGAACGGACAGTGTGTTTTAAGCATATGGAAGGACTGAGGGGGCCACCGGCATGGCGCCCAGCGGACACGCAAGAGCCGGGGGGGTTCGATGTACCATCAAAGCATTCTTGAAGAGAACTGAATCTTTATAGCCTTAAGTTTAAATCTTTCACCTTCTTGTAGTTGGGAGAAACAGAAGTTAGTCAATGGACAGTTCAACAAGGTATCACTGACCGCTGAATTACGGATAGTTGAGTAATTGGAACTCTGGACGGAAGAAAGGAAAGGCATTCCCGCAACTATTTCGACTTATTAAAAGAGATAAAATTCGTGAAACGATGCAATGCCTCTACTACTAGTTGCTTAATGCACTTTGAGTCTTCTGGAGTAAGGGGCTTTGTATTTGAGAGTCTACGCCTATATGGTTAGATCCTCATCACCATCTGTGCAAAGATCCATACTGGAAAATCGCTATACCATTTGGGTGGTTCTGGAAGCGTTTGTAGCGACGTTTCCCAGCATATTCTCCGAGCCTTCAAGATCTTTGACATACAATATCATATTGAGAGGGAGGGTTCCCTTACGACTCTTGCTTGAAACTTCCTACCGTGTCTTCATGGGAGTCGATGATATCTTCACGGTGATCCTCACCTAGAAAGGAGTAAGGACATCCAGGAAACGACAGAACGTCCACCTGACTGGAAGGAGCTTCAAGTTCTTGGATGTTTTGATCTATTTTCGCTGAGCCACGTAGGCTGTGAAGTATCTTCCCAGGACCCACTTAGATCTTATTCACAACAGAAGGGACTTGTGTGGATTCCGTTTGCAAATCACCTTTTTCATTCCTTCAAACTCCAACTTTAGGTACCCTATCTTGTCTACATGGAAATCCTAGCCTGTGACGATGTGATGACTGCCCGTTTGCCGCAACGTCCTGGAACTGCTGTCGGATTTCCACACTGCAACACCTCCAGTTGCAATTCTCATGACATCAACAGTCCTCAACTCACTCCTGCTTCGTCCAAAATCGTGAGTTCGATGGGTAGATTTGGGCGTTTCTGACGTTTAAAATGTCTCATCCCTTCTTTCAGTCATAGTTCGAACTTGGAGACATCGTGGGTTGCTACCTCCGTGTTTTGTAATAAAGTAGCGCAAGATGCTCTCATTTCACTACCTGTGAGCATCTTGAATAGACACGCTGGTTGATGTTTGAACCCGTCCTGGACTAAAGTCCCAGCCTTCCGGTTGTGTATCCCTAGTAAAAACTTCTAGTTCTTTTCACTTATTCATCCTAGTTCCTACACAATTCAATAAGGTTTTGGTCTTCGAAATTTGCACCTTCGGACACTGTTAAGTCGAGGTATCTATCGGGAAGAAAGGCATGATAGGACGTCACATCGGTTGTCGGATCCAGGTTAACCAGAGCCCTATATATCCCAGGCTGTTCTGCAACATTAACCGCACTAATCAAGGTTTATAGAACAGGTCTTAAGCAAGGAAGGACCGCTGGCCTATCCCTCAGAAAATTTCATTGTGGTCTTCTTCCAAGGGCTTTCATTCGTCAAGACCTTGAAATTCCCCGACAGGCTCCTCTATCGTATGATTTTGGTGTTCTATAAGTCCTTTAACAATTTACTGGCAGAAATTCTCTTAGTTGCTACTTTTGGAGAGGTGGTTGAAAGGTAAGGCGATCTGCCAGATCCATCTATGGCTCTAGAGGTCCCATGGTTCACCTCTCAGTTATTCTTTGAACGGTAAAGTATCTAGGTGGTCCCCATCTTCATTTGAGATTTTTTAGCCATCTGACCAGTAATCCTAAACTGCAATAGAAGGACGATCAGGCAATGGAACAGTGCTTGGAAAGTTGAATTCTTGAAGCTGTCTTTTATTTAAACCCTTTCCTCACCCTCGTACCGAGTTGGTGGCTAAAATCAGCTCTCTTCTCATGTCAAGTGCTTTACCAGTGCGAGAACACTCGCGGCACCTGATGTAATCAGTCTCTTTTCCACCGATTCTGGCGAGAGCCTCGGAGCTTGTGATTCTTCCATGCATGCAACCTCTGCTGCTGTCGCCGTAGGTGCTTCCAATGACGACCCAACCACCGTCACATCCACATCTAGAAGCAAGACCCAAGAGGGGGATAAGAATGAGCCAACCGTGTGCTACGTGAACGCCAAAGATATTCGTCGAAGATTGGAGCAAAATGCCGCGTGCCAACCTCAAAGGACTTTCAAGGTGCGTTTCTTCTACCTTCAGCAAACACTTCTTTGGGCCAAAAATTAGGAAAGTGGGATAAGTTGTCTTTTTTGGCAATAGTTGGATCCGGAAGATCCCAGTGCCGCAGTGTTGAAAGAGCCCTGGGAGTTGAAGGCGCGGCGCATCCAGGAGGCTTCACCATGGGGCCACCTTCCGGGTTGGCAATTGGCTGCAGTAATTGTTAAAGTTGGGGATGATTTGAGGCAGGAACAGCTGGCTTATCAGTTGCTGAGTTACCTGAAGGTAAGTGGGTAGAAGGTAATCAAGAGGCAGTCGATGTCTGTAGGATTTAAATTGTGCTTTCTTCGAGTAGCAGAGCTGGGTCTCATTTTCATGACTTCTCCATGGGTAGAATAGAGGCCACGCGTATATTTTATCTGTTAGTGAGGGAACTCATTTTCATCTCTCCTTATGCAGAAAATCTGGACAGATTACCGCGTTAACCTCTGGCTGCGCCCCCTGAACATTGTCATCATCTCACCCGACAGTGGTCTCATCGAGGTGGTTAAAGACACCGTGTCCTTCCATCAAATCCGACGCCATGCTCGCCTATCGCTTCGGGACTACATCATTCGTGAGCACGGTCAACCCAACTCCGAGGGATTTCTCTCAGCGCAACGAAATTTTGTACAAAGCTGTGCTGCCTACTGTCTTGTGGGATACCTCCTTCAGGTGAAGGATCGGTGAGTTTCGGGAGATTTAAATGCACTTTTCTCCGATGCTGGGAAGATGGCTGGACTTCCGTTTGCCTCACTTCTGAGGCGGGAATTCCATCATGGTTGACATTGCTCCGGATCCCTTTTGAGGCGCCCCATGAGGGCGGCTAGACCTCAGACTCTTTTGGACGAAGGGGTGGTAGAGTTTGTCACTATCGAACTATCATGGTATAGATCTCTCCATTTTTTCTTTATTCCGTAGACACAATGGCAACATTCTGATAGACAAGGAAGGCCATGTGGTGCACATCGACTACGGCTTCATGTTGTCGGCATCGCCGGGTCGTAATTTCTGCTTCGAGTCGAGCCCCTTCAAGTTGACCGCCGAACAGGTAGAGGTGATGGGTGGAATGGGCGGTGACATGTTCAACTACTTCAAGACACTCATTGTGCAGGGTCTCCTGGTGGCGCGGAAACACATGGACGAGGTGAGGAGAGGGGCGTAATGGATTCGATGGAGATAATTTGTCAAGGTTGACTAAAATAGGTGTGGGTGAGTGAATGGGTAGATAGAAGCATTGACTGAATCGTAGCGGTGTCAGCCGAACAGATCGACGGGTGAGGAACGGATATTGTCGATTTTTTATTAGTGCGATGGTCCGCATCTTCAATATTCGACAGAACAATACAAATCCTTTCTCAAATCAGACCTCCTTCCTTCCCCTTAGTTGCTGCTCCTGGTTAAAATCACCCAAACCGGCTACCCCCACTTGCCGTGTTTCGCTTCAAGAGGTGGCGCACGGACTCTGGAAGCTCTACGACAGCGATTCATGCTTAGTTCGACAGATGAGCAAATAACTCGTTGCGTCGAGTACCTGATCGGCCAGTCCCTGAACTCCCTGAGCACCCGGCTGTACGACAATTACCAGTATTATGCCAATGGAATTCAGTAGAGATGAGGAGTTTTTTTTGTTCCTGTACAGCAATTGTCTTCTACTTCTGGTCCTCTTGTCAATTTCTCTCCCTTTTATGTACCTGATGATGATTGTGATGCTGATGATGATGACCACCGTTTTTACATTATACTTCCACTGCTCCTCTTCTTCATACGTTCAGAGTCATGGAAATAAAGAAATCACTGAGACGTATTTTGACTTTAATTTTGACAGATGCATAGATGAACCAGAGGAGAGAAGTGGGAGAAATTGATGGCGAGAAGAATAATTCACACGTCGGCATGCTAATTGGCTAGAATCTCTATAAACTGTTGAAGGATGTCTCTGTGACCAACACGTAGAGACGGCTCGCAGCCTCCATCTAGACACAGGCTTCAAGGAGACGGTTCTGCATCGGTACAGAGTCGTGGAGCTTTAATTGTGGAAGGTACGGTGGTGAAATTCGACGATGTCCCTTCCAAACTCGCGGAGTAATTTAACTTGAGTTAAAGGACGATCAAATTACGGGAAAGTCTCCTTTGGAGGAACTGCAGGTGGTCTCATGGCAAGATGGAACAAGCGGTCTCCCTCCTCCATGGGAATAACCTGACTAGCATGAGGCCGAACTTTTCATGGTATGAAGAATTTCGAGGGAGGGTGAGAAACACTAGTAAAGAGATTCGGGTCACCATAACGCTCAACGATTCCCCCATGGCCTACCGAATTAAGAGTCGCTTTTGTCACTCAGTGAAGAGGAGAAAGAGGCTGCCAGAACTACTAAAGTGTAAATGAAGATGCGTGCCTCTAGATCCACCCAAGAGCACAAATAAAACTAACTTCCATATTTCACACCTGAAGACTACGATTATCCGTTTTGCACGTCTTTGCTTTGAGAAGCAAAGCAGAGAAATCAGTTATCTAGCGGGGAGCCTGATTGAGCAAAATTCTGTTTAATTTTAACCTGAGGAATTTCCCTCCCTCAAGTCAAATATTCGAAAGGCATCAAGGCAGTAATTGCATCTGAGGATTTGTACAAAATTAACGTGCAAAGAAACTTATAAAACCTATAATCAAATCCGCTAAGCCAACAACAGTTTAATTTACGCTCATGAACTAATCCTACCCGTTAAGAGCAATTGTGTTGTGCGGGAGATTTAAAACGTCGAACGCAATCTCAAGCCACCGTTTTAACAAGGCACAATATTTCAAAATCAATTAAACCTTTGCTTGTTTATATCGACCAAGGTTTTTCTAGCCATTGTTCACGCCACAAATCTCACTCTTTAAAGGAATCACGTACATCAGTCGCCATCGACATTGTGGCGTCAAGGTTGAAGGTGGATTGTGCCACGAATTTTAATGACTTCCGATGTTTCAGCTACTTCAAAACGATGGGTCCTCACATGGATGAATTCACTTGAGATGGATAAATGGGATGTACAAATACGACGGAGGGGGCGATATTTTCTTCCAGGGGTACGAAAACGGTCCTGAAGGGAATTAAGTGCCTCCAAATGGATGGATCCCTCTGAGATAGGGAAGAAGCTACTAACGCGCGAGGAAACAATGCCAGTGTCCAGAGCTGATTTGAATGCACTATCCACGACGAACTCATAGAGGTTTAGAACTGCATAGACGAGCGCATGATGGTCCGATGAGACCCCAGTCTTCCAGTCTTGTGTTATTTTACAGGAAAGAAGAAACCTCATGTAGCCGAGACCAAATTATTGTATATATGCAACAGCTTGCAAGAGCAATAGAACGACCAATAGCATGCCTCTATTTTTAGAAGGTGCACATCCGAGTTCACATGATTATTCAAGTCTTTGCTGACGTCCCAGTCTTGACACTGAGCTACGAAGAGCCTCAACGCCATACCAGTAGCTCCGATTGTCCAAAGTAGAATAGGAGAACAAATCAACTTCCAAAACCCAGAATCACTTAGAATACACTCGGGCAACCCAAAGACCACACCGAACGACAAGCCACAATCTGCTGCAACCAAAGCCCCACTTAACTGCGCACGCAGTTAAACAAGATATCGGATAACTACATTAACCAACGCAAGTTAATGTGCAAATCACTAATTTTTGCTTTCTATTTTTTAATTACTTTACTTCTATAGGATTCAATTTACTTCAAAGATATACTTATCAAAATCTGTCTTGATTTTCATTGTCCTTTAGTACATCTACAAAAAATAGCCCACGTTTTATTAGAAGAGCTTTATTTGTTGTTTTAGATCAAATGCAGCAATGGACCTATTTATTGTTTATATAAGCCACCGGCGAATTTAATTGCAGATGTCGATCTCGTCATGCTCAAGCAGGTGGATGATCTCACTACGAGAATGGAGGAAGTTATAAATAAGCCGAAGTTTAAGGAACTCAATCAGCTGTTTGAAGAACATTCAAAACTCTCATACCAGAAGGAACAACTGGAAAAGGTGCGCACCAAGCATAACAATTACTATGATTTTCAGGCTATTGACAGTCTGCAAATATCAATCATGTTGCACCAAGTGTCCGTTCTTAATGCCCTCATTGCAACCTGTGATTTGGCATCGAAGAAGGCCTTCCCAGAGTTGAGTTCTTTATCAGCTGTTGTGACACGGAGCTCGCATCCAAATTTTGGTGATTATCAATGTAACAATGGTCTGAGTTTGGCTAGGAAATTCTCTGCTGATGGCACGAAAATATCTCCCGTTGAAGTTGCCAAAAAGATTTGTGAGCATCTAGTGAAAGGGCCGTTGATTGAAAAGGTCGACATTGCGGGACCTGGTTTTATCAACATCTTCATCTCCCGGTGTTTTGTTGAGGAAGAGGTTACCAAACTTGTTCGCCTTGGCTTCTCTCTGCCACCGCCACAGCGTCGCCTTAAGTGTATTGTGGACATGTCCAGCCCCAACATTGCTAAGGAGATGCACGTCGGACACCTAAGGTTGGTCTTGATACTCCGACGACGCTTATTTATTTTCCTTTTGTTCTTAATGGACGTTTAACATTCCGTTAAAGATCGACCATCATTGGGGAGAGTATTTCTCGGCTCCTCAAATTCATGGGTCATGACGTATTGAAGCTCAATCATCTGGGTGATTGGGGCACACAGTTTGGCATGTTGATTGCGCACCTAAAGGATACTTTTGAGGATCTTGGTGACAGACCTTTGCCTGTCACGGATTTGCAGAAGTTTTACCAAGAGGCAAAGGTGCGCTTTGACGAGGATGAGGACTTCAAAAAGCGGTCTTATGATGCTGTGGTCAAGCTACAAGCCTACGATCCCGAACACATTAAAAATTGGGAGAAGATTTGCGATGTCTCTAAGCTGGGTGAGTTCGGTACTATTTCAATTTTGGTGAAACGATATTGATCCTCAAATTTCACTGCGTATTGGACCAGGTTGCTTGAATTAGCATATATCCTATTTGCCGACGGTCCTGCGTCGGTCACTAAAGCAGTATTCGAATTAATGGTCGCGACTTTTTGGCCTGACGAGATTTTAATTCAGCAGTAGCCGTACTTCTCTTTGGTTTAAAATCGATTTTAGTTTCTTCTTTCCTACTGCTAGTTTCCAGTTGAAAGGCTCAATTTGTGCCATTGTTTAAGGTTTACCAATGTTTTATGAAGATCCTCGTCCTCCTTGTGTCGGTGTTTTCATTTGTGTTTGCGTCAATTTTGCAAGCTGTCGCTGGTCATTATAGTTGCCTAGATTTGAAGTGGTTTTAATTATCCCTGTGTCGTGAGCCATCGGCGATTCATATTTAACACTGCTGTTACTGATGTAGCGTTCGGATTATTCCTCCTTTGAATGGGTTTTCGGGGACTGATAACGTGAAACCTTCTTGTTTGCGAATCAGCTGCTTCTATTCTTTAGCGTGAACTTGAATTTATTCTTTCCTTTCTCCTCTCAGAGTTTTATGACATTTATCGCCGTTTGGACATCGAAGACCTCATTCCACGTGGTGAATCATTTTATCAGTCACGCATGATCGGGGTTGTGAAGTACCTTGATGAACATGGTCTACTAGAACTCGACGAAGGTCGAAAGATTATGTGGGTTCCAGAGTCGGAAGTCCCATTGACCATAGTTAAGTCCGATGGCGGTTTCACTTACGACACCTCCGATTTGACAGCAGTTCGCCAGCGAGTTGCTGAAGAAGGTGGTGAGCGGATTATTTACGTTGTCGATTCGGGCCAAAGCTTGCATTTGCAGAACATCTTCGCGGCGGCTCAAGCCTGTGGTTTCGCAGATCCTGCACGCACTAAATTGGAACACATTCCTTTCGGTGTTGTGCTTGGGGAGGACAAGAAGAAATTCAAGACTCGATCGGGCGAAGTTGTGAAGTTGATCGATCTCTTGAACGAAGGGGTGGATCGCGTGAAAGAGAAATTAGCTGAAAAGGGCAGGGATAAGGAGTTGACCCCGGAGGAACAGCAGATAGCAGCTGAGGCTATTGCCTATGGTTGCATTAAGTATGCTGATCTCTCGCACAACCGGATCAACGACTACGTCTTCTCGTTTGATAAGGTAGGTTTTAATGCTGGCATGGAAATTTCTTCTTAATGACATGACATAGTGTAAGAGAGGATCTGAGGGCTGGCACAATCACGGAAGACTGCCGACTGCCCATATTTTTGCTTTGTCTGTTGTGGAATTCTTTTAGATGTTGGATGACAAGGGCAACACAGCCGCCTACCTTCTCTATGCCTACACCCGAATTCGGTGAGTTCGCATTTTACCTTGCGTCCCCCTCTTCTGCCCCCTTTCTTGACTCGTGTTCTTTCCTGTGTAGGTCCATCATTCGAAAGACAGGCTGGAATGATGAAAAGCTTGCCGAAGTGTGTAAAACTGCTCACGTCAACTTGGAGCATCCGGCTGAATTAAAGCTGGGTATGATTCTGTGTCGTCTGCCAGAGATTATAATCAAACTGGAGGAGGATCTGCTTTTCAACAAACTCTGCGACTACCTCTATGAAGTTAGCGGTGTGTTCACGGAGTTTTACGATTCTTGCTACTGCATCGAGCGGGAGCATGGTGAGTTGGGGAGTCGGCTTACTTTTCACTCCGTGCTTTCTGCTAACTTGAATTCTTTTCTCGCACGTACAGATAAAATAGTGAAGATCCATGAGTCGAGGATCCTGCTCTGTGTAGCAACGGCTACGATTATGAAGGCTTGCTTTGATATTCTCGGAATAAGGACGGTAGAAAAGATGTAGGAATCTTTTCTTTCCCCTTGTCATTGTTCATCCCCTTCGCGTTTATGAGCTCGTAGAACAATGACGCAAAATAAAGTTTTCTCGTGGAAGAAGTCTGGCTTTTCCACGTCTTTGCTTGTGAAGCATTCCCACACAGTGTCATGAGGAGGGGGGGGGGGCAGGTCCACTTCACTGCGTGGTGAATTGGTGGATTCTCTGCTTCATCACACGTGTTGATGTCATTTTGTGGGTGTCGATCGACATGGTTGGCGCGGTACTGAGCTCTTCCGTGCTGATGAGACGTGAGAAGCCTTTCAACGTTCCTCTGTAAGGAGGGCCGACTAGGTTGAACTAGCTGTTTGAATGGCTTGGGAACCGATTGGCGTGAACCGGTAGGAGCGGTGATTACCACGACCAGACGTTCCTCCTTCAGAACGACTGCTGTCTTTTTGGTTTTGAATGCCTGAAGATTTCTCCTGCGGTTGAGCATTCCATTGTTGTCGCCAGTCTAGAAACTACGAGCAGTGGCACTTTTCACAAAATCAAAAGCTTGGTTAGAACTAACAGCACCTCCTAGCTGTTTGTTTTGAGATGGAGATACCCTGGAATAAATTTATGTGTAGTCAGTTCCACTCCAGAGGGATGGGATTTGAGTCAGCCGCTGTAAACATCTAAAAGGTGGTTCTCGAAGGAGGCAACATTGGTAGTTCTATGCTTCACCGCGATTGTGTTCGATAGACGATCTATCAGTTACTATGATTGCTGGATGGGTTCCATGCTTTCGAGAGTTGGTATTGACTGCTTTTCACCGTGTCCATCCATCCGTCTACCTGTGGGTCCTGTATTTATCCCTTCCATATCCATCTACCTCGCATCAATTCATCTTGTTTCTATATGTCTTTCCATGTATTTATCCATCTGCTTATCTATCAATCCCGTTTCCATTCATCCATCCACCTCTCTAGCCAGCTTCTGTGTAATGTACTCTGATTTGATCCAACAAGCGTCTTTATATCGATACTCTCGCATTCATCAATGTAGAGAGTTCTGTTGAAATCCCTTGTTTTTTGCCGACTAATTGGTCGGTGTTCAGGATGGAATCCAGGCGATTCGCCTACTTAGCATCAGAAAGTCAAATCGTACAGCCCACGAAGTATTCGCGTGATTCAAGGCTAGGTTAATCAAAGTTACCGGACTTTATCATCCTCACAACACGAGTTGTCATTTGTAATCAACCCCCCACACATCATAAAATGAAGAAGGACACACGTGTGTCACACGTGGGTTTAACCTAATCAAGCCAATGTCACACCCGCGGTCTGTGATGTTGACAGTAATCACGAAGGGGGAAAGGGAGGAGAACTACAACCTCCAATTCGTGTCATTGTGCAACTCCGTTAATCTGACCCGAGGTGGACTAAACACATACCATGGAGCCTGTATTCCATGTCCGGCAGCGTTCATCTTGCAATTTATGCGGGTCGAAGATTGCGAACTATCCAAATCATCCATTTCATATTGTCGTTAGGGCTGCGGTGACAGGCTTTAATCAGATCGATGCCTGATGTTGACAATCTTATTGGCTGATTATCGGACGAAATCAGTGGATAAGCGACCCGCCATCACATCAGTTAAGATGAGTAGCAGCATTTTGAATTGAAGCAAGCATTAACGTGCATATGAATCAACAAAAGCATCCATTTTCATGTGTAGTGAAGACAAATTGCTTTCAAAACCGCACCACTTCAGCAAACTACGCACCAGCACTTCCTCATGCACACATTTACTTAACATGTCAAACTGAGTGACACAATGGACCACCAGATTGGTGCTACGGTGAAAACATACATGTGGGTGCAATTTCGTCATCACGATTCATTTTGCTGTTACAGCTCGGCGCGGAGCTATGCGAAGCCGTGTAACGCAGTGTGGTTTGGAATGATTAAATTTGGTAGCTACTAACAATATTGACACGACGTCAAATCGACAGCACCCTCGATCTGCAGTGACTACTTGTGGATGTGCAGTCGTCGCTTGTGTAAACAACTACCGCCGTCGAAGACATTACGTGCCTTGAGCATGGCATGGCTGATTAATGAGTTGTACTGTGTCATCAGCCAATTGATCAGTCCGCAATGCTTTGTTACACAACACTCCCACACTGACTGCGAACTTTTCGCCCACTGATTTTGTCCGCGAAGAGGTCATATCATCCTACATAAGTTTGTTAACATTACGCGATCTTTTCTGTGTTTGTTGTCAGAGCAATGCAATGAGCTTGTGACACCGATCTGATGTGCTTAGAAGGCGATGAATGAACATAGCTTCCGCCTCCTCTAAGACACTGGATGTTGACTTTTGGATAGATTACTATCGCTGCTCCACTGAATCACAGCATAGTAGGACGCATGCAGATGGTAAATAATGTACACGAGGCACAGTCTCAATATGCAAGTACTGACGTCTTGGGACCGGCTTACAATGATTTGGAGGTTCAATTTCTCAGACTGTAGTCCTCCCCATTGTCAGCATAATATGGCATAAACCAACACTTATATAACCCTCGTCAACGCAAGACGATCGGGAGAGTTAACTTCAAGGATTTCTCGTGATGCTCTCAACAACGTTGCCCCTTCATGATCGGAGGATTTAAGCGCAAGACAATTGGATGCAATCTTGTGCACTTCTTTATTGATGAATGCGTGTGAGTCATCAAAGGGCAACGGCCTGACACAGTGTCTCAGCTTCTATCTGATCTATCCGTTCAAAAGTCGACCTCTCCAGCACCTTTACCTGAGCCTTAGAAGTCCTGCTCACGACCCCACTCTGATCTCGCCAACTATGTTATTTTTCTCCTCTTAATTCTTTCCTTCCAATATCCTTTCAAGATGGACGGGAACAGCATCTGTAATCTGTCCTACGGTCATAAAGACACCGCACCAGCATCGTCAATATCCATGCGACGCAGAATAAATAATTTGCGGGACCCTAATCGATCCAAAGCGTTAATAAATGATCAAGTGATTGCCTCAAGCCCAAGGTCAATTAGTTGCTACGACTGGCTATGCTTGACCTAGACGACCTAGTGCCTTGGATCCCCAGCCAACCAGTGCCCCATAATCTGCCACGCACTCATCGTTCCACCTTAAGTACACTCACATTCCTGAATTGAAAAGGCCATCTGTACTAAAGTCCTTTCTGTGTGTAGTTGACGGATTGACGACTACCGATCATCTGGTTAGGAGATCGACAGGATCCATCCCACTCGTTCTTCCTGCCTCCCGTTTTGTGACAATCCTCATTATTATAGCAAAGTTCGGTAATATGCAATGACAGGGGAGTTGGTAGGTATATTCGTGTCTCCAAATCGTGGCGATGGTGAGACTCAGGATCTAAGAACCGGATGTTGTGATCGCCAGTGATCAAGGACACAGCTCCGAAGAAATGGCAGCGCGTAAACTTGAAGCAGTCAGCCAGTTAGCTACCCATAGTGTTGAAATTCCTTCACGTGCGAAATCCAGCCTCTAAAAGTTGGGCCTAGTCGTTGACCCGTCTATCTTGACTTACTCAGGCAGGGACAGCAACAATATTCTCTTCCACCTGTGCTAATCAACTGTTGTGGAAGTGTGCTCGACGGTGCTGTGATTGGCACTGAGCATGACGAAATAAGACAGTGAATTTCACCATTGTCAAGGTGTCTAATAAAAGCCATATGTAATGCGGCACTAACATTCGTCCCTGGTCGTCACAAGGAACTTAACAGCGCCACGCCTAGTGACGTGCACGAATGCAGGAGAGCAATAACAAAGTGAAAAACAAAAAGGTAGTCGTCATTTTCGTCATTTACGTGAATAACCATTAAAGGGTGGCCTTGACACATGTGTAGCGAATATGGGGCATGTAGAACTGATTAGTTGGGCCAAAAAAACAGTAGGAAGGGAAAGGGAGAATTTACTAATTGGACGTAAAATAATGTGGCGTAGTTGGCTTGTCTTACAATCGTCAAAAGGGGCTTTCTGTTCGTGCCTGTTACTCATACACCCTGTGACTAGCGCCGACCGGATCTGCGCTGTGGCTCACCGTCACGGCTAACAATTTTAGTAGCTGCCGCGTCACACCGCGCTGAAGAGAGAGCGCGAAGATGACGAAATCGTAGCCTCATGCTTGATTCTATACAAATACGGCAGCCGGTTTACTCCTTCATCTTAATGGGTGTAATGATCGTTTTGGCGTGAATAAGCTTCAACTTTCTGATTATTCAAGGGCATCAGAAGTAGTCAGTCAGTTCCACAATCCTTCAAATGTTAATTGTTGGCAAAAGAGGGTGTTAAATCATGCTAATGGTGTGCAAAACAGGCTGGTAGTGTAAAATGTGATCTAAACGTCACCGCTACTCCCAAAATTAATTTAATATTATAACTCTATGTGGGTTTGGTACAAGGGCACCTCATTGTGTGCACCATCGCTGCTGACTAAGATAAGCAAATAGTTCTCCAATACACTAATCTCTAGTCTTCCTCATTGCCACCACCACATAATCATCCGTGCCTGAAGAGTACAAGATGTACCCTCCCTCGTTGTCATCACTGGGATGCCCGAAATGCACCCGAAGGCGGCTTCGCGTCTATTAAGGGACAAAACAGCTCGCCATAATAGACCTTCAACAATATGCTGCAATACTCATAGAAGATACTTGTCTTCTATATTAGCGAGGAAAACCCCTTAACAATTAATCACCCCACATCAGCCTTCCTCATGATTCAAAACCAACACCCACACCACCCTCCCCATCCCCACATTTACTCAGTTCGTCAAACTGAGTAGTAAAATTGACCACCGAAGTGGTATTGCAGTCGGTCACAAATATGAGTGCTATTTCATCATCACTTCGGTTCGACTCACTATTACGGCGTGGTGCAGGGCGCCAAGTGATTAAGTATGGAAGCTAGTAACAATATTGACACGACGTCAATACTGACGATATCCATGAGCCATGGCGACTGCCAGTAATTGGCCGAATAAGTGCGGACCCATTATAAACTCATCGTCGTTGACGTGAATAACTGCTACCACTGAAATCATTGTGTGGCAATGTGAGTGACACATGGTCCTGTAAATGGCATGGCCCACTACTTGTTAATCAATCTACACGTCCTGGTTACACCACTTTCCCATTCACTGTGGTCTACTGATCGACCGACTTTGTCCGTGAGTAAGTCATTCTACTCCCTGTCAACACCAAGCATGCTTTTCTGTTGTGGTTGTCAGAGCAATGCAATGATCACATGGCACTGATTTGATGTGTTCGCAAAGTGATGGATGTCGCCTCACTACCGTCTCCTATAAGGCACTAACAGTTGACTTCAAGTTGGTTTTGTGATCGACAAACTGCAGAATCGCAGATTGAATGTGGTTGGATACGTGACACAGGCCGGATATCATTGCCTGCCCTGACCTCATTAGATTGGACTAACGGATTTGGATCACGATGGAAATTAGGCTGAGCAATCTCAAGCTGTAGCCATCCTTACGTGATCGCTGTCAGGATCAAGATGAATGGATGCGACATTGAGTTTACGTGGGAGATAACGTTTGGAACACACGTGTGACCAGAACAATTTTATAACGCACTGGTTCCAAACTCCTGTAGCAACTAAGGCATGTTCAGCAAGATGAAGCATTATAATTAGTCAAACTTTCCAAGTCAAAATCTCTTTCAAGCTTATTTTTATTAAGAATTTAATGTGAGTAAATATGATACTCCACCAAAAAGGGTAATCACACTTTGGTCTTCTTGATACCACCTCACACCCTTCCTCTTTACCTCGACCCGAGTTGGAGAGTCAATCAACTGCCTAATTAGCATACAGAAAGGCACGAGGCTACGACTGCATCATCTTTGCCCCGTCCTATCAGCATGTGGGGCTGCAAGTACTAAAAATACCCGCTTTGACGCAAACTAAGGCGCGAGCCTCGCTCGACGCTCTTCGCTGGATAACTTGCTTGGCAAATCCGCAGCCGGAGCGCCTCTTCGTTTTCCATGAATGGAGTCTGGGTCCTGATACTAACCACTAACCTCCACTATGAGGCATGCTTTCCATGTAACTGCTTAAAAAGTGTGATTTTTTCTTATTTTGATTTAATGTGCATCAAGCTAGTTAAGCGAACCTTAATTCGCCCGGGTTTTAACTTCTGGCTTGTGGCACGGTCATTCGGTGCCTACCTAACCACTGGAGGGATTAAAAGTGTCGAGTACCGATGATGATGCTGCCTTTACCCGGATCTAGTCAATAAATGGAGTGCAACGCACTGCTTTCGGTGTAGAACCTCGTGCAGGCACGATGGTAGAAGTGAATTGAAACGGCAGCCTATTACAAGGTTTTTTTATCATGAAGAGCCTTCAGTCTCCATTATTTGTACAGCACAGAGTTGGGACCATGGCCTTCCACCATGTCCATTATCTCGTGTTGGTGCCCCTTTTGACGACTTGAAGGCAAGATGGGAACGCTACATCACTTAATATCTAGTCAGCCAATTCACTTTCTTACACTCTCTACTCTGTTTCCTGGTCCTTCATTTCCAGTCCTCTGGTTTCCCTTAGCCTGTTTTGGGAAGGCATTTTAGTGGTGATTTGCATGAACGACGTCGATGCTGGTTGACGATGGCGTTGGTGGTAAATGGACTAGGTAGGAAATGGCGTAGAAGCTTCCAAACTAGATGAACTTCACAGGTGACAATCAACATCAAGAGTGGCCACCTATTTGTATTCCACCTTTCCATGAGTATCGTTAGGCGTGGCATTGTAACAGGCTAATGACAGAGGGAGCGACTGCTGTGTCCCTTCTTCATGCTCTGCTTTAATTACAGCACCATGGAGCACAGGCCATGGGACCCGTTACTTGATCGCCCTCTTTACGACCAGTCTCGGCACCTGATCGACCTTCAACTTGGAACAATTATTAACACACTTAGAAGGCTTTGAGATATTAGCACAGCCCTTCATGAGGGGATGAACGAAACTCGGCAACACCCAGGAATCGAGCGAATTTGCAGTTCGCCGGTTGGAGACCTCCACAGTCATCAATCGACGAGTTTCAACACTTTGATTGGCCAAATTGCACAGATTGGAGCTTCTGTTATGCCGAAAACTCTAGCACCCTGCATGAGCCCCATGGACGCCAAATGCTTAATTGGCAATTACCGATGTGGAAACCCTATACCCTCCGAGAGAATGAGCATCGGGAACCGTATGAACAGCATGGACGTCACGCTCCCTGTTCGTATGACCGGTGAGAGTGGCCAAACATTGCCAAAGAGATCGGGAACCAATCACTTGACTCGTTCTACGGAGGTAAACGTCAGCACATCCAAGCGGACATGGAAAGGACATAGGTACTACTTAAATTAATTCAGTGGTTTGTCGCCTCGCAGACGTGGCGAAAGAAACATCCTGCAGACCTGAACACCCCCGGATGTGCACCACCTATGCTAGGCAAAGCGAGAACGCGCCGCGCTGACGCTTGACTCCCCATCACCGTCATTTGCACCAGCAGTCATCATGGGGCACACCTTCCAACCCACGATGTCACCGGTGCGATGCCGTATGGGGTAGGGGACGAGGGCGATAACCACCGCGCCGATTGTCGTCGCACTCCAACCCTCACTCCAGTCTTCCTATTCTCTCCACACCAGCACCTTCAACAGCGGAACAGATAATACCGTCCTCCAGACGCTACACAGTCACCTTTCATCCGGAAAATCGCAAGGCCCCTCTTTTCGATTATCGCCTGCGCCACTTATCTCAATTGACACGCCATCAACGGTGACACCTGGCAAAGAAAACGGAATTGATAATTCGTTTAGCCACTAGCAGTTGACTCAACTCCAATAAAATTAAAACACGCTTCCCTGCCACTTCGCGCACGGAGGGGGAGGAGAGGAGGCAGACGGACAGAAGTAGACAAAGGCAAAGATTCTGAGTCAGTGATTGGCTGGAAAGTAGAAAAGGAAGGAGCGGTTGGAGGGAAGGGGGATTTTATGCACACAAAGTCATTGAGACAGGAGAAGCGAGTTGACGGCCTGTTTGATGGTTGGTTTCTTTGCTTGTTTTGTGTATGTTGGAGTAAAATTAGGCTACTGTACACGGAGGATTGGTTGACAGACTGACTGGATGAGGGAGGAAGTAGATGATGGGATGAGATAGACGGACAGGAACTAGACAAGGACAAACTCCGAGGTGTAGATATTCTCCTCGTCTTCAGTGGCTTCAACAGTTCCTGTCGTCGTCGCCACTGTTGCCCCTGTCGAGGTTGATGGTTGTTGTTGGTGTTGCCGCTGTTGTTGTTGCTGCGTTCTGCACGTGGCAGTGGCGTACTTTAAAGTTAGGTTTTTTGCAATTTCTAATGAATGTAAACAAGATAACTCACCTCCCGTCGGAGGAATCGAAGGCGACGATGCTTCGGGGGGCTGAGCTGTAGCCAGTGGAGGCAACGCTGGTGGTGTTGTTGCTAACGCCACGGACGATGCCTGCAAAAGCATCAGGGTTTGACAGGCACAGTCTATCGATTCTAATCGCGATTACACTGGGCCACTTCAGTCCTCGTAAGTCAAACTCCATGCAAGCATCTCAGAGGCATCTACTGCTAGTCCTTCAGACCTTCTTTATCCTTTCGTCACTAATGGAATAATTCAGATAGGAATGTGATCGCTGCAGACTGTCGTCGAGCCTTCACCTCTGCGCTTCCTAAATGAATGTCTCGTTCCCCCAGCTTAGTTCACCTAACAAAGCAACGCTTCATCATCTTGGCCCTTGCCTCGTGGATGGATGAATGGTCTCAATATTGTTGTGAAGGCCAGAAGGTATAGCTTACCTTTCCGACTCTGATAATGCTGCCGCTGTTGTCTGCTCCTCGGAACTCCGCCACCACCACCACTGCCACCTCCTCCAGGCATCGACTCCTGTCTTCGAACCATAGAAGCACCCATAGTGGATCGATGTTGTCGCCCAACCGGCTGCCCATAGTAACTTCCTCCCACGGCCGCCACTGCTGCTGTCGCAGTGGTAGGATAGTAGTAACTATGCTGGCTGGACTGCCGATGGTATCCAGGCATTGGAATAGCCCCGCGAGCCAACCCGGACATTCCGGAATCGCTCTCCAGATCAGGGCTACAGGATTGGTCAAACGAAGAAGCGTCACAGAAGGTATAAATAGGAATCTCCCCACGCAGAGAGTCACAATATGGCAAAAAGACCTCCATGGATTGCACTACTATCCTGGCCACATGCGTCCAGTCATTCACTCTTTTATTCTAGCATACCCTACGTATGGCTTCAGCCACGACTCGGAGGGATTCACTCACAACTCTATCCTTGCTGCAAGGAGCTGTTGGTTCTGCGGAATCGTTGGCAATTTGGATGAAAGTCCACCACGAAGAGGGACAATAGCGCGGGATTGTGTAGCTCCTATAGCCGAATAGTCAACCGAGGCATAGGTGTCGGTCATTTCCGAGGGGCATTCGGACAACTGACGCTTTAGGAAAGCGGGAGGCAGAGCTTCACTAGCGATTGCCATTGATGCTATCCCAGGACGAGCAGATGGTGCACCACGATGGGAGGCGTCAATTGTGCCTAAAGGATGATACCAGGAGCCTGTAAAGTCGTGACTTCGAGTTCAGAAGTTACAAGCTACTAATATGGTTAATAGGTAGGCTATTAAGGTAATAAACGAGATTGACTTGGGGTAAAATCTCATTCATGAAGTGAAATTCCACCTGCTTGCGTACCGTTAGGCAGCCGACCATCCATTTCGCCCGGCATTGGGGGTTGTTGCGTAAATTGGCATATTCCAGGATCCGTAGTTTCACTGGATCCCGATCCACCACCCCCAGCGTTCGCTACCGTCGACGAAGGTGCTACGGCTCCCACATCTCCCGAGGCTGTTGTTGCCACAGCAGCTGCTGCTCCAACCCCTCCTACAGCCGCCAAGAATCGGCCATGCTTTCGTCCATATTCGTAGGCCTGCATCAACTCGTCTTGATTAGACGATACTGTGGTTGAACTAAGCACACTTCCGCGATAGGCAGCTGTGAGCGGATCCAACGCAAGATGAGGATTCCGAGTGTCGTAGAAGACGCCGGAATTCGGTCCTCCAGCACCTCCACCAGAAGGCCCAGCCGTCACAACATTTCCAATAGCGGGGTTGTTGCCTCTGGGTCTTGCATAGCCCCGATGATAGGTAGTTGATGGGAAAAGGCCTAAAAATAAAATTGGACAATCACCGCCACTGGTAAAACTATAAATGGACTTGGATGGCTTGTGAATAGACAATGACCTTGTCGGAAGACGTGTTGTTGAAGGGACTCAGACGAATTAATTCGCCGGTGGGCTAGAAGTGGGTGAGGACCAAAGAAGTCAATATCCTCGTCATCATCTACGAGATCGTCGCCATTATTGACGTAGGGTTGATGGAGTGGGGGATCCAGTAGGGCATGATGTTGAAATTGTCGACTACTGAGTCCACGAATTGCCCTGGGATCACCGATGGGTAGAAAACGCCCTTGAACCCGACCAGAGGTTGTGGTGTTTCCACGGCGAGTGGCTTCGAGAAGGCCTTCCATTTCAGGATTTCCAAGATCCGGGTAGTGGTACTGGTGCACGTAGGATTGTTGTCGTTCAAGGGGATAGCCTTGATGAGTAAAAGAAATGACCAATGTCATTTAATCGAAATTGAGTTTGCTTATGATTACTTCTAGAAAAAAGAACCTTTCTTGAAAGTTTTATACATCCGTGTGGCACCACCAGCAGTATTAGCCGAACTTATGGGAACGTCTAGGGTTCTGGCGGCGGTCAAAGATCTAGCCGATGGTTGAAGGGTAGTGGAAGACTTGGAAGCCACTGGTTGTGAAACCTCCTCCTCGATTCCACCAGCTGCGTATGTCGCGTAAGGGTTAAGATTGCCTAGGGGTCAAAAGAAACCAACCAGTCTGATTGCCTTGAACGCAGATCAGCAAAGGTGTTTAGGTGGCTTTCACATACCGGTGCTGTCCATGGAACTGGTTGACAAGCGATCTGGTTCGATAGCAGCTGAAGGAGAAATTACTTGCGAAGGAAGAATAGTTCCTGCCCTACCCCTATCGTAAAGTCTGGAACTTCGACTCCAACGACTGGAAAAGAAGGAAAAACTACTTCTACATCGAGAAAAAACGCTTACGAGGGCAGTCCTACAAGTTGAGTGCACATTCAGCCCAGAAACGAATAGAAAATCTGTAAAAGCATGAACCTTACCCAAGAAACCCTCCTCCTGTCCTCACTTTTCCTTCTGCGTGATACTCAGTCTTGTCTTCATTTACCGGGATCGGTGGCAGTGTTTCGCGGTGTCTTCCCCCAGCTGCAGTCAGAAAAGCTGGATGCTGCATTTTTTGGATATGCTGTTGTTGCTGTTGAAGATGTGGGTGCTCCACTGCAAGCTCAGCATTGAGAATCGGTCTTCCAACCGTCGGTTTTGCGGTAGGATTCAGTTCCGCTTCCAGTCGTCGATGTCGACAGTAGAAGAAGAGGCAAATAAGGGCAACAAAGAGCACAACAAAGAAGATTGTTAATGGAACGATTATGGTTGGTTGGCTGAGAAAACTTGTTCGACCAAAACGGGTACTGGCGCCTTCCCGCGGTTGAACTAAGTGGAAGACAAGAAGAGAAAATTTTAAGGTATCAGTTCGCCCATTTAACCAATTCGGTGACGATCCGCAAACATAAATCCATTTGGTGACTTACTACCGCCAACAGTTCGCGTCCAAAAGTATCCAAAATGCGGTGTCTTTCCAGCTGGATTCTCGGCCACGACATGGTACTGATAGTACGAGCCAGGATGGAGACCACTCAGGTTATAGCAACAGCGTCGATTCCAGAGTTTGTTGTCCAGACTGAAGAGATCGCGTTTCGTCAGAGTAAGGTTGAAATAGAGAGTGGAAAAGGCGCCTGGCGTAGCAGAAGCAGCGGAGACAGCAGAATTACCCCCAGAGGACAAAGCCCCAGTGAGTACAGAAGGATCAGCATCAGAACCGTCAGCAGCTGGCCAGACGCGGAATCGATAGACGCTAGGGGAGCAGTTGTTACCGGGAGCAAAGACGGAAAAATTGAAGGTGACGCAGTTTTGCAAACGCAATTCAGCTGGCACCATGTCCGTCTCACCGACGAAGAGTGGAGCTAAAGAGAAGGAAAGGGGAGTTCGTAGGCATTCGAAACCTCGAAAGTGGGACTGAAATATTTTAATGAGTAGAAGCTCAATGTCATTTCTAGACTTGTGACAGCCTCAGAGAGAAAAGGGAAGTTAGACTCTCATAGCGAAACCGATCTACTTCAACTTATCAGGATAATCAAAAGCTCCGGCATGCTACCGTCGTGATTTTGTACGCACTAGCAAGTGCCAAGTGTAAAATGCTGTCAGAGTCAATATTTTAAATCCAAAAAATATCATCCAAGAGGTTTTCCAAAATAACTTTTGGAATACTCACCAGAGCCCTCGGTACTAGCCGAAATCGGTTCCGTAGGAGCGCTTAGTCCAAACTGATTCTCAGCACGAATTTGAAATCTAACCGTTGTGGCACATGTCAAGTTTGACAGGTAATAAGTTCGCCGATCAGCTGGAAGTCGAACAGAGTCGCCCAGACCAGTGTACTCATTAGTCCAATCAAGGTGGAACCACGTAATCGGTGCATCAGGACGTCTGGAACCGGGAGAAAGCCACTCCACTTGGATATTGCGAAGACTCGGTGTGAGTTTGTGGAACACCGGAGGCTTGGGTGGATCTGCACAAAGGATGAACTAGAGCTACTACGTTGAAAGACCCCGCTTATGGAACGTGGTTAAATGTCGAATCCATACAGTGAATCGAGAACACCATCAATCACGCTCAAACTTAGCCATGAATTTTTTCACTACGAATTTGCACCAATCCGAAGGCCTCTATTCAAAAATCGGGACCGGTCCCCAAGTCTCACATTAAGAGGTAACCTTCTCGCGAGCCTCAGCTCCCTCGCCTACAGTCTGTGCGAACTTGCCCGACTCTACCTTTCATATGTAACCTTTAGGTACTACACCGCATGCGCGGCGTCTTTGAGGGGGTTGCTAACACAATTAATTCCGCAATACACAGTTCAATCAAAGTCATTTTCAAAGCTGAATTACAGCTTTGGTGGGTTATATTAAATCGTCTCCCACTTTGCTTCCTCGGTAGTTCTGTCACTTTCCTCGCTGGATTTTTGCTTCAATTTCTCACTTATTTTACAAAATTCCCCCCATGAGGCGTGATAAAACGACGTTCTACCAGTCATAATCATAAATGCGTCAATGTCACGCACCGTTAGAAAGTGCTAAAAGGAAAAAAAAAGTGAAAACGTTAGTGTGTTTGCAGAGGAAAGCAGGATTTTGAAGCAACAGACAAAACCAACCTTGGACCTTCAGCTCATAGGAGATGGAGTCATCTCCATGACGACAAACATATCGACCAGAATGCCTTGTTTCAACAGACTCGATAATCAGTGTTCCATTGTCCAGCTGTTGCACGTCACTGAAAAATGAAAAGATGGTATCTTCCAATGTATCTGAGTAGCGTTTCGATAGAATTAATGGTGATACACCCACTCGACCATTCCAAATGTCCAGTCAACAGGAGGGTATCCAGCTACCAAACAATCCATCAATACGCGCATCCTTTCTTGAGCTACGATTGTTCCACCGATCGAAATAATCGACGCGGCAGCTAGAAGGGTCAAAAAAACCGAAAAGCCATTATTTAATTTACTTAAATTCGCACCAAAGTAGAAGGACGCAAAACGTACGATGCAAAGTCGGAGCCACCGATGACACATGGGCTTTCCTTCCGTCAAACCGATTTTTCGCCATTACCGAGAAGTTGTACAAATACTGCGGACTCAGATCTATTGTGAAACACGATTACCCTACTTACCATCGGTAAAAGTAGCATCGAAAGCAAACGATTTGATAGAGGTAGAAAAGGTATGGAAACAATGCACTTTATACATTTCCACATGCCAAAGAGCTAACGAGTAGCACGTAACTCACCACAAAACAGATAGTAGTTGTAGGGTTTACTGAAATCTGGTTTAATGCAACGAGGACCAGCTGCAACGCCAGAGCCAACGGCAGCGGTGGCAACAGCAGAAGTGGCAGCGGAATCACCGGGAGATCGATAAAGGCTGTCCTGTCTGTAAGCAGCTAGGCAGTATAGACGGGTCAGACCCTGTGGACGACTTGGATGGGACCAAGAAACCATAACGCACGTCTCATTCACCGGTAACGCTTTCACGTTCTCTGTAAGCAAAAAAAAGTAACAAATAACCCAAAGCCACTTAAAAGGATTTAAGTAAGCTAAGCGGACATAGAGACACACCTGGTGCCTCCGGTGGTGCTTCTGTAGTAGAACAAATCTTTTTTGGGGAGAGAGGTCCACGACCTTTACGGTTGCTTGCTGCAACTTGGATTTCATAGCGGGTGTTTGCCAGAAGGCCAGCCAGGGTCACAGTAGTTTGACCTTTCACAACTTGGATGACTGAATTTGTCTCGTCTGAAGGTCAAAGAGAGAAACGTTATTCAAATCATTTCAGCCTAGGCTCAGAATCACTGGCTGAACTATACAAGGGTAGAACGGAGGCACGGTTCGAAATCTTCAGATGGAGCCAGACAGACAGGACATGAGTGGGTGGACATACAAGTCTTAAGTTTATAATCCCGACGTCCAGAAGAGGAGGTTCTGGTCCTCGGGAGGTAGTAGGGGAAATTAATCTAGAGCCTATAGTTACTTTCCTTCAACGTTCGATGCGTGGCAGATAGATCGGACGGACAGGCGAATCGTACCATAAATATTATTGTAGTGGTACTAAGCGCCGTGGTAAGTGAAAAGTTTGGCCTTTTACTGATGGTCGTCCACACGTCTTGGGCCAGTCCGAACAACCTTATTCATCAAGACGGCAGGCAAGAGCGATGACGCAGGAGGCGTGGGTACCTGCAGGAAGCATATAGTACAGTATGACGATTGGATGATGCCCAGTCGTTGGATGGCAATTCTCAAAAACGGTCGCGTTTCTGTAAGCCAGCGATGATCCCAAGCGTGGAGATTCTTTTTCCTTCCCCTGTTTGACCCTGGCCATCAGATGAATGAATAACCTGTCTTCGTGAAACTGTATGCGAGATAAGTCCTCTTGTGACAACAGCGAACGCAGCCATTCACAGGCATTGACATTTACAATTCCGAAAAGTAAGCCCCAAGATGGGTACCAAGATGTTGATTGACGAAGTGAAGAGAACAACCTTTCGGGTATTCGTTGAGGGCTAGTATAAATGGGCCAGAGACTATGCCGAAAGAGTAATGCAGATTCCACCCCTTTATTATCCGTTCTTTAGTCAAGTCAAAGGTCTCACTTCTATTTGAATGCTTTCGTGGATAGGGAAAAGGCCAGTCTGACATCATCATCATGGTGGTGGCAATAATCAAAAAGGTCTAACCTCCATAGCTGTTGGCAATGTAGTAGTTGACGAGATATTCCGTCAAAATTCCATTCACAGTTTCAAAGTTGGGCGGATCCCAGGATACCGTAATGCTGTGCTGTTGTGTGGAACACGAAACATTTGTTGGCGACGCTTGAGGTACTAAGAAGGGAAAAGGAAAAGAAAGGAGGGAAGAGTAAGCAAAGCGAGTTTGATAAGATCTTTCCATGGAAAAAGGCAAGCCGATCCGTGGCCTTCAACTCTTGGTGGTCACTATAAGTCTTTCACAGAGTCTAATTGGTTCAGCATCGTCAGCCTGTCAAAAATGGAACGCATTCTCTTTACAATGCAGTCCGCTTGCCAGAGAGGATGTGTGGTATGGAGCATACCCTATCACAATCCATACAAGATACACCACTTCTCACACTACGTGGAATCGGAGGTCGCTTTGAGGTGATGCATTGTCATCACGCTATCCTCGTTAATGAATGGAGGGTTTCAACACGTCTACCTGATACCTTCGTTGTTAATGAGACGGCGGAGGTAGAAACCTTCCATTTAACCATTCCAACCTATATTTCATTGGTAAAGTCCCCATTTCCAGGCAATCGTTCCAGAGTGAACAAGTCTAATCACATTCCTCCTCTATCTAATAATAATATGCATTCCAGAGACAAACGTTTCCTTCTGGACAATAAAAACGAGGTTAGTCACAAAACTCACAGTCCTCCAGGGTTCGTGCCAAGACGTAGGCAGGGGGCGATTGCCCCTTGCTGTTGATAGCGATGATGCGGATCGCGTAGGCGGTGAATTTGGGCAAGCCAGTCAACTCGATGTCTTGTTGGCGGTGCATCAGGACGCAGTGGATTTGACTAGATCCGCTCGAAACACTGCACATGGAGAGAATATGATCCAACTACTTTACACTGCACAGATGGACTGAGTGAAATATTAATAGATCCATGAATGAAGATAGCCATGTGTAGAGGAAAAGATAGATCAACGCTGAATGGATGAACAAAAGACAAACCTTGAATCCTCCGTAATGAGGTCCCTCGGCCATGGCAGTCGTGCGAGGTCACTCTGACTGCTCCCCACGAGACTCTCATTCACCCGCTGGTGGCACACCGAGTATCGATCCACATTTCCGTTGCGCAGCTCCGGTCTCGGTTTCTGCCATGCTACGTAAATTGTATCCGAGGCCGTTCCACTTGCGTTTAGCTGTTGCACTGGACCCTCCGGTTCTAGCAAAAAACGAGAATGTGTTGACTGCGAGAGGAAATGAATTTGCATTGTAGTTATTTGATAACAGTTAGATGGATTGCAAGATACACTGATGAACAAATGCATTCAGCTTTGAAGAGACTCGGAATGGATGCATCAGAGATGGATGGTCGGACAGACCCAAAATTGACTAATTGATGAATCAACGAATTGAATATGAATAAATAATCCGGATTAAGGGTGAATGGATCTGCTACGGAGCGAACGAATAAATGGGCAGCAAACGCACTTGCTTCCTGTGTAGTGAGGACAAGAGAGTTCTCCAGACTGTAGCCAACCTCGTTTTCCGCCTTAATAGCGATGTTGTACTTAGTGTAGGGTCGCAAACCCGTCAATGTCGCCTGGCGCTCATGCGGCCGCACTTCGATGACATTGTTCGGTTTCTGTTGAGAAGGGATAAACAGAATGACGTGAGACTAAGCTTGGAGACAATATCGTTTTCAAGATTTAAGCCACACAAATCCCTTCCTGATCCATCCATCTCGAAGTCCGTTACCCTCGTTGGACAAAGCAGTCCATTTCAGAATCACCTACCCTTCCATCCCAGATCCTCTTATTCCACCTGTCTTTCGATCTTTAGTCTATCAATTCTTCTTTTTTTGTCGCAAAACCGTCCATCGTTAAAGATTCACGTAAGTTGGATTAGCTGACAAGTGTTCCATTCAACAAGGGAAACCCAGAAATTTGCTTGAATCGAAAATCAAGCATTAATTGATCATATATTCCACTGGTTAACCCCACAGGCAAATCAAAATGTGGGTCTTTTAAGTACAAAGAAGGATCCAAACACATCTGAAAGATTTTCTGCATCGAGGCGCCAATTCCAGTCACGCCATTCCAGGTGTACAAGATGGAAGTACATAAATTGAGTGGGTCTACGTCCAGGTACCTTTTAGTGGAGCAGAAAGCGGTCAGCTCATTCGAGACAGCACCTTGAACATTGAAGCCTTCTAGGGATCATGAAGCAAACAGCGACCAGAACTGTGGGCTTCGTAACACCTTTGAAAGTAATTCAGACACTGTGAATAAGGCCACGCTCGTTGACATTTCAAAAGCTTAGGCCCAGACGAATCGGCAGCTCAATACTAATGCAAGGCGTCTACAGTTGATGAAGAATCTCAACACCCAGTCCAAATGCCATTAATCGGCGTACGTATGCAATCAGCCAGACGGAGTGAAAAGACAAGCAGAAGGTAAGTAACATGACTTTAGCGGTAGAAGAACATACACTCTGCCCAGAAATTGACTCTCCGGCAGCCGAATCGGCTTGGTAGTATCTAATCCAGTAACGTCGAATCTCTTTGTTTCCATCGTGAGCCGGTGGTAGCCAGGAGAATGAAACACTAGTTGCTGTCGTCTGTGAGCTGTTCTGCACAAAGGTTACCGGGTCGGGAATGGCTGGAAGGACAAAGGAACGTGTAAAAGGATGCAAATGATGAAATGAATATCTATCCAGTACCATTACAACGCCTACTTCCACGCATTGCTTCAAATTTCTTGCTTCCGCCAATCCAGGCTCGTACTAATCAACCAAGCCCATTCACACAACCGATACCCACTGAACACTCCAAGTTTGACCGCTTAGCATTCACATCCTACTGATTAGCCTCGACATTTCAAAGACACCCAACCCTACGCTTTAACATCTGTAAGTCATAACGCCAATGCTCGAGGTCTCGTTCCCAATCAACACTACACCATCCATTCCTTGTCAACACCCAACTAGCACATGCGGCACCTACGTTGTCTCTGACGCCTAACTAGTAGGCGACCTGTTACATGACAACAAAGTTGCATTCCCCATAGCTACCACCATTACAACACAGTTATTCACGAACAAAAACAACTGCTGTTTCCAAGTACCACCTCACGGGGTTTACCGAAACAATGAAAGAGCTGGTGCCAGAATAATTCAGGCACACCACACTGGAGCCTACTGGGAGGACATTACCTAGCCAAACTTGAAAGCTCCCGTTTGACTTAAAAAAGTGCGAAAGCAACGCCTGTCTCTCCCCCGCTCTCCCACTTACAGATGACTGTGAGACGGACAATCTGGCGCACATCCACTCTACGGCCTTCCTTGTCACGATTGTAGAAGTTGGAGGCATTGCACATGTACTCCGCCATATGGACGTCTTTCAAGGAATCGAACTGAAGCTGGCGTTCGATACCGCGCCCGCTCTGTTTCAGCAGCGAGACCTGAGGGGAAGAAGGTAAGAATGGGGGAGAACTTCATTAACGGATCGTCTAGTAGCTCCGGAACGACGGCAAGGTTTCAGGCAGGTGTACAGATCAATGGATGGATAATATGGATACGGAATGGATGGATGGAAGGTGAACTGATGCCTGGATGAATCTAGAAGTGTTTGAAAATAACACAGGCAATCCACTAATTGGCAAGAGAGCAGCCCTCTCCTCTTCCTACTAAGCCTGAATCGAACAGGAACTGTGCTCACCTGCCTAAAAATCACTCCACTATCGAACCTTCCAATCGCACTTTTCTGACAAGCCGACAGATCGTTTGCAAGAACGTCAGGAGGAGCGGAGGATGAAGAGGCCAGGGCCAAAGCGGCATTCTCTGCGTCTCCATAACTGGCCGGAAGCACGCAAGTCTGGTTTATAAGCCTCCATTGGCTGTTGCTAACGTCGCCAACGCTGATTGGCCGGTGGTACCAATTTGCTTGCAACTCATTGGCGTCGCCATGCACAACGCAGGTGAGGTTGAGCTTGGAACCGCGAACTGCGTCGACATCCTTAAGGGGTTCAATTCGTGCAGGAACTAAAGAGGGCGGTAAGATTGGTGAAACCCTCATGAGAGTTTCAATCCCCGCGCATCACTTTTTTATGAGCCCTGTCCATCTCTCTCTAGCTAATCCATCTATGAAAATTTTGAGTCTCGATGGCTATTAATTCTTGACTTTTTCCATGACAATATCCCCCGTGACTAGAGCGTCTTTAGCTCTCGAAAGTTGAATTTCAGATGCGTTTAGGAGCTCTAGAATCCGCTTACTAATTTACGTCCCACGATTCAAATGGAATGGCTTTCGCCACTAGACGGTCACTAAGTCAATTCCTTAAAGAGTGGTTCAGCGGTTCATCGCAAAATATCCCACGTAGACTGACAAAAAGCCAAGGATTCTCACTGCCTTAATCGTCAACTCTAAAGTACCGCCTGTCAAACTATCAGTTAGCGATATCGGTGCAGTTGAAGACGTTTCATGATTCCTTCCTCTTCGATTTGACTAGGCGTCTCACTCTTCCAACCTAGTTCCTTCTCAACTTCTAATAAATGGATTCGACGTTTAGACAAGCCTATTTTCATTGATAACCGACTAAGTAATATACCGTGAATTTCCAGATTGACGGCTACACTGATTGGCGTGGCAGTAGTCGATTCTTTCGGCGTAAGGAAACACAAAAATTTCCTTGGATCCGATTCCTCAACTTGTGAAATCACCAACGTTCCATTCGACTCCTGATAAATTCGACCATCTGTTCTTTCTGTCAGGCTGTCCAGCTCCTTAAAATCTCCCGTACCTGGATAAAAACACGCCGATGTAGAGATAAGAACATATTGAAAAGAGCACCAAAAAAGGTTAATTTAGATGCTCACTTTCATCCGAGTACTTCCATACAATCATGGGAGCAAGTTCTGACGGCCTGGCGGTGCAATTGATGGAAATGTTTTGTGCAAGAGTCACATCCTGCTTATTTGGTGGCCGAATTTCAAATTCCAGTTCGGCTGAAAGAGGAGAGGAAATTGTTTACTGATATGAACGGTACCTTTCGAGGGCGAGAGCTAGATGACACTTACGTATAAAAGTCACCCGAATGGGTCGTTCATCATAGCCCACTTCGTTCACAATCTTGCACGTCAGTGTGCCTTGATGCTGTCGCTTATTCAATTGTTCAATTCTCACATGCACCACAGAATTCGGCCTTGCGTGTACAAACTGAGGCAGATGACGTCGCAGACCCTCAGAAAGCGGTCTACGTTCTGTCTGATGCAAATCTGCTGCGTACTAGGAGGAAAGGAAGAGAAGTTAAAAGTCGAATGCGCGGAAGCCTACCGAGACCTGAAAGGCGCCGGGATTCAACGGAGCATCGGGTGGAAGATCGATGGCTTCGTCAGAGCCTTCAGGCTGAAAACGCCACCATGCATACCAGGGCTTATCAGCATGATTTTGCGTGGCACAGCTGTATGTCAGACTCTGGCGTCCCCCTTGAACACGTTGAACTTCAGGTAGGTCTTGAATTCGTGGAGCACCTAAAAGGATGTAATTCCTGACTTCACACACTGGTGAACCTACGCGAAACCTTGAGCGTTATTGTGATATTGTCAGTCATATCGCCAAGCATTGCAGTGCATCGATAGTCCGCCTCGTCCGCCTCCTTATTCACCTCAGTGATTCTAAGAACTCTAGCGTTTTCAAGTAGGGCGTGACGATGATCAACTGGAATCCGTTCGATCCGTTGGCCGTTCTTAATCCTATGCCATTGAAGCTAAAAACGATATGAGAAAGAAATCCAGTGCATTTTAGCAGTAGAATTAGCACATCGACAGAGGACCGACCATAGGGAATAAGCATGGCACCACATAGACGAAACTAGGTCCAAGTTCTAACTTACAGCATGGAAACATACAAACAAAAACTTAGCTAGGCATTCTAGTCACCCATCTTAGTGGCACTATTTTGCCAAATTTGCGACAAGCGAAAAAAACACACCTTGGGTATACCGCTTCCAATGAAGTAGCATTTCAAGTCATGGAACCGTCCAGCAATGGCTGGTTTGCTGGAATCCACAGGGCGAAGGCGCAAGGGCGTGTCCAGCAGAAGGAAAGTCCGACAGTCATCGGAGCCAAGAGAGTTGTTCGCGATTGCCCGATACTCACCGCCATATTGCCACAGTTCGTCCCATGGTGGAACCTATTCAAGCAGTGGTGGTAGAAAAAGAAAGAATGATTGCCCAAACAAACCTTTGCATTTCCAGGCATCTCTGATCACCCTAATGTACTTGTTGAGTCATGCAGATTGTGGTGTCACCGCCAATGGACGGGTAAGAGGCAGATGGATACATGACAAGGTGCAGGATGAATTGATGAATGAATGGAATAGAGCCGCAATTAATGGGTTAAAAATGATTTAATGGTTAGAATTGGAATGGGTTGTCTGATCCGGGATCGATAAGCAGACAAGCGAGGGATAGGTGAGCAGATGGGTAAGTGGATAAGTAAACCTAGGATAGAGCATAAATAAATGAGACTTATGAAATCTTCAGATAGGTAGCACTTTTTTATCGCTTTGAACTCACCTGGTTCAAATTTATCCTTAGCCGCGTAATCAGCGAGTAGGGTCGATGCACGTCCTTAACCACCTGTGAGACCACCACGCCTTTGTCATCAGCTATCTCCACCTCGTGACTTAGTGGAAGGTCATCTCGGAACCATCGAATTGTTGGCAGCGGATTGGCCGCAAAACGACACTCCAGTGTAGCATTCAAAATGCCTTGTGACTTGGATAGATGAATCTGCGATGTCGTCGTTAGTGCCTCGGCAGTCGCGGGTGACTGAAAGACCCGCATCGGCTTCATTTCTGTAGGGAGAAAAAAGGATCCCAGATTAGACAAATCATAGCAGTATTTCCCTGGATTTCTTCCATAACTGTAAACGCAAACCCATCAGTCCTTAGGGTATTCGAGCTGCACCTTTGTTGATAACCTCATCGACGGTCAAACCGTGGAGGAGCCAGGAGGACAGTGTTATGATAAGGGATTCTGCCAGATTCTACACGAAATTTGCACCCCTGGAAATTATTGAAACTTGAAGTTCCTAAATCGCGACGCAACTTCATTATCACACCGCATCATCGTTATTTATACCGCAAGTATGGGTGGGTGGACAGCCTTGATATACGTACCGATGCGACCATTTTCTGCGTTGGGATGAACAATACAATACAGAAGTGCAGAGCCTAAGGCTGCATTAAAAAGGCAGAGATGATGGCATTCAGCATAAAAGACTACTACATCCATAGCGGTTGCGTGGATGGCATCAACACTAGTCAGGTTTATATCTCAACGTGGTACAAACAATAGACAGCTTCAATGAGCATTACTACTCCCCATCTGAAACAAAAGAATTCGGTTTTGTGGAATAAAAATAATCAAAGAAAAGGCATTCTGAGTTCTGAATTTACTTAAGTTAAAATAAGTAAGAAGTACACATCACTCACTGCCCATAACCAAGTGGGCGGTGTCCTGCGCATTATCCACCAGGTCCCCTACTGAAACTCTTCCCTCTTCCATCTTCTCTGTTGCCATTGCCACCTTGGCAACAGCTGTCGTCACAGTAACGATCGAGGAAGACGAGGTCGAAGCAGCAGAAGACGACGATGATCCACGACTCGTTTTCGCGGTCGGTGTGGTCGCATCGTCAGCTAGAGTGCTTTCCGCAACGCACTGATAGACACCCGCGTCCTCCAAACTGAAGGAATTTATTATGAGCCGCTCTCGTACCGTCTGAACGCCGCTGGTCTCGCGACGTTGAACGCTGTGGCGACTGGATGAGGACGGGGAAGAAGAAGAGGAACTGGACATCAGTTTGAGAGGTTTGGCGTTGTGTAGCCAGTAGATTATTTGATGAGGATAGCCGGAAACGAGGCATTCTAGCTCCACACGGGTACCAAAATCGCAGACCCTTTCATGGGGTGTGACACGAACTTCAATTGGAGCTAAAATAAGGATACGTGCAAATATATCCTGGCCAAATTTTCGGTTAAAAAACGTGATAAGGTTTGTAGGGAAGTTTTCCACTCCCATGTCCTTCCTGTATTTGTTGGTGAAAAAAGTACTTCCGGAATCCTATATCTTTCAACACCTTTGAAAGGTAAAACGGGTGATAGGCTGATAATGCTGCGCTGAGATATACCTGACATTCACTACCATCGTGAGAAGAACACGACCGCTTTCATCAGTAACTGGAAGGAGGGCGCAGGCAGTGGATACCTGGATCAGCAGGAACTACTTTTGACAATTTCGAGTTCTGTAAAATAAGAGTTCAACGATATTAAAACTTCTACCACGGGGCCAATCACGGCACTAATGTAAGGGCATTTGAATTATGCGACGACGACGTCCCCAGCAGTCGGAGAGAAGTCAGACCAATCGGCAGAGAGTAAAGGGAACAAAGTGACAGATGAGGGAGAGACACTGGAAGCTAACTTTGTGAGGGAATTTTTAGCCCTGTTTTTAAGCAATCGTTTCCAAAGATAACGATTGACATGGAAGATGCTTCACACAATTCACAAACAGGATGACACTTCAAATGCTATCCTTTATTATTGATGCTGGGATTAAAAGTTCCCCTCTCTGCATAAAAGCGTAATCACCTACGCACTGTCTAGCGGGTGTAACTTTCAAAACACCGCCGATTAGAAAAAAAGGGAGCGGTATAGTGATCTAACATAAACTTAGGTGTACGCCTAACCACACAGACTTCTCAGTCAGCGCGATAGCGATTTTGTTCCTGCAGCATCTCCAAAAGGTCCTCAGCCTTCCCTCTGCCTCCAAGGTAACACTAAATCTTTTCTCCCACAAATATGAGCAATTACAATTTCAGAGGCGACTTAAAAGGTTGCAACAACAATGAAACGGGAGAAAAGGGAAAGAGATGAAAATAGAACTTTGCAAATTTTATGGTTTAGAATAATAAGATACCACAAGAACTATACTAGCTATGGAGCACCGCCAAAACCCTCCGTAAAACCATTCGGAAACACAGAGCATGGCGAACAATGGAAAAATGTTTCAAAGGCAAAATGACCAGGGGGTAAATGTGGGCGATCGAAGTTCTGAAATGCATAGAATGAAGAACAGATGAACGAATCCAGGGTAAATGGATTCATGCAGTACATTAAGTATGGTGTATTTATTCTTCCGCAAATACTTTCATCCAACGGAGGGCATTTCGGTAAACAACGGAACACAACACCAATATCGAATTAAGATGTCGCCTCAAAGCGATAAAAAACATTATGCTAGCCTCGTTACTGCTGTGATGATCGACACAGAAGAGTAAACCCAAACGAGCACCGAGGGTGCCGCTTGAAAAAGGATGGAAACATTAACTTTTACCCTCCGGTGGATTGGTCCGCACAACGTATTCAAGCACCTTCCAAGCTCGTACCCTAAAGCCTATCCTGGAAATATCCAGATTCCATAATTCACCTTCCACACGCACATGGCTATAAGCAGGCTTGATTGGCTCTATTGGATATGAAATGCCCTATTTTACCAAGAGGGAAGAATGGATATATCATTTACAATTGAATCCAGGCAACTCACCACGAATCTTGAGGGTATACACCACCGGTGGCAACCTAGTTAGATAGGCAGCTTCGCAGGAATACTGACCGGCGTCGTCTATGGAAACGTTGATGAGACGAAGATTTCCATATGCTCCTTGAACGAACTCGACCCGTGACCCCCAGGGCCGTGTTATGACGGCTTTTTCCTCGGTTGAAACTGATGGATTAAGTGGAACTCTCCCTCGACCTGAAGACGACGAGGCTGGTTGCCAGTACCATTGGACTCGAAGACTCTGGTAGCTCTCAACGACCCAGGGAAGTTCTACCGTGGAGCCCTAGAATGAAAGAAGTGGGCAATAAAGGCATAAGGAATATGTTGAGATGACAGTAGAATTTCGTGGCCACAACATATTCAACTAAAACATATTCATCTGTACTTGATCTAGTAGACGGGAGATTTCCGCTGTAGAGCCCCCAAATTGATAAGCAGGTGGAGGGAATTAGAGCTTTTCGATCCTAGTAACCCCTTTTTAGTGGATCTGAACGTGAATTGAGGGCCTGATCGACGCCTGAATACCCTCCTCAATAGTTACAAATGGATGTATCCAGGGAGGAGCGATGGGAAGTGGGTGGGTGGGTGGATGAATATATGGGTTATGGATGAATGAATGGACCAGGGCAACTTCTGAATTAACAGCTCATAAGTGGGTGGATCTAAGAACAATTGGGACGCACAATTGTCTCTGAGTGTCTGCTTAAAGACTGCCAGTAAACAAATGAGCACCTACCACAATCACATCCACATCCGTGCTTTGGCTGCGAACTTCCTCATATGGGAAGAAGAACCCAAATGGCTGCAAATGACCCGTCTCCTGCCTCCGAATCTCCCGGCTCTCGTCCACAATCGACTGCAACACGCACCGCACCTGCAGTTCGGACAGATCTGCCTCCGTCACATCTCGAATGTGCAATTCGGGATAGCGGGTGGCGTTAATCACGGAGTAGCGATCCTCTACACGGGAGGGACAAAAAAGCTGCAAAGAACGACCACGACTAAGGACTGCTATTCCGCCCCAAAACCAAGAAAATACGAAAATCAGTTGAGGGAGTGCAGAGGAGGCATAACCAGACAGTATCTCCTTCCTGTTTGAAAGCGTACGCCTCACGCCCGAGTTACGAATTTCCTGTTTGACCTGTAGTAGAAATCGATCGCGAATAATTTGTCTAGGGCTTGCCACTCACACTTACATACACGCACACACAAAGTATGCACAATTATTCGAGGATGAAGATATGGCTGCCCTAAAAATGTGGAGTGGTGTTGGTAGGAAGCGGGCAATTTGGAGATAACTAAGCATTGCCTACCGTAGCAATGCAAGTAATTCCTCCTCACCAAATAATCCAAGAAAGCGCGTTTTTATTACATAAAAGGAATGAGGGAAAACAACAAATAGCCTTTGTAGCTAATTAACACCTGTCAGTTCACACGGATGGGATCCACTTGCTTAGTAGCTTCCACGACTTTCCTCACTCACTTGCGGCTGCCATGCTAACGTACGCATTGCCCTCCAATGACTACCAAGAACAGGGGATCTACGTCTAATCTCATGTAAAACCCAATACACCTATTCTGGGGGTAAAATTCATTTCCTCTTCCTGTTTATGGGTGCCCCCTTCGAGAGTGAGGCCGTGAAAATCTGTCATTTTCTCTTCTCGTTAGCAGCTAACAATTACAAAATCAAACCGTAAAATAGGTAAATACTTGAGTTTTACCTCACTTAAAAGACAAATGACCTACTGGAGTGGGTAACGGTGGCAATCAGAGAATCATTGCGGAAGACTTCCCAATACTTGACCTTGAGAAACCGGTTGAATATCTCCTGCTCCGGCTGGCATCGAATTACCGCCTTTTGGCCCGGTTTCACGGGGAATGTGTGATACTTTATCCGCAAATTTTCGTCTGGCACAGGAACTAGGTAAAAAATAAGGGGAAAATGGGTATTATTGAGGTGTCAGTGGAACACCAAGTCAAAACTGAAGGGATAACCATTTGAAAGCATTTCCTCACATCACTCTGGCTCTTCAAAGAAACCGTACTACCTCTGCTAGTATGTGGCACATATACCGTCTGCTAATGCAGGCGCTTTCAACCAAGACATACACAACATGCGTATAACAAGTAAAGAAACTTGAAGCACAGGACAACATAGTGATAAAACGCTCAACCGTTCAACACCTAGACGCAATAATAGGTCTAACGACGCCTGATCGACCCATGGCCCGCCATGACGTTACACAAAAGACGAATCTGTGGTGGAAGGTGTGGTGAACAGACTTATTTACGAAGATTAATAGTAGTAAGCCCGAAAAACTTACTCACAATCTCCCCTTTACACCATAACAGAAGAATCGAATGCTGCACTGAATTGGAGTGCCATGGCAAAGGAAGCTAGGATTTTCTGGACCGCAACATCACACGTGGCAAAACTTTAGTCCTTAAAAGACCCTCTCAGGGGCCAGTATTTTAGCTTTAATAACCAAGAAGGATAATCCAGTGTGGTTCAGTTGTATTGTGGCGAACCCCCATGTTGAAGAGGAGTTGACAGCCTAAATGTCCCGGTCATCTGATTTACAGCCTCAATAGCACTCACCTTGATGAATAACCATTTTTCTTGACCGTGTCCGTCCTAGGCTATTTTCAGCTTCGCAGAAGAACACCATTCGAAGGGTCGATGAACGCGGGGTCGCGGTGAAATTCAACCAACCATCATCGATCACGTATTGGTTGGGATACATCACCGGTGGTGCCATAGCACCAATCGGCACCAGATCCCTCGACTTCGGATCATAGAGATGGTAGTCATCGGCAGCAGCGCCTCTTAATTGGCTGTCCATCGACTGGGCGTCCCTATAATGAAAAAAATTGAGAAATATGCACATTTGAGATCGTTTTCCCTACTTACTTTTTTAGTAAGCGTTGGCTTCCAGTCACACAGAATAGAAGGGGTTTAAGGCTGAAGCATCAAAATGATACTGAATTTTTCAGAAATACGGCTGTACACTTGGCATAAAGCCAATCTAGTAGTACGGCCACAAAGTTCGCAACGTTCCCACATCCGTGCACAAGAGAAAGGACAAAGTCTAAGGTGGGGAGAGCCCACTGTAGCATGTGGCGCAATGGATGCTGTTTTGAAGGAGTGTGGTTATGTCTTGAGAAGGTTCAACAGCAAATGAGATTAAGTTCAAAAATTCACTCGAGAATTCAATCTTTGATGGGGGATCAACTATCGAAACACTTTACTGAACTAGAAGTTGTCATGTTTTTGTGGCAATAGCCCCTTCTAATTTCGTGATCCAGTTCTAGGGTTCCGCTCTCATTCCTAATGGTCGTGCCTCCGGTCAGCTCACAGACGGCTGTCTCCATATAAATTTGGGCTCTCAAGGCGCACACACACCCGTTCACGATACAGGACTAGCCCTGCATATGTGCGATTTGCGCAAACAGAATACTCACCCCAACTTCCAGGACTTCAAAGCCAGAAAATAAGGAAAAGTTAAAAGACCTCCGCATAAGCAACCTCAGAACAGTACTGATAACCCACCCAGCGATCATAAAAATCAAGCCCTTTCATTTGCTACCAACTGTAAAAGAGGTATGCTGCTGCTGATGTTGGTGGTCTGTTGTAATCTCACGTGGTTGTAACATCCCAGCCTCCATTGCAATAAAGCGAGTTTACGCTAGGAAAGTAGCAGTATCTACATACCCGATTATGCGTCTGTATTCTGGAATCTGTTGGATGAAACCTCCGCGAAGATGGCAACAAAGTTCTGCTCGTAGTCCTTCCACCTTCGACAATCACACTTACAGGCCTATGGAGGCCTAAATGACTCCAGAGAATACATATGGTAGGCCTGACAGCACGTTCGCTCCCTCGTGAAAAACATAAATCTCTCTCAGATCCTTCAAGGAGGGCTTGTGTCGAAGGATATTGCACGTTTACCGTAGGCACTTCAGCCTCTGCAAGTGGTACTTCAGCCCTGCGACATGGCTTTCAGGTTACAGTTAGTAACCTCCCTTCCTTTTCACACGTTCTTCAACACCGCTTTGGTCTATAGAGACTTCAAGGAAGACTCGATGACTACTGAAAGTATGTGGAATTTCAGGAGCTACGACGATCTTGAGTTCCGCATCACTATCAACAAGAAATAGAACCGCAAAAACCACTGAGGGGGTTATTAAACATTGGGGATGCAAAATCGCATCGATTACAGGGCCGAGGACAGTCCAGAATGACAAAGAAGCAGTCTTTGAAACAGCAAAGGAACTGGAAGCAGAGCATCGTTCAGCCGGAGACACGGGCTGATAAGCATATTCTGCCGAAACTCTTACGATGGGTCCTTACCACTGAACCGCACTGGCATTTCTTTTCAATGGGAGACCATCTTGTGATGGACAGAATGGCCTTCAAAACAAGAAGCTCGTTTGTTTCAACTACGGCTCCCTCCTGTCTTCTACGGCTCAGACTCCAACATCAAGGTGGACAGTGACCTCGAAAGGCGTGTGAATTGTCCTGACAACAATTGCTAAACTGGACTTTGTGGGGAAACTACGTAAATGAAACCTCTACTTGGAATTGGCCTCCCTGGCCTCAGAAATGCTTGCACTTCTATTAGACCGTAATTGATCACTTAAATGGCATAAGTTAGGTGCTAGGGGCATCGAAATAGTAAAAGAACCTCCGCAAACGAAGGCATTATGTAAGAAATTAAGAGTTGACCAAATGCAGCCAGCGAACCACGAATTTACCCATACTGACTGACATTCAGCTTGACACCTGTCTTACAAAATGCATCAAATGCGTCGGCGAGCCTCATTTACATTAAACCTATGGCTTTGTGGTTATAGAGTGTGGAACCCTAGGTCCACTATTGGATGAATGATGGATGGACGGTCGAAAGGCGGACTGGTAGGTTCGCAGAAAGCTGTACTCACCGCGCGAACGCAGAGAACCCCAGTTCCAGTGGTTCCGAGGCATTGTTGGCATTCCCGTTAAAATTGGTGGCCACTAACCATTTGACAGAGGGTCGTGGGTTGCCTGTCGCCTGGCAGCGAACCTGTGCACCGGTGTGATCAAAAAAACGGAGTAGTGGAGGCAGATCTGGCGTTATTCGGGGCGGAGAGAGATGGGAGAAATCGACGGGAGCGGAGAGAGTTCGCTTCCGGCGCTCAAAGGAGACGTCTAGTAGTGGAAAAAATATTTAGGGTAAAGAATCGACCTTTACTAGTCTAAAACGTGTCCAGAAGTTGGATCTCGAGTAAGCTAGCGAGATACGCCTAGTCGTTCATCGGAGCTGATAAAAATCCCACCAGGCGATTGGATGTGAAATAGACGAGACTATCCGGAAATGGCTTTGTCAAAGCTCCCTACAAGTTACTGAGATGCCTTGACGCGGGAAAAAAGGGGATTTGAGGCAAGTAACCAATCGTAGACGCATCAAAATGACTCACAATAAATGATGGGTTACTCGGAAGTCGTCTTTAAAAGCCCAATAAGGCGCCTGGTCTACATTGAAAGATGTGGTTAGGCGCTAAAAATGGAAACGAAAGCTGTCAAGAGAGTACTCTTTCACCAAAGCCGGTAGATACCATTTTTAAAGGTTTATCAGGATATCGTGACGTGAAAAGATCGAGAAGGATCGATCTAGGGACCATTTACAAAGTAGTCGATGTAGGTTGCTTTCTAAACCCGTGGTTGGCGGCAATCTAAAGCAAATTATAGTTATCCTTTAGCCTAAGAAGCATCCAAACATTCAAGACGAAAGAAGATACCAATGGAGACGAGTATTTTCTATCACAATCTACAAGCCAATCTAAACAGCACGGTAAGACATGAAAATTGGAACAGACAACAGCTCGGGACAGAAGACAGCCTAACAGCAACTTAGCATGCGTCCAGGTACCGCAAGCAAACGAAAACAATCTTCCAAGACACTGTTTTTTGTAAAACTTAACTGAAGTTGTTTTAACAGCTCGGTGGGGTATATGGACATGAAATAAACACAGATTACACTGTCGACGACCTGACGTCCCACTTTGAAAACTTATTCACGGATAAGTATTTAAAGCGGACGATGATAGTCTGTCTGCAGCTCAACACATCTAGACAACGTGAAGAGGTAATCGTAATTTCATCAAAACTGACTAAGATTGTAGTTGATACTCCAACCCGGATAGTGCTTCTTTGTCACTTTGAGTTACCTGGAAGATCACCTCCAATAAGCTTTCATCGCTTCGTCGATGTAACTGGACATCCGGACCTTGAATAGGCCAGAACTTCGAACACTAACTTAACGTCTAACGAACGACAACCTCCGGTAAAAGAAGCGACTGGGAGATCCAGATCAAATTTGCAGTCATTGAGATCCACATTTTGTTGTTGAAGGTGTCGAATATCAATTCCAATCTCCAAGTATGATTAGGTCGACTACTGTCTTCATGCAAACAATGTTTTTGTGCCGAAAGCCGCCTGGACATTCAGAAGAAAGGACGATTATCTAGCTAGGCGTCTAGATGACGTTCGAAGGACCGCTTTCCCCGAGTCAGTATCTAGAAACTCGGTGTATGGAAGAGGACACAGAATCCATCTTTTACCCTCGACAAAACGTTAAAGGGTTACCCAATTGGACACCTATTTGGGAGAGAGAATTCAGCGACTAAGGTAGGAGGCTGTAGTAGCAAACATCAACGTACCTACGTAGTAAAGCAAATCTAGATAATGGAAGTGAAACGAAGAACTTTCAAATAGTTTATCAATGACGAGTCTATTACAGGCGAGACTACAGCACCGAGAGGAGACAATAAAATGGTACACTTTTACGGGCGAATACCTACACCCAGTAAAAATGTCAAAACGGCCAGATTCACCCTCCCAGCAGACGCCTCTCCCTCCCTTTGACATAATCCACCCTTCAGTTCCATAGCCATCTTCATTCCGAGGTGGTGACGACTCGGACAAGGACGGTCGGGACACGATTGTTTCAAACAATGATTGAGTGTTGTTGTGGAAGGATTAAGGAATGAAATCGAACGAATATATTAATGCTCCGTTTGGACATAGCTGGTACGTGAATGGAATGCACAAGACAGAGCAGTACTTCAGCCATCTATCCGTGAGTAGGGATTTTCCTGTCCCCAGAAGATTCCCGCCTACTAAAGCAGAGACGGGGAACGCGAATGAACTGGAAACAGCCTAACAGCAACTAACGAGGGTTCAATGCCTGCAAGTCGAATTGACATCACCTTCTGCACAAGACAAGACTAAGGTGTGTGGAACTACCACACGAAATAGTAGGCATTAAGTGTTCCCAAGCCATTACTAAGTGTGCATGGTTCGGGCCATTCAAGACACCCCTTCGATAAAGCCTACAGGCCAGTGTGGTACGGTATAGCGGTGATGATTGGCTTTCTCATAAAAGACGTAAAACCCTCGGAAATTTAGAGAGAGCCTCAATCACACCAAAGAACAGAGGGATGTTTGAACGTTTAAAGATGGTCGATGTAAATATCGGTGGCGATTCTGGCCTTGGTGATTGACGGGCTGCACCAACTACTACGTTCCACAAAATCGGAAGGACACGTTTCTGTAGCAAGGACAAATGCCATCATTTAAAAATCCGCTCGAAGATAGTAAGTGCCAGACCACATTTCATCACCAATAGGGAAGTGAAGCAGGAAGCAGCATTGATTTGACTGTACTGACGAACCCTTCTATCTCAGAGCTGTTTTCCGGGTATCAATTAACTTTCGAGGGGTAGGTGTTTGAATACAACAGCTAACACAACTTTTCCTTGACAATCAGTGCTTTTTGAGAAAAAAAAGTCCGGGAATCCGGACTCAACTGCCCCTCGTGTTATGGGTCAAAATTACACCATCACAGATGCAGGGTTGTGATAAAAGAGGTTAATCAGTTAGGGCACCGAAAACAAAAGCCTAGCGCCCAAGGCCAAAGAAAACATAAAAAAGGTGACCGCGTCACCCTGTCATTTACCCCAGGCAATTCGGGACGACATTTAGAGGCCAATTTGCATGCAAAGCGACTCGATCGTGACCAAAGGAAGACAGGGGACAACCGCACAATTGTCACCGCTTTTGAGGAGAAGGAAGGGGGTAAAGAAAGACAGCCAATTGTTTTTTTTTCAAGGGGTTTCGGGTTTGAATAGAGGGTGAGGTGCGATTATGAGTGACCGCCACATTGTCAGTAATTTAGGCGGTCGGACGAAATAAAAGTGAACTGAACAAAGAGCACAGATCAATGGGTTGGTTGGGGGTTGGAGAGTGAGAGCTTCCCTACCAAGATCAAGGTGGGTAGTGGAGTTGAAAGTAGTCCCAGTAAAGTGCAATCAACAAAATATCGCATTGACAACCGACTCAGAGATGACAAATGTGCGAGGACACCCCATCACGTGCTGACGAAGTGAAATTGTAGTTTCAACGCACACTCATAGGCGCATCTCAGCTCATGGAAAAAACTGTTGTTCTTCCTCATCAGCACGAACATCATTCATCATAATGTAGATGCACGCATTTCGTTAACGATGTGACTGTTGCCGGAGCATCGGTGATCTCAAAGCATCTACAAACTAACGAACGACCAAACTGTTTGACAATGGAAGTGCAGCTAGAGAATGAAGGTCCAGCGCGACAGAACGCACTATGTTGATAGATAGCGGAAGCGAGAATTTCTCTCGATCACGAAAAAGGTTTAGGAAACATTCGTGGTATGAAACCAAGGCAAGAGTGGATAAACCAGATGAGCTATAACTTGGTCCAGTGAAAGAAAGTGGCAGGTTCGTTCATCCACTCATCGCAACCTACACAGAAGGCTTTGACGCGGTTGCCGACCCACCAAAACTTCCGGGGGGGGGGGGGAAGAAAACAATTCACCCAAGCTTGACTAGAAAGATTACATTTGCAGTCAGGAAAAAGATCCAAGTAGACAAGTACCAAATAAGAAAGTAATTTAAAAGCTTGTAAACGCTATTTCATATATCACCCCTTTTTGATTCCCTTTGCAAGCCTAGAAGTCCGAATTGAACAGATGAAGGTCCAAATTTCAAGGACCACCGGGCAAACTTGCCCCAAAGACACCGATTCTTTTAGCATTCATAGATAAATGCCTCTGACTGCCCCTTTATCTTATTAGGGGAAGTCGAAACCACGGCATTAATAGGGTCCGCTTCTGGTTGCTAGGGCCTTCTTCCTACTCGGCATTGACGTGGCAACAATAAATAAAACACAGGCATAGAGACAACAGTGGCAGTAGCAGGATTCATTCGCAGACAGTGTGGAGTGCTGAGTCATGCAATCAGGCTCTCCCTGTGTAGGCCGGATTACTCATCGCTATGGTTACTGACACCGTCTGTACGGGAGACGAATTAGACGGAAAGACTCCTCCTCTATGTCTCCCTCATTTCTCAAAAGCTGCTTCTGTGTGTCTATCCTCTGTAGCAGAGTAAGTGGGAGAGAACCCGAGGTGGCCCACTGGTCATTCAATTTACGTGATTTAAGGTCACTGGTTGAGGAAAAGAATTCGGCCACTACCGCCGAAGAGAATAATCAAGGGGATGGGTGGAATTGGTAGGAAGGGGGTTATTCGGAATGGGAATTGAGGACTGAATATGGAGGCACTGTTCTATTGAGACACTAATATGAAGGTCAATGGATGCAATGTCATTTATTTCGGACGGAGAGTAAGTCAATTAGGAAGGCGTCTGCGAAGGTGTAAGCCCTTTCCATAAGTGACGCCTAAATTAAAAGTGAAGTTTTGGTAAGTAGTAGCACTGAGTGCCTGCCTCTAGTCGGTGACAGGACATCATCCTGAAGAAAATGATTAGAGGAAAGAAGCAAGAGTAGAGGCCGCTAGGAGCCGCAAATTGGGGACGAAATTGGATAAAGGGTTGTCCTAACGAAATGAATGGTGGATTGCGCCGGCAATGGTTGGTATTTATAACAGAAAACGCGATATGAAGCGCGTGATTGCCGAGAGAGACGGAAAGCTGTAGAAGTCAACTAGGTGACGAGTCTAAATGCCAACTCCAACGAGGAATGTCACTTTGATGCTGAGCTCGGCGATTAAGGGAGAAGACTGAGGGTTGTCTTATGACCACTAACACCGATAGAAGGGTATGGGATGATTACACCAACGAATGTGGTTGTCATTTAAGTTGAGGAGGCTGACATCAGTAGCAGGTGACATTTGACAGAAAATCGATGCGAACCAGAGGTTTGCAGATGGGGAAGAAAACTTGTGTAAAAGAAGTTACAGTGGTCAGGTAGTGACATTAAAGTCAGTAGCGGAACGAGTGAAAGGACTATACCGCTGACATGTGCTATTTAGGCAGAAACTGGTACTTAACCTGGAGGCGAGGAAGGTCCTCGTTTAAAAAACAACGGATACGGAATGCAATTTGAAAACGGGACTGAAGTCCTCTTCAACCAGGATGCCGGAGGGGACGTCTCCATCACAGCTCACAAAGGAGGCGTTCAATTAGAGTTGGGCCGCTCCTAAACTCCAACCATTCTATATCCACTTTACTGTCTTAAACACAACCAGTCCGTCTGTGACTCATGAAGTGAAACCATGTCTACGAATTGGGACACCCACATATGTGACACTAGTAGCGAAAGCACCAATGGATGCAGGAATGACACTGGCGACAGGCGTCAAATGGGTGAACAATATGCAATTCGAAGCAAAAAGTCGAAAACGGGTAGTGTCGTGACCGCTGTCGAGGGGACCTTCTCCTGGATGACGAACTGGGAGGCGTGTGATTAGTTGACAACAAATGTCAATATCATCTTGATTAGAGGTTGCCGGTATGAAACAGGTGATTTAGATAATGCGAAAGCTGATTAGTGAGATGGCTGTTATCTTTGACAGAAATATCGGTACAAGAGAAGCGATCGCAGGAGAAAGCAGAAGCCCGTGATAAAAGCAGATGATAGGAGATTCGTTTTTGACACAGTCGACATGAAATGGGTGATTAGGGAAACTGGTGTACAAATATCCATTTTGAAGGCTTATTAACAGTCAGAATGAAAATAAGAGCGATCAGGGAAGAAATAGACGTATGCGATTATCCTGAGTTCTAGGCCTGATTTATTTGCTCAACCTCAACTAACGCGTTGGTGACACGACCCGGTGCGAGGACACAAATTCTAGATAAACATGGAACAGGTCACTTGTGACGTTGTCAAAGATCGCATTAAAAATGGAGCTACAGTACTGCCGACGTCAACAGCTGTGAGGGAAACAAACCGATGACAGGTGATCAAAAGTGCAGATGGAGGGCCATTCCTCGTGAGTGCTAGAAATGGTAAAGTAGGAAAACAACGCCACCACCCAACGATGCTGTCGCTTCAATAGAAAATTGATAGTCCCGGTGACAAATGTTACACCCGGCTGAAAAAAAGTAGGTAGTAAAATCGAGACTAGGAAAGCTTATCTGTTGGTACAATCCACCACGACTTGAGAAGGTAGTGCCCCAAAATAAAAATGCACCGCAGGTAGGGATAGCCTTTAGCGTCACAAGTACATAGCCTAGCGAGAAAGTAAACTTTACAAACCTTATTCTTTCCCACTACCAGTGGCTAAAACCAGTGCGCCTACAAATGATTACGTCGAGGAACAACAAACCCATTATTAGTTTGGAAAAATGCCTCCAAATTTTGGTAATACCCCTGCACAGAAAGTGGATGAAGAAGTACTTCCCCTGAGAAATTTGAAGGAACTACGAAAAAGTTAGTCTAAACACAAAAAGGAACCAGAAAATACTTCCCCAGGGTGCCTAAAGCCATAGTTACGACGAAATTAACATGCTGGAAACTAGTAGGGGGTTGAGGTCACTTCGACAAGAAATTACTGACCTTTCACACCACGTAGAACCACTCCAACCAATGGGATTCATTATCCCTCAGGTCAAAAAATTGACCGTACAGGCGTTACTGAGCGGGGAAAATAAAAAAGGCTTATTGATGTGCGTCCGAACAGACCCTCAAAATCCTCCAAGCATTCGTATCCTAGACTATCCTCAAGCAGAACAGGGGGAAACTCGACACGAAATGAGAGAGAGGGGGTTAGGTCTTACCATTTGATTCAGCACGGACGGTTCGATGATGCGGGGAATAATTCCACGACTTGGTTGGGGTATAATTCCAGGTTGAATTGCCCAAACCAGCACGACAACGGACGGTAACGGTGAGTAAATGAAGGAAGAGGAGAAAGAGGAAGGAGACAGGATAGATCCACAATCGATGCAACATTGCACTGCCACGACTCTTTACATTCCACCCCTAAGACCTCGGCAGCATCTCAGGTGGGGAGAGGGATTTCCGTGTTTGTGTGTTTCTAAGGCAGCAATGACCGGGTTGTAGAGGTTCACATTAAGTCTAGCTGGCTGGAGGGCTTGCTAGCTGGCTAGGCAGGTAGGTAGATGACTGCCTGCTTGTCTCTATGCCTGGTCCTGCGTACGCAACGCCGCGCATCAACTGCAAGTGCGCGCGTGCTACCCTTGACGCGATCGATACGTCGTGGACTGGATACACATTCGGTGTGCATGCGTGCGTGCATGCAATCGGCCCGTGCACCGGCGTAGTCGGGCTGACGAATGCACGAGTGCGGCATGCATGGGTGCACACGTGTTCCCCTCCAGTCAGCCAATTGGGAGGCGAATGTGAGCGCTGTGTTGATTGGTTGTACAGCCTGTGCGCGTTATATGAAATAGCACGGCGACTTAGTGTTGAGCTGATTTATTTGCCCCAACAATTGGGACATTTTATGTTTAATAACCCTAGCATTAGAAAAGCAGTGCATTTTGAGGGAGTTTTAAAGAATGCGGAATTTTTTGGCTAAAATTATTCAGGATGCATAACCCGTTTGAGGTAACCACTTAGTAAATTAGTCGATCTATATCTCGATTTTTAAAGCGTTTACGAGGTGATCTTTACTTGATTCGGATTCGCGACTTCCCTATGGTAGCAGCAGTAGGATGAAGGCGGTGTTCGAGTTCCTCTTTCCATGACCTTCCAAGCCTGTTACACAAGTCTCAACGCGGTTAGACTAAGATGGGAGGTAGAGACGGCGCAACCATGACGGCTCTTCGGTCAGCCGCTCTCTAGGGTGTCCCAGGGTTAGGGATAAGACGCCGAGTCTTAATGCAACACCTACGCGTCGAAAAATGACAGCTGTCTTAAGCACCTGGATGTCGACTGCCTCTTTGCATGGCATCCTGACAATGCCTGATCGCTGAGACAGTTTCCCAAGAAGACTCTTTGATAATCTTAGTAATGCCGAGACAATGATGGCAGAGGGAGGCTCTTCTATATCATGTTCGTGAGAGGGGCACCCTGGGCCCTCCAAATACCACAGACTAGACGAGGGTTTTAATTTATCATGTCAATTCAATTATCACCTTGTACTTTTGTCCGCTTCCTTGTGCTGCCATGATTGTAAATGTAGGCATAATGTGACAGTGGTGAATGGAAAAGCGCCACAGGTGGGGATGATTCACCCAACGCCAAATAACGCCTAGAAATAGCACACAGTATATGCATTCCACCACTTTCATGCATCCAATTATTGGACGCATAATATTACACCAGACAGTGATATTCAGCGTCTCGACTAAGGCGGTCGAAGGTGCGAAAGTGGGTTAATTAAAATCGGAGCTTTTGATTTAAGGTAGGAGAGACGGAGGAGGAGAAGAGGGAAAGGGATGCTGATCTCCTGATAAGGCATGGGTCGGTAGTGGGTGGTGAATGTGCTCCGCTGACTATCGCCAGCTCGACATATCGTGCACCTATCCAGACACCGTCAGTCAGGCTACAGTACCAGTGCGTGCGCACGTGAGTGTTCGCAACAGAGTTTGACGTGTGAGGTTTTTTCGACGAGTAATAATAGTAACAATGTGTCAAAGGTGGTCGCACGTGGCCACGACCCTGGTGGGTCTGTAATCAGGGCGCAAAGTGAACCAGGTGCTGAGATGGTTCAGCCTTACGGACAGACAGACAGTCCGGGTGATAATTAAACGCTGAGGAGGGGGGGGGGCGAGGGGTAAGCTCATAAATGGAGCAAAAGTTTCATATGTTTCTTGACCTAAACTTCCCCTTCGGGGTGTTATTAACTTCACGCCTGAGGCATGAAGGCGAAGTAGGACGAGAGAGGGAAGAGAAGGAAAGAGGAGAATAGTAAATACCACTCTGCAAACATTGTCTTCGGAATTCTCAGTGACTAATCTGCTGCGTCGGATATAGCAAAATACTCTCCTTTTTTTACCTCCACCTTCAAAAACTGTGATGCATCTTGTGGATTATGACAGAACTCAAGTGTCAAATGCTCCCTTGGCAAAATGTTGAAAACATGGTGTAGATTCGTATGTGCAGAAGCAAGCACCTGATACAGGCTCCACTCTGTTACTTCAGAATAGGAGTGATGACCCAACGGCGTCGTCTCCTGTCAGCCCTCCACCGCAGATACCCTTCTTCGGCACATTTGTAAGTCATGCGAATGCTAATTGTGCCTCACAGAGAGGCTAGACATTCAAAAGACCCTCTTACTAGTAAACTGGCCCAATTCTAGCTGCTAAGGTGGAAGAGCAGCAACTGAAACTCCTGTCCAGAGGTGAAGAACTTCTATCACTCCCTCCAAGATAAGGTCCCCACCATCTTACACAAATCTGAATTTATAAACAATCGTTGAATAACTGAACTTACTGGTCCAGGAACAGTCGCAGAGCTCGCATCCCGAAGCAGGGCTACTTAATGAACTCAGTAAACTGTTTGTTTCCGCCTAGTCTAGAAGGCGTTAAAGTACAAAAAAACATGGTAACTCCTTCAGTCTTACCCCGCAACGGGAGGGTAACACTGACACAACAAACAAATATTGTGAATTTATCTACAGTTCCCATGATTTTGGTTCCCATTTTAGTGGAATGGAGACGCGTTCCGTTTCAACAATACAATTTGCCCTGGACATTTTACATTCTGAAGACGAAAGGAGTACAGTAGGAAAGCAAAAATGTATTACTGACGTGCTGAATGGTTGAGTGGCTGATGGTATGGTTTAAAGCCCATGCCACCCCTGTGAAAGTACAGAATCAAGCAAAACAAGCAGCATTACATCATCCTCGGCGACCTCCTTGCTCAACCTTCTTCACCGACCCTCAACCCAGTTAGTGTTGCAAGAACAACCACCACAATGATCGGATTTGCTTGCAAGTGACCATTGTAGCGTCCCGAGGCTCCCTTTAAGGTGAAAGAAGGCATAGTACTGGGGCAGAAAATATGTTCTAGAAACAGAGGGCTTGGGGGCTGTTGGCACGGCCCAGAGGCCGGCCAACCGGCTAGTACAAGATGGCCACCCAAGTGACCGAAACCGGCAGTTCGAACAAACAAAGTATTACAACCATGTCAACAAATCGCCCTGAGAAATCTACTAGATCTAAAGTTTTGCCTCGTTTGAAAACTGGGTTGAGAGAAGGGAATATCCTGGGCATTTAATATATCCATCAGTGGTTGTAAAAACATTGGGCTAAGAACAGCCATTTGGCAGAAAACGAGGTTTAGAATAGTTTCGTGATGATCAGGTTTTGTGGCCACTCTCCTTGCCGCTTTGTCTTCGCTTCATTGTCACGCAGTTACGTGTTTACCTTGGATTTATCCAGTTCACCTTACTGACATCTTCAAATGGGAACGGTAGACAGCTCAGCAGTATACTTTCTCAGAGCACAGGACTGGGGTAGTTGGCAAAGATAGACGTGACAGATTCTCCCACACGCAGCAACGCCCCTTCCTTCCGTCAGAATAAGATTTATAATTAATTGTTAGGAATCAGGTTTGTTGTCCTTTGGGAGTTCGACTGCCGCCAATACAGCGCGTCGGAATCTGACTGAAAACGAAAAACGGCAATACCAGAAATCTAGGCTACCACCCAGGCCACGCGTCAGTTCAAGGTAATAGGGCGTGACCTTTAACTTCCGCTCGGCTAGAAAAAGTAGTTATAAAAATGAACAGCGCTCCAAATCCTATCCAATCCTGAATGCACGAAACTTGTAACATCAAGAAAAACGAGAGTTTTATTTATACTTAATCTGCGCAGTTTCATTGCGTATTTGGTGCAATAGAATTCTATTTAACGGGATAATGAAGTGTATGTTGAATGCATTAAAGCTCGATTTAAGCACATTGCAATCCTTACTAATAAGTTACTTAACGAGTTTCACGATAGCAGCTGGTTTACCTAACTGGTCTTTTGTTCAATAGGAGCATTAAATAATCGGTAATAAGCAAACACATGGTATTAAAACTCTGTTTACTTGATCGGAAATAGCGACAACAATTCCTTCCCATTCGCTTAATACATATTTGCGGCTCGAGTATTACGCTTTTACCCCTCTTCAGAGTGGTATCGGGGAACTACATTAGCGGCAGCGGAAAGCAAACCCGATCTTAGCGCACTATCATTCTAAATATTTACAGTTGGGCAATAAGCCTCAGCAAGACGGAAGAACTGCAAATACTGCGATTTGGAATGCCGCTGATGACCCATAACAAAACGGCTAAGAATAAGGGCTACCTCCGGCAACCACCCCAGTCTCGCTTCCTGTAAGGTAGCGGTTAACAACGGAAGCAGCACTAGTCGTGTACTGTTCGAAATGTTTTTCCTATGAGGTCTTCCACAGTGCCTTCAAAAAGATAGTGACAACACGGACAGATGCAAAATCCTGTACTTACGGGTTCTCGTTGAACCTCGCACTCCCTTATATAGATCTGCTTTAAATCCGGCAAATCACTATCGAGTTAGGGGGACGCGTGATGAATAGTAGGATTTTCTGTACCTCTATCCGGTTTTAAATGAGGAACCCTCTAATTTAGTAGATTTATCAAGAGTGGTCGATTGCGTTGATGGTAGGCATCTTCTCATCTGCATTTTAATGTGACAGCTAGCACGTTTATCTTGTAATAATTATGTTGATAAAATGACGATTTTTACCTGGTCGAGGAAGTACGTACTTTCTTCCAGGAGTCGGAGACACTCTCGTCGTTGATACACGCCTACTACTCTTGTCCGACTGATTCACACTAAAGGCGTTTATTAACACTCTGCCTTCTGATAGCAGGACTAAAAAAAAGGAACGTGAAAGGGGAGACTCCTCTACATGGCTAGTGAGCGTTTCTCTGTGGACCACTTTGTTGTTTGTTGGGCTTACGTACTCAATTCCTGTCACTTAGGTAGTAAAAAAGATACTATTTTAGCGTATTTTTCAGGCGGGAAGCAAAGGGATTGTAGCGCCCCGAGACTCCCTTTAAGGGAAAAGAAGGTATAGTACTGAGCAGAATATGTATTCTGGAAACAGAGGGCTTGGAGGCTATTGGCACGGCCCAAAGGCCAGCCAACCGGCTCAGTACAATATGGCCACCCAAGTGACCGAAACCGGCAGTTCGAACAAATAAAGTATTGCAGGGATAATTTGAATCTAGTTATTTAGGATTGATTTAATTCTTCCGACGTGGACAGTTCGTGAATGCGCTATCCGTAGACTGTTTCATCTAGGGCAGTAAATTGCCTTGGCATGTTTAAGCTCCTCGCACCAGTGGTTGTCGAAGGGAAGAAGAGCAAAGGGAAGAAATCTCTGCAGAAATGAACACACTGCTGGTCCCTGGGCCATCCAGTCAGTTTACGCTTGCTTATTATACGCATTATGCACAATTTTTATGAATTATTTTGTCCTAGGAGTTGTCATGGGATACCGCAAATTAATAAACCAAAATGAACCGAAATAAGAACTCTACCCTCAGTATGTCACAAAACTGTATTTATGTTGTTAAAGTAGCGATAATTAATAGAATTGATTGAATAAGATATGCTTCAAGTGCATACCAGACAACGGCCTTCCCCACCATAATAAGCTGTCACTACTTAAATTTTAAATAAATACACATAAGATCCTGGCTTATATCGTAAAAATTGGTTGCATTTCTTACCGCTTGTTTTAATCAGTGGAACGTCTTTTGCAATTAGCGTGTTCGACCGCACCTCGAAGGAGTGATGTCGCAGTCCCCAGGTTGTCGTCTTTTGTGTTTCGATATACTACAAGCTTATGTTGCTGGCCTAACGAACAATACGTTTCCTAGTCTTCATCTTCTAAACCACTATCTTGTTTTCATCCCTTAGGTCCTGTGGAATACTACGTTTCCGAAAAAAAGGGGGACGATGTTCTTGGCGATGGCTCAGCCGAGACCCCTTTCAAAACCCTTCGTCGTCTGTTCCAGACTCTGCGAACCGAAGACGTCTTGAGAGAAAACATATACGTGGATGGATCTGGTGAGGAGCAGTGGATGAGCGTGCCCCATTCCCGACTTAAAAAAGCCTATAAGAGCTACAGGCTGGCTCTTAACAAGGCCGGTAATCTAACTTCAACCACTCCTCTTTCCACTGCGAGTGCGGTCAAAGTTACAGAAGACTTTAGTCTCCCTGCTGCCATTCGTGCTAAGATTCGTGATTTGGATAAATTTGTTGGCAAGCGGGTTCAGGTTTTCGGTTGGGTTCACAGAATCCGCCGTCAAAGCAAGCAACTTATGTTTATTATTTTGCGTGATGGCACTGGACTTCTCCAATGCCTTCTCACAGGGGACTTATCTCGCACAGCTGACGGGTTGACTCTTTCCACTGAATCATCAGTTTTCGTGAAAGGCACCGTCTCAAAGGTGCCAGCTGGTCAAAAAGCCCCGGGTGATGTTGAAGTACAAGTTGATTACTGGGAGTGCATTGGAAAAGCTCCTGCAGGTGGTGTTGAAGCTGTTGTTACGGACGAGTCTGAAATCGATTGGCAGTTGGATCAGCGCCATCTCATGCTTCGTAGCAGTAAGGGATACACAATCGTCAAGCTGGTCGCTGTAATTGCGGAGGCATTCAGGGAACACTATAAAGATTGTGGATTTACCGAAGTGAGCGGGTAGCGCCTAAAGTCTTGTGAAGGTAGTCAAGAGCACTTCTAACCAGTTGTCAATCTCTTTCTTAGGTCCATCCCCCAACGCTGGTGCAAACGCAGGTGGAGGGAGGTTCAACACTCTTTAAGTTGGACTACTTTGGTGAACCGGCCTACCTGACGCAGTCGAGTCAGCTCTACTTAGAGACCTGTATTCCAGCGGTCGGGGATTGCTACTGTATGGTACGCAGCTATCGTGCCGAAAAGGTAAGGCTATACCTGTTAGAGTTCTTGAAGAGTGCGAGCTTTTGTAGCTCGGAGCTGAGGGCTCCTCTGTGATATTTCATTGCGATGGGGTTTCGCATCCCTTTGTTCAAACTGTTGGGTTCCGCCCAGTTATATGATGAAGTATTTTAGATAAGGGGAATGCCCAGTTGACTGAACTTGCTTTACTTGGGGTTGGATTTTCGTGCCTTGGTGAACGTGTCGTTGAGCGGAATATGTGATCTTATAACCAGAAGTTAACTAGCATTTGATTGCTGGGATCCCATGTGAGGGCGTTTGTTCTCCTACTCTTGTTTACCCTTCCTGGGGCGACAACTTAGATTACGTCTTTTTGATGTTCTGAGTTAGGAACTTGCACCAATGATGAATACTAGGATAGCTGACTAGCTGGGGACTTAAATTACTTTAGCTTGCTTACCAAGCAGATTGTTGGAGGCATTCTGTATGCTAGCAAGCAATAGTAATGGGTGGTCTGTGGTGTGCTACCAACAGGTGCCCTTTTCGTCTTTTTCCGCTTGTGAACCGGCCAGTCGTTGGTTAATGTCTGGTTAGCAGAGGACAAGCGAGATGGAGATCGGTGGTTTCTCATAGTACTGCTTGCTATTCTTACACTGTAACAAGCAGTCTCCAAGATTCCAACACGCCTACGAAATTTGTCTATTGCGAATTCTCCTAGGGCTTATTTTAATCCACTTTCTAGAGTCGCACCCGTCGTCATTTGTCGGAGTACGTTCACATAGAAGCTGAGTCGCCATTTATAGAGTTTGATGATCTCCTCAACCAAATCGAGGATCTTGTTGTTGACGTCTCGGAACGTGTCATGAAGAAGGCTGGCGATATGATCCTTGAAATTAACCCTGTATGTCGTTTTTTTGAGTCGTTTTCAGTGCATATTTATCGCCACTTTTCTTAGAAATTTAAGCTTCCAGAGAAGCCTTTCAGACGTCTGGAATATCGTCAGGCACTGGTAGAACTGGAAAAGCTATGCATCTTCAAGGATCCTCCAAAGCCATTCGTGTTCGGTGACGATATCCCCGAATTGCCTGAGCGCAAGTTGACAGATGCGATGAACTGTCCCATTTTGATGACAAAGTTTCCAACTGCACTGAAACCCTTCTATATGCAACGCGTCAAAGATGATCCAAGTGTGACTGAGTCGGTCGATCTCTTATTGCCCGGAGTAGGGGAAATTGTGGGGGGCTCGATGAGGATGACCGACCACAATGGCCTTATGGGGGGTTACCAACGCGAAGGCATTGACCCCACACCTTACTACTGGTACACACAGCAGGTGGGTGGCGATTCTCCAACATACTTTTCTTCTCCGTTTTCGGTTCTATGAGTTTGAATTTTTTTCTGCAGCGTGAGTTTGGGACCTGTTCGCATGGTGGCTACGGTCTTGGTTTTGAACGCTTCTGCACCTGGATGCTGGGCCAAAACCACATCCGTGATGTCTGTCTATACCCTCGTTACACCGGTCGTTGCAAGCCTTAGGGCTTGTCTTTAAACGTTTTGGTTCTCGTTAGTTCGAATAAATGACATTTTCACTATTAGGATGAAGTCTTACCGAGTTGGGGTCATGGGACCTCACCCCACAATGGGCTTTTCCTATCTGAAAGTGAGAGGAGGGGAAGTGGGGGGTTGAAGGGGATCTCAGTCTCGATGCCTCTTGTGGGCTTTTGTCCACTGCAGCGAAGCTGTTTCTGGGGTTGGTTCAAGTGCCCTCCTTTTGTTTGGCATTCGTCCATCTTTTCTTGTTTGTACCCTTACTGCTTCCCTCTCTTCAGGTTTTCCCCCAGGATTTCCCTTGCTCTAACCGCGTCTTTGTGTAGGTCCGTGGATGGTGTCGTCATGGCATTTGTTGAATCATTCGATTGTGTGTTTGCTTCAGTGGATCACGGGATTGGAAATTTGGGGCAGCTGTCAGAAGTGGCTTCAGTAGGCTGCGGGTCTCTGCAAATCAAACCATCTTCAATCTGCTTCCACACTATCAGGAAGGGCCTCGTTCACTGCTGACACATGCCGCGTCTAGGATCATCTGGAGGTGGGGGGGGGGGGGGGGGGGCTCGTGTCGCCAGTGTGATGGTCGAATCAAGGAGCGCTCAAGCATCCGCGTGGCTGAATCCCCAACTTAAACAACTCTTGTTCCACTTTCCAGCATGAGATAGGCACGTGAATCTATCGATCCACTCGGATAATGTAGGTTTCCGAGACAGTGTGGAATGTGGCGGGCTTTCTACCCAGCCATTGACGTGGTTCACCAGTTGGTATGGTTTGGCTTCCGTTTACTGGCCGGGTTTCACTGGTCGCAGTACTCTCTGGACGATAACAACCATTCCATGCCTTCGTCCAGTTCTGCGGATTACTCCCTGCCGCTACGTTCACGTAGTGAAAGCTACGGTCCTCTTCCCCAGCGGACAACAAATAGGTCGGAGAGATTTGTTGCTGAACGGATGGATGACTACGCAAACCCCGTGTCGATAACGTTGGAAGATGAATCCAAAGAGGTTAACGATTTGAACAATACAAAACATCGACGTCTGAAAGAAGGTGTTAGAAGCTCCATCGAAGACGAGGAATCGTCCTACGTTCTTGTTGCTAATTCGAAGCCGGTCGGATATGACTACCGTCCACGAAAATCTTTCACTTTCAAATACCACGGTTCAAAGTCCTTGATTCCATCTTCATCACATCGTTCCCCCACAAAAGGCTTTCCAAACCAAAAGTACTTGATGAAACCGGAGAAGCCTGTTCATCGGGATGCAGGCTACACCAAAGTCCACAAGGGCTCAGAACAGAGTCGTTCTCCGCCCCCACGCACACAGTCTAAAGCCTCGTTTCAGGAGTTGCCCCGTCCTCCGCATTCAGTGCTGTTAGACGACATGCAAGCCTCAAAAATGCGCAAGGCGTTGGAACGTGTTGACACCTCATTGAAGGATATTTTTGGATCGATCCATCAGGATTTGAAACACCTCGGGTCGTTTAGGTGTCATGACTCCCTTTGCGAAAGTCGACCTCGTCGAAAGTGGTTCCCTGACTTCGAGAATGCCCCCTGGGAACACTACTCAAATCCCCTGTCGGAGTCGTCGAGGTCACCCTCTTGCCCAGAGCTGAAGAGCGATAAGCCTGATCGAAGATGGGGCAAGGGTACACCATGTTGTCGTAAGTAGCCAAAGAAAGTCATAAAAATAGCTCCTTTTTTGTTTGTTCCTTCTCTTTTCCATCCCCGCCCACTTTTGCTGATTCGATTTAATTTGACCCTCCTCCTAACCTTTATTTGATCTTCGTTGATTTGACTCGTGTAATTTGATTTTGAATGAGCCAGCAAAGTTGTTGGTCTTTTGGCTTGAGTAGTGAGGTGTATGTGGAGATCTACACTACGTGGTGGGAAAGGCTCTATAGGTTGATGTTACTGAGTTGATTTCAACACTCCCTCAACCGAGTTTTTCTACCTGAGAGGTAAAGATCATCGAAGGATGGGCTCGTGCCGCAGCAGGGTGGGGCTTGATTATCACTTGCAGTCTTGAAGGTGAGGCCCATATTGGAGCCTCGTTTCGATGGGTCTCCTCTTTGGGGAAGAGGGGGATCACATGAGATTATATGAGCCGGGAAATTAGACCATCCGAAGGTTTCCGCTCCTCTTTGTTTGGCCGCGGCGATGTGAGGATGACTCATGCGGACATGTCCAAAACAAGCCCGTTACTACCTCTACTGCCCACATCTGCTGATAAGGTTGTAGTGGCTCTGAAACATCTGAAAGCCTTATTTGTCATGGATTCAAGTGGAGGTGTACTAACATACCACTAACTAAGTGCTTATTAACCTCTAAGGGGTCGACCTCCAGAGGTCGATGTCACTGAGTTGATTTCAACACGCTCCCGCAGCTAAGGTTTTCTACCTGCGGGACAGGGATCATCGAAGGGTGAGCTCGTGCTGCAGCGAGGTGGAGTCTGACTTGCACCTGCAGTCTTGAAGAAGAGATCCATTTTAAGGGGCTTTCTTTATTTGGAAGTGAAGGGAGGGAGGAGGATTATTAATTTGGGGATGTTATAGTTTAAGCCTGCATGTTTCGGCATTACTCTTCCCCTCCCCACAGAGATTAAATGAGCTCGGAGTACTAAACCATCCAAAGGCTCCCATGGCCGTATCATGTTCGTACTTCTTCCACTCCCCTTTGTCTGGCCGCCTCGATGTGAGGATGACTCACGCGGACATGTCCAAAACAGGATCGTGACTACGTCTTGACGGCCTGCATCTTATAAGGTCGTCGTGTTATAGACGCTTGCTAGCCCTGTAAATTCCCTCAATTCTTCGTGGATCCAAGTTGAGGTGTACCAACATACTACTAATTAGCTACTTATTAACCCTCGATCGTGTAGTTCCACAAACTGTCCAACCAATGGGGTGGCAACGGTTGTTGAATCAGCGCACAGATGCGCGGGTTGTAGCAGTCCCCTGATTGGTTCGTTTGGCATTGCAATTGGCACGTGCCGCGATTTGGTACGTGGCCCTAACCTGGCATCCACAACTTGCCCAGAAAGCCCGCTTGTCGTGGTGTTTATGCTACCCACGAAGGCGGCTACGAGAGTCCTACTTCTGGCGCACCGGGGCATAAACACCTCTATTGGTAATACCTTATGTCACCACCTTAAAAGGGGAGTGAAGGGAGGGAAACACAGGGCTGAATGTCCTCCCTCTCCCACTGCCTTTTTGCCATTCGAGGCCGCGAAAAAAACTTCTTACAGAAGAAAAAAAATGGATTAGAAAAAAAACACCTCCGCGCAACTTCAGGGTGTCAGCATTCTGACAATTCGTATTCTGCGACAACGTACAATGCGATTTGTTACGTTGTACTTCATCACCGACCTCTGAAGGTCTAAAACTGTGACCTAACAAAATGGGGTATTCACCACCGTCACGTGACTCCACGGTCCTGGCACCTGATTGGTTCAGCTGCCCTCTGCATCTAAATCATGCCAACCAATCATAGTGCAAGTCGCATCAAAGGCGGCTCAACTACACCACATGGAATTGATTTTATTTTTTTCTGCCACGGTTCTTAATTAAAAATGGTAAACAAAAGGCTGAAAATTTAAAATTACTGGCAAAATGGGGCTATTTAATGTGCCTCATAATTGGTTGGAGGCGCGAGGCGATTTTCCGGCATTTCTCTTGTTGGGTTGGCAAAGTGCGCATGTTGCTTTGGGTGATTTGAAGCCTCCTGATGAGCTAAGAGGATTTTTTGCAACTTCTGTAGAAGCAGGAATGAGAACTCTTTCCCTGAACGGCTTTGGCGAAACATATTCAAAGGCGTCTGAACCGGGTGTTGGCTTGATGTGGAAGGGTGGATCCAGGGCGTAGGATTTCGGTTCACAAAGAGGCCAGGGTCTTGTGGTCACCAGTTTAACTGGACGATACGATTTAGCCCGTGGAGGGAAACCGGACTGAAAAATAGTTTCCGCTATCCGAATGGCGTTTTTGACCACACATTTAGCTTCACATCGGGCAAGATCGTGGTAAGGCCATACAGTTATCCCGGAAGGACTGTCGAATTGCTGTTCTCCTTTGGCAATAATGTTGACTGTTCTTGGCTTTACTGGAGGCTCAGAATCACTAGAACTGCAGATTTGCATCTTCAGTGCAGGGAGTGGGGTTGAGGCGGGAGATTTCCACGGCTGATTAAAAAACGTGGATATCATGTGCCTGATTCGGGGCGATTGCTTTGTGGCTTTATGGAAGGATTTGTTTCGTTCTGACTTCCTGTCTCGACTTTATTATTCTATGCATCTTGGCTCTGGCTTTAGTTTCCGCCACCCAGAGCACGGATAGCTCGACTGGATTGCCTGTAAATGAGGCAACGGTTAGGTACTCCACCTTGGAACGAGTAGACTGATTGGACGGGGCTAAATTGGAGTTCAGTAAACACACCATTATTATTATCTCAGGGGTGGCTAACATTTATTCTAAAGCGTAAATTGTGGTCTCCAACGGCCAACAGCAACTATTCTACACCTTTTTATCCGCATTTTATTCCCGCATCACCTCCGCTCCATCTAACCCACAACCATCAATACCTCCTTTTATTCACCCTGGCTTTTTCCTTATTCCCGTACGAGGTGTTCACTACTAAAGGTTGCTAGGATCTATCCCGCTCCATGACGTCCGTTATAAGTAGATCTGAGCACCCAGTGTCTCAAGTAGCACCACTAAAGTAGCCTACTATTTCTCGAAGCAAGATAGAATAATGACCACATCTTAAAATACAAATTTAGTCCACCTCGTGGTGCATTTATGTAACAGATCTAGAAGCCCGCACTATGTAATTCTGCTGGCTTCAATTTTATTGGCCTTTGCGAGCAATTTACATGCACTAAAGTCCTCTATGCGATAGGCGACAATTAACATGGACAACCATTTTTCACGCTGTTAAAACACTCTACTTATAAAGACAAGTAAAGTGAATTTTATTTAACCACACGATCTGTGAGCTCCACATTCCTTAACGGTGCACGTGATCACAAAGTTAATTGATTTTGACATCGAGTGACGACAGATTTAAACTCTACTCCCGTCTTCTGGAAGAGATGTCAGTGTTTGAAATGGACCGACCCTTGTGTAACTCGCCCACTGGCGTCCAAAAGGAGGATCCCTGCCGGCCAAAAGCAGGAGGAGGAAACAATCCCTGCGATATGCAACGCCAACAGAGGTCTCAATGTATGCCGCAACAGCCTCAACAAATGAACTGCTACAATTCCAGGCAGTTCCAATCCTCCCCTTATGGCGGTGGTGTTCAATGCAGTCAAGATTATGGAAGACAACAAGCTTCTGCTGGCGGTGGAGTCTACTGCTACGGTGGACAGACGAATCCAGGCAATTTCTGTCAACCGCGACAGCAACAGTCACCAGGAAACTTCTATGGCGGGAACATGTACAGCAACCCGTGTCAACCACAGCAGCAACAAGGTGGAGGAGCATGCGCTCCGCCTCCTCCTCCACCTCCAAGTACCAATGTTACGTGTCCTCCTGATTACTGTGAGCCGAGGGATCCAACGAACACTGGTCCCATGGCTCTCGTCAATCTGACTCAGAACACAGCTGGTATGGGATTCCAGTCGTGTCAAAAGGGACCGAAGGGCATTGCGGACAGCAACCCTTGTTGGGGAATGGGCTCTGGGGGTCGGGCTGGGCAGAAACCTATTGCGGAACCTGATCTATCTGGTAACGTGGATGAAAAGGCAAGACAGAAAGCTGAACTGAGAATCAAGATGTTGATTCGTGATGTGCTAGGTCCGGAGCTCCAAAAGAAGGAGAAGGAGATCGAGGATAATGAGAAGGCCAATGAACAGCTCTTTGCTAACTACCGTACAGCGAGTGCTTTTAAAGACGGCTGTCTAAACTCCTCTGTGTTTCAGCGCAAACCCATTAGGAACTACGAGGTGTGCGAAGAGGATCTAGTTAAGCGGCTAAAGGGCATGAACTCGTGTGGGAAGGAGGCTTCATTATGTCCGAACTTTAAGGATAAGAAGCAGACTTTGCTGGATTCAATCTCGGAAAGTTATCAGTATCTTGATTCATACAAGAGAGCTCTGGAAAGGAGTAATGCTGCCTTAGCACCGAGCTGTCAACAACAAAATGCATCTTTCCTACAGACTACCCAGAGTTGGATCGACAATGGTTTATTTTCGCATGAAGAATTAGCCTGCCTCGTTTCTAAGGCCCAATCAGCACTGAATCGCTGCAAGCAATAAGGGATGTAAAATAGCCTACTTTTAAAATGCGAGTAGTCTTTTAATTTCCCGGCGCAGAACAAGCATCCAATCGGCGCTGACTGATTAATCCGCTTCCGCCTCCGCTTGCTTCCTCTGTAGATCCAATATCCACGATATTGAAACAATGCATAGCCTTCGAATGAACATCCAAAACAATATATCATTCGGAACTTACGACTTATCATTTGATGTGGTTGGAGTGGGCTTCAAAAAATTGGGGGGAAAAGGGTGACGGTTGAAACGAGATATCATTCGGTAATCTAGGTGATTTTTGGCGCTGACACATTGTGGCGGTAGCATCTCAACCATACAAAGTCAACGCTGTCTTCCCTTTTTCAAACGCTTCTTCAACGTTAGGCAGATATTCTGAATTTTTATCTTGGGTCCGTGTTACCCAATTCCAAGGCAATAAGTCTAACCCTAAACCGGTAGACCTTGGCAAGTCTCCGAGACTAGCTATAGTGCTACGATTGTGGCGTTCGTAAAATAAATCGCCACGATGAGCGAGCAACTCCTACCTTCATTTTACACCCAAGCAAGACAAACGTGTAGTAGCCACTGCGAACGGTTCAATGAACGTGAAATCGAAGTAGAAGGACAACCAAAACTGCGTCGAATAGTCTGTAGCTACCAAAACCTCGAATTCCGCTTAGTAGCAAGCAGCTAAGAAGATTACTAGGGTCGGGTAGATGGATAAAGTACCCTTGCACCCCATGAAGTCGTGGGCAACTCAGATGCACAATTCAGCAGTCTTGAGGTGGGTATCAAGTTAAAAGAATGAATTGATGTCAAGCACAGCATCATGAGGCTATATGAATAGGGCGCCTTACGACCAACACCTCCTGAGAGGAAAAGGAGTTAAAAAGCTGTTAAGTCAACTAGCATTAAAGCCTTTACTGACACGCTAATAGTAAAAATTGTTTTAAGAAAGAATTAAGATTGACCATCCATCGGGTAACCATAAAACTTGCAAAATCCATTCACCCATTAGCAATGTGATCTCAACTACGGGGTGCAAGTTATGCAAAACCACCGTTCATTACTGTTTCCAGCCTAATACCTCGGCGAAAAGAAAACGCAATTTTCAAACCCTCGCTATTATCGATCACGTCCAATCACGTGCCTCGCCGTCACTTGTTTGAGTTTGGCGGAAACGGGGGGCAGCACCAATGGATAACCGAGGACCGACAATATTCCGGGTTGAGAAGGCCTTCGATATGCGTCCAGGATATCAGCCGGCAGAAGCCACCCTCAGTGTCGTCTACAACACCACAAACACAAACAGCACAGAAAATTCAAGTCCCGAAGCCCAGGAGGCAATCGCGACAAGTCAGGTGCCACTGATAGACAATCCGGTCGATCCTGAAGGCTCACAAGAGAAGTCAGCCAAAGAGATGGGTCTTGAAACCCCATCAGCCTCAAATAAATCCTCGGCTGAAAAGGAATGCCTTAACAAGAGTTCTGCGTCTAGTGTGCACACAGATCAGTGTCAAGTCAATCAGGATAAACTAAATAAGCCTGATGAACCGTGTGAAGGGGTTCATAGCCAACGATCCTCCAACTCTCAGCCGCCACCACCACCTCCAGAAGAAGCGAAGTACACTAAAGAATGTCAACTCCAATCCAGCACAGATTCATTGTTAGAACGCTTTCGAATCCAATGCTCCCAGGCTCGACGTGATGATGAGATGATCTTCGACATAGGAGTCTATCGAGATCGCATCAATAGCACGTTCCCCGAAAATGAATATCCACCGTGTCGACTCTACACCATGGATAGAAGGAATGGAGCGATCAACATGGTGTTAGAGACCATGCATAGCATTGAGGCACATATAATGTGCGGTTACGTGAAGAATCAACACGACAAGTGCAAGTTACAGGAGATGCTACTCAAGGCGAGACAGATCATAGGTCCGAACAGACATACCTCGCTGAATTATGTTGAGACAAAGGAGATTATGAACCTGCTCTGCATGGCCAAGGGTTATGTGATAAATGGATGCGCAACAGAGTGCTGCATTAATCAATGCGGCCGCAGACCCAAATGTTGAGCAATGGTTGGTATCTTAGTTTAAACGAAAAAAAACACAAGAATGTGTTCACATAACTAATACAGATATATTACAAAAGAGGATTCAAGAGTTCTATTGACTGACGGGAGGAAAGGAAGGGGAGGCGTGCTAACATCTGATAGCCGTTCCAATAGCCATAAACATGCCAAAGGTTCCACCGCCTTGAATCATGCCTTTTCCAACAGTTTGAATGAGTTCACGACCCCGAAGACCATATCTGCAAAACTAAAAGATTAACTTCCACTAACCGTAGACAACTGAAACCACCGAATATGGCTCCGGTAGCCACTCCAACACAAAAGCCCATTAAGAAGCCCACTTTTACGCGCTGAAAACAGGAGGGCTGACCAGTTTGACCAAAAGTACTGCCACTGGGAACAGGCATTGGCTGAAAGATTAACATAAATCCAATTTTAGAACACGCAAACAAAAAACGAAAAAGACCACAAAAAGAACATGTGGGCTGGGAACAATTTATTAAGGATCGGATAAAAAAGAGGTGAGCAGCTAAAAGTGACCACAGTTACCCGCCAAAAAACCTGAAAAGACAAAAAAGTAAGAGAATCTGAAAAACCCACGTGAACATAAGGACAATAACTATTAGGTTCCAAATCCCAATGAAGAGTCGGAAGTAGCGGACATTGTAAACAAATTCCTTTATTCTAGAAGCTAAAAAAGGTGTAAGCACTTCGAAAATCTTGGCTACCAAAGCTTAAGGACTCGTCGTCAAATATGGGATCTGGTTTACTAGATATGCAATTGGCAATAAATTGACCTTACAAACTGAAATTCAAGACAGCAACCCCATTGAAGAAGAGAGTGCTAAGAAGGAGAATAAGAGGGAAGCAGTAAGACGTACCTCGCGACAATAATATCGGATAGCATGGAAAACCGCAAACGATAAACCCACCAAAACTCAAAAGCGCCGCTTCTGGCTAGGAAATACACAACAATCACTTTTATAATTTCATTTATAAAATCCATGCGTAAACCATTGCTGTCATTCGAATCACATTTGTAAATTAAACAACTCAGCAGAAAGCCCATGCCTAAAACCACTGCTCCCAGATTAATCAGTTTGATGCAAAATCAGGCAGGAGCATCATCAGCATCGATATGAACCGACATCTTTCAAGCAAAAAGGTCCCATTCAGTGTGCAGCAGCATAAGAAACCCTGACCAAAGCTTCGCTTTAAATTAACCATGCACATTTTGAATTATACCCGGAATTTACCAGGTTATGGTTATGGGAACATGCACCTCACTTGTTATCCTCAGCCTCGCATAAAGTGCCAGCGTCTGTTGCCAGTAACGAATAATCTTAACTTTTCAATATCGACTTGTTTCGACCCTGCTTTGATGTTGTTTATTTATTTATTCACGTGGATTTCCTAGACTTCTTTATACCCTATGCCATTCAGGTTTAATTTTTTACGCTTTAAGAATAATTGAATCACTCGGGCGTTAAAGCTATAGGTCTATTTAATCTCGGATTTTCATGTGTCACCTGCGCTTTCAATGCGCCGCAGTAATTTGTGTCTTTGTGAACGTTCTGCAGCATTCCCGTTTTGTGTGTACTTCCTTGCGTAAATGGCTTCAAAGGACGATGAATACGATTACCTTTTCAAAAGTAGGCTTGTTTTCTTCCATTTTTTATTAAGTGTGTTTTCCCAGTTGTGCTGATTGGTGACTCTGGTGTTGGAAAGAGTAATCTTCTTTCCAGGTTTACACGAAACGAGTTTAATCTGGAAAGCAAAACAACAATTGGTGTGGAGTTTGCTACTAGGTGATTTTTTACTTTTCATTTCACTTGGCTAGAAGTGTCAAAATTGATGATAAGGTTATCAAGGCTCAAATTTGGGACACTGCCGGTCAGGAGCGCTATCGTGCCATTACCTCCGCGTGCGTTCAAGTTTTGAAAAGCTATCGTGTTTTCATGTTCTATTAGCAGTTAACGCCTAAGCTTTTGCTTACCACTGCTTAGCTACTACCGTGGTGCCGTTGGGGCTCTTCTAGTCTACGATATTGCCAAATATTCCACCTACGAACACGTCCATGTCTGGCTGAAGGAATTAAAAGACAATGGTGACCGAAACATCGTGACAATGTTAGTAGGAAATAAATGCGATTTGCGTCATCTTCGCACCGTGCCAACTCAAGAAGCCAAGGCCTTTGCCGAAAGTGCCCAGCTCCACTTTATCGAAACGTCCGCATTGGACTCCACCAATGTTGACGAAGCCTATATCTACCTTCTGAAGCGTAAGGAGATCGCGCTATTCTCTATTGCTTTCAGTTTGAGTCTTTTTAACGTTTTCTTTCTGTGCAGAGATCACGAAACTCGTGGGATCCTCCAACGCCAATAGCGATAGCAACCTCCCGTTGGGTGGGCGCCCAACAATTCCGTTGCAGAACAGCAGTCAAGAGCCAAAGAAAGCCTGTTGTTCTGGATTTTAAAACCATTGCTCTCTTTCTTCTTTATGCTTTCATTGCCATCTTAGTGTGTGCAACCAAGCAAAGTTGAATCTTTTTTCCCCGAAGTCAGACTGGCTGTGTTTTTTGAACCTCCATTTCACTCTGTCTCTATACATATTGTTATCATCACCACTACTACTATTAACCCTATTTAAATGCCCTCTTGACTCGTGATTCTGACGCCTCTTCTCTCCACTCTGACTGAGTGAGTGTGTGTTAATAATAATCTGGTTACTAGGGTGTGATTTTGGTTGTCAGCTCATTTGTTTTGTGTGGAGGCGTGTCATTGGATCCAAAGTCGCTACTGTAGTCTACATTGGTAACCGGTGGTGATTCCCCGCATTTCTTCCCTTCTTTGTAGCGCTCTCTACTTTTGCCGGATCCATAGTCCTGCTAGCCCAAGCATACGCCGTTTGACGGAGGGCTATGCCCGGATAACACGGCTCTGAAGACTTCTTCTATGTCGTGCAGGATGCTTGGAGGGGCACGATCTTGCTGGTTCATTTGTAGAGAAGGTATCGCTATACCCGAAAATTGAAAGTTATCCCTTGCATCTGGACACAAGGAAAAATATTCTTGGGCTCATATTTGATTTCAAACATGAGGGAGCAGTGATAACAACATTTGAGGAGGATTTTCCTGTCCAAGACCCACTTTAGTTGGTTGTTGTTAAGGTAAGAAAGGCGATTTACCCTCTTCTGTGCCGAGGCCGACGTATTGTTGACTGCTGAACCGTCAGGTAGGTATTTGGTTTGATAAAATGAACAGTTTCGGAAAAATGACGTCAAACCAGTAACTCTCACACAAACCCTTTGTTCAGTTGGGTTGACGCCCTGGTAACTAATAACAACCATAACATGGGTAGGTAGAATGTTTCTCATGGCAGCAAAAAAGGAGTGGGAGGTTAGAGGCATGGATGCATGGAATGAAATTGGAGGTGCGTAGGTAATCAATGTGAAGGCATGTCTCCGCTCTTCCTCCAATGGCTTTCTCTGTTGGTGCTACAATCACTTCTGGACACTGGCTACGGCGACAAAAACAGGCGATGTCGAGGGGTGCATAGGTGGGCTGCACTGAAACCATCCACACAGGGCAGAAAGAACGATGACAACGTGCGATTGTGACAGGTCTCATCGTATCATATGTCGCCTCTGCCGGACGAAGTGAAGAAAAGTGGGGGGATCATGTCTTGGGAGACTGATCCCTTGAATGCTTCCTTCTATTAAATGAAAGATGGCGACTGGATTCGTACCGCTTTAAAAAGTTTCCACGCTAGAGACGAGACGGGAGGATAGAGCTTCTCTCCATCCTCTGTTGTTCCCTTATGCTTCCCTCCATTGATTGTCACCTTCCCCTGGCGGTTAGCTCTTAGTACCTGAAAAGGACTGCACAAGGTTAGTTGGTCGACTTGTGCGATAATGGATTGATGCATGAATTCAAATTGTATCGAGAGATGCTAGGATGGATGGGTGGTTAAGGCGGATGGAAGAAAGACTTCGGCACGCACGAATGGGTGGATGAACAGGTGGGTGATAGGTAGATGGATGGATAGGTGTAGGATTGAAACGGCCGAAATCTGAATGGTTGGATGGGTGCGAGGGGGATGAACGGCCAAAAGTTGTTAAAGTGGACAACTATAGGGATGCAAGAAAATCGTCAATCAATTAATCGCCGTCTGTGTTGAAGGGACTTCTCCAGTTCCTGGAAAAGTCGACAACTTCTTTTGCGAAGTTGTGACGCACTCTTTGCATCGCATTGAAGGAGATCGGTCATGAGTTCGCTCCAGTTAACAGAAGCGGCCAGGAAGACGATCAGGAGAGAAAATGCCTCAGGCCTGATAGCCACGTATTGGTAGATTTGGATCAGGAAGGTGGTAGCACTGCTTGGTAATGTGGCTTGAATAAACCAAACAAGAGAAGAAAGGTTAGGTAAAAGACAGTGACCTCTCAAAATGGGCACTACCCGTTCAAGAGGGGAGGTTGCATGGATTCGAGACCTCAGCGGTATTGGGAACGGAAATCAGGTTCCAGTCATCGCCTGTCGTTCGTCCACTCATCCATCCATCCACCCACCCACCCACCTATCTACCTACCTAAACTCTCATTATCCACGATCTCACCTTGAATATGTACACTTCTATGTACACACTTCTACCCTTTGAAGCATGCAATAAGGGAGATTGCTCAAAACTCGTTCAACTTTCGCCCACAACCCACCTACATAAATCCACGGCTGCGCACGCCCTGTACGAAAAGCGGTAAAATTTACATGCTTTTGAGCATTTTCCATGTAGAAGCCTCTCTCCGTACTTTAAGGCACCCTTTTGTCACTTCACTGCACTTATAGAGTAAGCCAACGAGAAAATGAGGTGGATCATGTATGGCAAGTAAGAACCTATTCCTTGAAACTACAACCAGCATTTACCACCTCTTCAACGATGGAACATAAATCCTCCGCTTTAATGCGCACAGGCCTAAGGGTAGATGTATCATGGGACGTGTTGACAATACTTGGTTATCCACTATTCGCTATTTCTCTGTCAGTGTTGATAGCAGTGTTCTACAGATGGTTTCGATGTGTCAATTTTTAAACATGATGTAAAACTTGCTAAAATTTGGCATGATTCCAATGACTTCTTCTATTTCGAGTCTCAGCGGCACCAACTATCCATGGGAAGCGTCTTTAGCGCGTACTAGAAAGCCGCTTTCGGGTTGATCTGATTTACTTTTAAGAACGCAATTAAGGCATAGGATCCATGCGATGGTTTTATTAGTCCTTAGAAGGCGTGGAAGAGAGTTGGCCGAGCGTCAAGTCGTCAATGCGGAGAAGTGGGAAAGGTCGAGTATGCAATTAACTTAGAAAAATGCACTAAAAATTAAAAATTAATTGCCAGAACACATGAGAAAAGGCAACAGCGAATCGAGTAGATATGAAGTGAGAACAAAACTGCCGCTCTTTGCTGCGTAACGATGACTAACGCGGCGAAGTAGTTCAATGGCTTGTATCGGTTTGTGACTCGATCGATAGAAATGTCGATTGTTGGGTATTCCCACACGGGCAATTTTCTTCATTTGTAACTGCAACAAGCAATGGACTTGGGGAAAGTTATCAAAATGATTACTAAAGGAATTATGGCAAGTTCTTCTATCATTTTCTTAAAATAATTATTCCTTTTAAAATTGAGTGGAAGATTAGCCATTATGCGGACATTAACTTGAATCACAGCATTTATTAACCAGTTCAAGATAGAAGGAAGGGTATCTAGGATGACCATTGTCGACAAATATCGTTTCTTCTTAGACGAAAGGATAGTATCCACTTGAGAACCATTTAATAAAACACTATAATACAGATGAATCTTTTGAGAAAGATAATGTTGGATGATGCACCCTTTGCAGTTTATTTTCTCTCTCTGGTTTCATAATTAAAAGGACCTGGGGAGTATGATGAGAGCCACATCAAACCTCTTCACTTTATTTCTCCCTGGAACCTAAATTCATTGTAGCTGAACATGGCCAGTAATACGTCTTTCTTGTGCATTGAAAGTATTTCATATCACCACTATTTCCTTGTCACCGCCTACCAGCTTGGATGAAAGTGTTTTCTAACAAAAATCGTTGAATCAGTTCATGATAGGAACCTAGAATTCCATTCAACATGCATTTTAGCTGGGCTCAGTTTGCACCACCGAGAGGTGGGATATTTGGAAGCCTTCCACAGTCACGTTGGCTTTGTTTACCAGAGTTGAACCCTTCTGAGAATTACAGGGAGTTTTTGAGTCGATTAAAATCACAGGTATGTCTGGGATACTCCCGGGGTTGATTTCTTTATGGCAATAATTTCGATACTAACCCTTCTAGTCTAAAACACTTCTTTTCATCAGATAATTGACGTATTTTGAATAGTGAATTAATTTAAGAACACTATAGCACCGATTTCGGTCTCATATGATATGCTAAAGAGTAGCTTGACCTTGAGGTAGCATGAGATGATCTGTGTATTTGGCATCTGCTATGTTGTGTGGTTCACATGCCATACATTGAAGGCGTCTTAATGCCTACAGTCATTCATAAATCCATTTTTGCATTCTCATGCCATCATGACACATAGTCTGATTTATGAGATTATAAATATGTTGTGTTTGCTTCCTTTTTACGTAAATATAAAGGCACTGAACGACTTGAATTATGTGACCGGGGTTGTGTACCTTATAGATTGGGAGGTAGTGATGTGGTGGATTGAATACCCATCTCCGTCATAGTTGGGATATTGTTCCTCTGACATTCCCACACAAACATAAAATGCATTAAAACCTCCCCCTCCCTCACAGGCTCTGAACAAGGATGTCAATCAGAGGATGAAATTGCATCATAGGGAGGAGATTGTATGTATATACTCTTTAAACCTCTCATGGACTTTGATGAGTGCCCCATGTGGATGGGATTTCCATTAGAAGGCGATAAGCCGATAAATGGATGGTATTTCACAGCGAGTCAACTCATTATGTTAGTAAATTCCCTCAAGACAATCGCAGGTTATTAATAAACCCTTTTTTCGGAAAAACTCCTTAACCCTGACGGATTATTTTTCTTCTTTTAATCAATTTAGTAATGATTTATATCAGGCCATCCCGTTTCGTCATCCTGTTGCTCCATCCTCTCGAATCTTCACCGATCCGATCAAACTATTCAAATAACTTCCAACTATTTTAAGCCCCCTCCTCCCACTTCTACTAAGAATTAATTTCACGACTTGCATAGGATAGCTTACACCTACAAGTTTATAGGACGGCTTTTCAAAAGGTGTTCTACTTAAGACCTTGGCGATTGAAATAACAAAATTGCATCATTGATAAAACCATAAAATGATTCTGCTTTGAAGTGTCATTTGTTTTACAATGCTCCAGTACAGTTGCTATTGCATTAGCAAGTCCAAGTGCCTTTCTCCGTCTCACCGTACTGCCAATTCCAACTACCGCCCACATGGGTAGAGAAACCAAAACCACGCAGATGGGAATACTTTTCGCCTCAAAGGTCAATGTGAACTTTTAACCCAAGTCATTTGTTGCTTGGTGAGATATTCTTGCGCAATTTACAAGTCAGCTTAGTGCATACGGTCCAAACGGTGATTGTTCACCAATCAAATCGGGCCAAACACCAGTACTTACAACGAGGGTACACTTATATGCATTGAGTGGTATATCGGTTAAAGCCCAATTTTATTGAAAAAGTCAACGACTTTTAATGTTTATGAGCAACTAATCGTGCAATTACATAAACAGTTGCTGTTTAAAAAATCAAATTTTTTAGCCAATTTAACCACAATTTGCCATTAGTTGTCATGGAACTGGATAACCGAGACCCAAATATGGTGGAAAACACGCTTTTAGTCATGTCACGCCTTTTTTGGCACACTAACGCATTAAATAGATGCTGATTCGTGAGTTGACTCTTGCGTAGCCTTCAAAAGGTCTCCAGTTGTGAAACACTGACTGCTTTGCATCCGATTTTGGCTACGCCTTCGGTCAAGGTAACAATAAAATGCGCTTGTGTTAAAAGCCAGCCTTCTACTATGACCGCACAAGCAAAAAGTGGACCCCAGCACCGCCTCAATTTTCTTTTTTTCAGCGTGGAGTCAGCTGCTATGGTTTTTGCGACCGATGCTTAGACCGAGGTTGGTATAGCTTCAATTAGACCGTCTACAACCCCAATCAATGCTACCGTCATCAGGCAGATGACTAACGCTACGTGCGTAGCTGCCATTGCGGCTGATCAGATGTGGAGATTAACGAGTTTCGATAGCGTTGTTTTTTCACTGTCAAAATGCCCTGTTCTTCAAGAAAGCGTCACTGATATAATGGAATTGGGGCTATTCGTTGGAAGCCTAGACACTAGCATTTGTGAGGCTCTATCCAATAGGATTGAGCTATGATGGTCCTTGTAACACCTTGCAACTTGGTCCAAACTTCTGTGGCATGGAGTTCAGAGAGTAGACCTAGAGGTCTTCCCCGGGTGTCTGCACTAGGACTGCTCTCAGATTACAAGACGTTAGCCCCCTCCAGCCCTCTCTGTAGTCAATTTAATGTCTGCTACCCCTTCAGAGCCGTTCAAAAGTGGTGGAATCTGCGCTGACCTAATCTCTTGACAAGAAGATGATCACATTGATTAATGCCGCTAAGAAAACTTGTTATTACAAGTCCAGCACAGTGTGACTGGTAATGCAGCAACATTCGGCTCAACCTTTAGACCTGGAAAATTTCCGCGTTCAAGAAAGATGTTATTAGAGCTGATATTCAAGGAATCACTCCGACATAGCGCAATGTGTACTGCATCGAGCTTAATAGGCAAACTAGAACCGAATAAAGCGCATTTAACAAAGCTGTACGATCGAAAATAATTTCTATCTTGAAATAACACCCATAAATACTTCAAAACGTCAATAATGATGCAGGGAAGAGGCAATATTCAGCAGAAAGATGCGGGATGAATGTGTGAAAACATCCAACATACCTTAACTGCAATAACCTCAACCAGATGACTGTAAAAAAACAGAGTTAAGGCTGCAAAGTAAAACTCAAACAAAATACTAACACAAAACTATGGTTCTTGATAACAAATATTGTGATCGAAACTATGTCATGATACAAAAGTTACTAGCTTATTCATTCAGGTTTACTATTGCGCAAAACTTGGCTGTAAAATATGCTAAGTTTAATATGTAGTATGCGAGCATAAGCAGGACCGTATTTTCTTATTTTTACAAGGCATTTTATTTCAAGGTCGAAGTTGGACCCATTGGGGATTGATTTGCTGCCGCGCCACTTAAATATACCTTTCCCACGGTTTGTGAAATGAGCGGGAAGCCGCATAATAATGCAAATCCTCGTAAATTTAAGGAGAAAATAGAGCTTCTTCGTCAAAAGGAGGCTCAACTGACTGCAAACTTTATGGAGGTTATGCGAGGAATCCCTACGCTCACACGAGTGTGTTCATTCATTTAAACTGATTGTTTTTTAGAACGTAATACCCTACCCAGGCTTACCCAACAAAGAGCTTCAACAGTCCGGCAGCTATTTTTCAACTTCAAGGCTTTCATTGGATCCTGCCAAGTCCTCAGGATATACTCGTCGGAAGGTTGATTCTGGTGACTATCAGTATGCTCTAGAGTCGGGCACAGGCACTGTAAGGGCCATTCACAGCTAAAAAGTTAAGGTTTTTCCATAATTTCATTAGAAACTGGGGATTTTTGTTGGTATTTTGGTCTGAGTTGTTCGTTTGTCGTCCTCCGTCATTTTTTACGGGAGGATTTTTTTCAAAAATAAGTATTAGGCCCTACGGAATATTTTGGCAAAAGTGGGTTATCGTAGGCTGGATCTCTATATTGGGTACTTCTTGTTTCTTGAAAAGTGCCCTACCTTCCTCTGGGTGATCTACTTGTTAAAACAACTCCAAGTAAGTTCGATACCGCCTCCAGCGGTTAGCGCGTTAAACGTTTTCGCGTGCTCTCGGCAGACATCCTTGTACTCTCATTCCTTTTTCTCATATTTTTCTGTCCTAGGGATCGTCTCATGATCATTTCGGATGGCATTAGGATAGTGCACCCTTGGTCGTCATTAGCATTGTTTTTATTACCACATGCCACTATCGATTATTTTGTTGGTTACGTCTACCCCACCCATTCACCCTTTATCCATGCCTGCCTGTTTCGCTCCCTCGCCTTTATCCTTTCCACTCCATTGCGTAGCCCCACTCTTGCACATATTAGCGTCTAATGGGCGGACAGACAGACGGGTGGGTAGACAGATATTCAGACAGCTAGCCAGCCAGTCGCATAAAACCCCGCGCGTTTTCTACGCTACGCGCTACGCCTGTCTGTTTCTCGCTCAGCACAAGCGCACACAAACATAAAATAGCTCATGTGATATCGCTAGATAGCTGGATTGGCTCGCCTGCCTGCGGTGTCGTTTGTGCATGGGGCTACGGATTCCGCGAAAACATTTTGGGCTCTGCGCATCGCATGCTGGATACTTCATCCACCTTCCTTCCTGTGTGCTGGTGGTTCATTTTTTTGCTGGTGTTGGGTTGAGGCAAGGAGGTGTGATCTTTTATTTTTCCTTTGCTCACGTACAAGCACAGTGACAAGTGCATGCGACACCTTAGATTTGATCGGATAAGATGGAGTGAGGTTGGAGGCTATTTAGTGACGGTGCTGATCGGATGCAGATCCGACCTTATCTGGTGGTGGGCTCATTCTTGTGCTTCTGCTTAAGTACATAGAAAGTAGGTATAATTACTGAGGTGAATTTGCTCTTTTCATCTTTAGTTCGGCTTTGAGAGAGCATTGAGTTCTCAAAGGCAGGAAGATGATATGGTTATAGGATCTCTTTTTTTGGGGTTTGGATAGGGTGGCCCTCTTGATTGATCTATTTGTTAATTTCGTTGAATGGCTATTGTGTAGGTAAAGATGTGGGACTTTGCGATCTATTGCTGGATGTTCTAAGAATCATCTCGAGTTTTTTCGATTCTAGAGGAGGAGGTGCGTCTCTTTGAGGTTTTAAGTAATTTGGGGAAAGTTAGACTGTCTTATAGTCCTCATTATCCGTGAAGTAAATGAGTGCATCGTGAATTGGAATGGTTCGGTTCACTTAGGACCTGGTGAAATGTAGTTAGAGGTCAAATTAAATGTCTTCGCAATCACTCCTGACATTAGTGAAAGATATGGGGGGGCAGCGAAGATGGGTTTTTTAACATTAAGGAAGTCCTTTTTGCAGTTCAAATTGGTGTAAAATTTCGCCGAAGATTGACAGCAGTCTTCGCAGTTGAGCTTCAGGAGGGGTACTAGTTTGACCTTTGGCTTTTAATAATCGCCAGTCTTCATTGATAAAAACGACTGGTATTCTTTTTTTGCTAAAGTGGGGTATTTATCAGCAAACATTTTTTTTAAACGCTTTACTTATTTATGTATTTAAAAGCCATTTTTTTCCTCATCGGTGTGTCGAGGCGTATTGACTAAGCGTAACGAGCAAGATCGAGTTTTATGAGATCTCGTCTCTGCTTTCTATTTTGATGAATTTTGAGCGCATAAAACAGTTGTTTATTGTTCTCCGTTGTCGTATTTACGGAATTGCGTCGGGTGACAGCAGCCTCCTCTGGTGTTTTGATTTCTTATAGTGCTGGGACTAGATCGTTACATTCGTAAGTCATGAATCTAAATCTTGACAACCAGCTGGTCATTTCATCTGTCATTCGATTTCAAGGTAACTTAGAGTCTATGCCATTGTCCAAATAAAAAATTGGAAAACCTTTGTCAGACCTTGATTTCCGCCTCCTGCACATTGCCTTGGAGCTCACGTCAACCACTGATTGTCTTCAGGCCCATACGGAAAAGATATTAGCTGAGGTACCTTCGCAAATACTTTGCTTAGGATCCGGGCATGATTTAACTTTGGTGGTTTCTCATTTATTTTTGCGGAGGAACGCCTTTTCTCATGGGTCTTGTCGCGTTTTGATGAGATTATCTGCCCTTGGATTCCGGACCAAGCGTAGGAAAAGAATGGAAGGTGTCTCGGAAGAAAAGGCGTTCCTTCGTTCTGGGGTTGGTTTTGTTTTTTTAAATGACTGCCAGTACCTTCAATGCGGCCATGGTTACTGTTAAATACCCTTTGAATGTGTACAGATGAACCTTCTTTGTTATAGAAGCGCATTTTAGTACTCAGAACTGTTACGCATTGGCCAAATAAATCACTAAGAATGTTTGTTTTTGAGGGATAGGACTGGCGCTGAGTTATTAAACATCTCTAGGTTTTTCTTCTTCTATGGGGCTTCTTTGATATCCTTGGACTTCGAAGTATTATCAGAGTGAGTTACTTCCCTGCACTTGAACCATCACTTCGAAAATGAGAATGCTTTGAACTAATCAAAAGTCGTCAGGCTTTTTTTCGGAAATCACCGACCTTTGTACGTAATGGATGATAAGGAGATGGTCTAGCCGATTGAGGCGAAGTCACTAGGTTAGTCTTTGGAATCTTATGGTTATGTCCGCAAATTTTATGGGCCAGCATCTCCTAAAATGCTTTTCTTTGGTGCATCTATCTCAATTTATGCCTTGTTGGGAAGAAAGTGTTTCATTCCTTTTCTATAGTTGATAGACTTGATGATGTGTTGATGATTTTTCGTCGGTAAAACACCTACACCAAGTGCTTTCATTGAGTAGACCTTTTCGGTAACAACTGACAGCTGCTTAAGAGGTGCAGCAGGGACTGATTTCTGCGTGGCAATTTTTTTCACGTGATGCTATCTAGAAAGTAAAGCAAAATGTCTTAATTTGATACTTTTATCTTTGAATGTTTGGCTCAAGGATCCCCTCTGAAGATGCTTATTCTTCAAGGTTTGAAACCTGCTTGTTTTCTTCGAATCTAGGTGGCAAATGCGCAGAATCTCCAGAAACCGCAATTAATGAAGCCAACCCTTCAATTGACCTAGGCTACATTAAGCACTTCTGATGCACCAAGGCGCCTCTTACATGCAGGCGTTCGAATCCCCTACCGCGCGAATCTTGTGTTGCTTGTCTTTCAGCAACTTTTGCGAGAGACTTCAACTTGTCAAATTTGATGTTTTTTTTTGGATAAATGCTTTAACTTTATTGTCTGAGTAACCAATTCATCGTGCCTAACCGCATACATTGAATTGAATAGCTAGGTGTGCGTTCCTCCACCCGCTCATCCATAACTCTTCCCTCCATTTCTATTCGTCTAGAAGTGTGTAGTATGATTTGATGTTTACTAAACTTGACGCAGCGCACAGTACTCGACATTTTTACCGATATTCGTTTGGCTCGAGCCTTTTTGTGCGATTTTTAATGCCAGTGGTGCTACCAAACCAGCTCGTCATGTAAAAGACCCAAATTAACACCAGGATGAGAGATAGTGTGGAGCTGAAAGAGCCTTCACCTCCATCCGTTCTGCATCAATTCATTCCTCTAACCATCTACCCATCAATCGGTCCACATCAGTTCCGTTTGTTATTCCTGGTTCCACTCCTGATTCCATTGGGATATTTCAAAGGCTAATATTCCAAAGGCGGGCCTCTTGTTTTGTTTCATAAAACAAAAGCTTTCCATGAATTGATTGAAGCATACTTTTCAAATCTTGGGGCTGAAGAGCCACTGCTTTTTTTAAAATTTATGTGTAGTTCAGCTCTACCACGCGCACTTTTCAATCCCATCCTAGTTCCATCCGCTTACTCGCTTACTCCGAATCATCCACAACATTTGCTTTTTTTACCAAGATCGCTATGAACAGTAGAGTTCGCTTTACATAACACTACGTACTTAATGGTGATCATATGACTGGCATAAGTAGTTTAAGTGTTTACCTGTTGCAATGGTAACGCGTACGAATAAAGTTTATCGCATTTCTGTCTGTTTGCATGCCTACCCCCGTACCCTTTCCCCTTGCAGCCAAATCGTGGTCCATACAACAGTGGAGGCGGCGGTGGCGGTGAGAGTCAAACTCCTCGGGTGGACGGGGTGGAATTGCAATCACAGCAGCGACCACCGCCACCATCGCAGTCTCAATCACGGAAAGTGGAGACGAAGGTGGCGGCAGCGGATCTGCTTCAGACGTCTGCAGAGTCAGGGAAGCCTGGGTGAGGGGTTCAGCCACCCTTTCATTCGAAAGTCATATTTATATTTTAATTTCAGGTTCATTCATCTTTCTGGGTTTAGTTCTATCTAGGTCGTTAATCAACTCTCTTTTTCCTCCTTTAGTCTCCCCTCCCACATCTCCCCTCTTCATGCTACGCAAACATCCTCTCCCTCCGCTTACCAACCAAATCTCGTGCCAATTTCCGTCTCCCCTCACTCTCCACAATTCTTCGCTGACTCGAACACCCCTCCAAATCGTCAACACCATCCGCAGTTCCATCAACCACCACCGCTACCACCACCTCCACCACTATTAGGCCCACCGGAGGTGGCCTCCCAGCAACCGTCGCGAGGATACGCTTGTCAGTCGGCTTGGGGCCTCCCTGGAAGTCAGGATTGTGGTAGTGAACCGGTGGGGAATGCCTTGAATAATTCTTCCACGGCAACGTCGATGATTGGCGACATGAGTTTGGTGGAATACCGGAGGTGAGTAGCGAGACGCTGGACTTTTGTTAAGAGGTTCCAGAACAGCCAGAAGGGCTAGTTAAATGGTCTTCAAACATTCAGTCATCTACCCTGGACTATTAATGCATCCTCTAAAGCGGAGAGTATTGTCAAATCCTTCAATTTCATCCAGTTTTGACAGTTGATCTTCTGGGAGATTTCGATTCTTTTGAGACAGATTTCACTGCGTTAGTGGTCCTCGTTTAAGACCCTGGAAATATCGAACAGCTGATGTAGTTGCGTAGGTGAAGGCATTCATAGTCTCTAAAAGTTAGAAAGGTTTGATCAGATTTCATGAGTTACTGCCGTGAAAGGTGTTTACCCAAGATTGATGCGACCTTGACAAACCTTCCATTATAATTCTCCAAATACATCCGATGTCCTCCTTCTAAAATGTTTTAGCACAGTCTTGCTAACGAAACCCAAAACAGCTTTATTGCTAGTTTGCAAAGAGACGAGACATGCTCACAATCCATGAATTCAAGCCCCACTTCTCATTTTCTTGAGGACCTACTCGGACTCATGCATTCCCAGCAGTTTTCCCGATGCCCCCGATCATTCCCGATGCTTTCCACCACACCAACAATATCACCGTCAGCAGAACCAGCCACTACCACCACCACCACAGCTATTCCCACCGCCGCTACAGCAGCAGCGGCAGCAACAGCGAACCCTTCCACCAGTGGACGAACTCACTTTCCCTCGATGCCAAAATACGAACAGCAACACCACCTCAAACACCTCTCACGCATCATGCTTCAATGGAAGTCCCCTCTCTTCCCGCTGTCGTCATCAATCATCCACCACTGTTTCTCAGCAACCGTTTCGACGGCTACAGTCGGACTACCATAGCATGCGAAATATTCCACAGCGCTACGCACCGGTGCATCACCACCATCATAACCCTCAACAGACGGCGACGCCCGTGCAGCCTCTGGTGATGCAACCTCCCGCAGGTGGAGAGGGATATGCTTCAGGTTCTATACCACTTCCCTATCAGACTTGGAATCTGAATGGTAGTGGTGATGGTGGTGGTTCGGTGTCTGCCTGTGATCTGCCGTCATCTTCGTCCGCGTTGAGGTTGAAAAGGTAAGTTGGATTTGTAATTATTGCTGTAGAAAAGGCTTTGTAGTAGTATTGGAGACGTTTTTTTGCTGGAGGTAGGTGCGTGGCTTTATGGAGTCGAGTGTCTTTGAGGTGATTTGGGTCCGCTATCAGTCTTTCGACGCATTCTGGTCGTTGATTCACAGCCATTGGTAGAAATATACTGTCTGAGGAGCGCTGGAATACTGGGAAACTTTTGGCCATGGCTAGGCATGGAATTCTAAGATCTACTTACTTCGTCATCAAATTGAAGAGTTGAAATGGGGTTTGAATACCATTCTTGCACTGTCAGGATAGTTTTCAGACCCTTTGTGAACGTGGCAAAGGATGGTAGGTGTTGAAATGCATCGACGGTTAGATACTGGATTTGGTTGTTTTCTGATAACCCTGAAAGCTTGGGAGTTCGGACCGTGTTGTGGATCTTGGGGTGGTTATGGACTCCTAGATCCATTTCAGATGCTGCAATGGAGTTTGACTACCGTTCCACCTCAACTCCAAGGTGAGAAGTAGGGGCGTGAGTAATGGATTGGTTTTGGGTACCGTGAATGCCTCTAGCTGGTGTTTAGATGTCCATCAGTATTAGAGCTGGGCGCCCTCTAGAGTTCTTGGTAATGTCTTGCTAAGTACAGGCGTGACATTTGGTAGATGTAATCGAGACCTAGTCTCCGTAGACGGACGCCAAATTTCGTCGATGAGTTGGTGTGGGGTCTAGATGAGTTCATTTTACATGATGAAACAGGGATGAAGGCTTCACTTTCTAGCTGAAATATTTCATACTACTCTGAAGGACCTTTCGTTGCCGTCAGCCTTAAAAATTCACGTGCTGACATTCTCACACACACGTACCAGACTGTGCGCCATCGCCTCCCTTGTGGCGTTTAACGTCTTAATTGGGCACGCAGGCACATGTGACTCACCTCCTCCCACCTCCCCACCGTCATTATCACAATCCAGACCAGACACACAACTAAATAATACTATAACATGAGGCGCCTCGTCAGCCTTGAAGGTGAGGTGACTAAGAGCATACACACTTTGAGTGACTATGCTCGTCTGTTGAAGACGTCAGCTTATCCTAAAAGTAGCTGTAGCGTTGTCATCCATAGCTCTGCAGCTCATTTATGAGACGTGAATCCGTCCATTTTACCTTCATTCACACACCCTCGATCTCCCCAGGTTTCCTGTTAAGAGATTAGCTATCCCTGCATCATTTCTCCTTTTGCCTTCCTATATTTGCAGATTTATTGCCTCTATGTTCCCTCTGATCACCTTTGTCGGTAAAATGGGGATGTTGTAAGAATCGGTGCAATTTTTGCCTCTTGGAAAAATTGAGCTCCATCCCTCTAGAACCAACTGATGGTGTAGTGGTTTCAATTATCGTTTTCTCTAAAGGTGTGAAATTTGAATTTTACACCTTTAGTTTCACATAGCCGAGCTCATTACTGACGATGCAATTTCCAAATGCTGAGTCCGCTTGCGTTGGATTAGCAACCCCAACTTTGGCATTGCTTTCCAGTCCTCCTGCTTACACTTTGCAGGTTCAATGTCTACAGTGAATACCGGCCAAAGCCACCGCCGCTACAACTCCTTCCTCAAGCATCACAGGTGAGTTCATCGTCATTTCTCTCGCGTTCACTGATTTTCACATCCAGCCGCATGTCTTGAAATGGAACGACGGCTACGGTATTGAACCGAAAATTGCCCTCATAAGGAGACCAATCAACGGTCTGGGCGTCAAGGTCAATGCGTTCGCTAAGGACTGATTGGTCAATGCGAGCCTGTCCACGCTGTGTTTGTTTGTCTTTATTGTCGGCCTTGAATGTGTGCTTGCTGGTTGTTGGTTCTTTTTATGGGGATGTTTAGAAGCCCAGAGCTTTCAATTCTGCGTGAGGCTATAAATAGGCCTACCGTAATGAAAGAACAAAGACAGAAGGATGATTTATTAAGGTCCTTCATCCCGGCACCTTCCTAGATGCTATAAACTTTTACACATCAGTCTTAGCATCAAGAACGGCAATAGCTAATGGGTTTGTTGAAATCACTCATACACCCTTCTGGGAGCCAGGGAAGAATAATATGCAATGCAGTGATAGATTTTGATGAGCTGTCTCCTATGTGATCAACGTTGAGGGGGTGAGGGTTCAGCTGAGTAGCATCGAGCTAAAGGGTAGATTGGATTTATGGGTTCTAGATCTGCAAGGGCAAGCTTTCTCATTGAGATAGGATCTTTCAGGCTAAACAGACAGGGGCTGGCGTTTATTGAATTTGAGCGATATCATTAGGTTTTTAGCGCCAAAATCTAGATTCATTTTACGCGGAACTGGACCATAACAAAATGGGAATGAGTTAATGAGAACTAAACCCATTCTCAAGCCCGACCAGACGCTTTTTTTTTCTCACCACAGCTACTTTCAACTCACCCACATTGTTTGTCGCCACTAGTTTTATCTATGCCCGATGTAGCATGTGGTTAGCCTATGTGTGTAACGGTTAGAGTCACCCATCAGATGGGACTTTGCAACAAAACTGATGACCAACGTATTGTGCATCCCGTGTCCAGATACCTACCTATCGATTCCGTATCCATCCATCTCGTGTCCTTTTAAAGTCAACTTTCTGTATTAGGGACCCCGTAATAGTTAACGGTGATTTTATGAACCACTATGTAGGCGGGCGCGCAGACCCTCTAGATCTTTCAACGGAAGCAGTTGCAGGGCGTCAGAATAGGGTCCCTCATTGTCGACAAAGGTGACTAGGCTATGGGTGTAGCATGTGCATGTCACGTTGTTATTTACAAGTTTGAATAACTTAGAACTTGTAATGCTCGGTGGGGCATTTTCACTGGTATTGACGAATCAGAAGAAATTAAAGAGAGCTATAAAATCTATTGGGGTGTTGCAAAGCAGATGCGACAAGGTTTTCCTGAGGATGTGGCTACCCTAGCAGAGAACCCTTTACACCGGAAACCGAGGAATCAAGGGTGTGAGCAGTCATTGTTTGTCTTTTAGTATTGCGCGTGAGTGCTTGTCTTTCGAGTCCACTACTTTTGAAGTTTTGTATGAGTGGGTGCGACCGAATGGCCGAGGATTGCGGCCGGAATGTGTGTAATCATTGAGGCCCCAAATCTGCTTCCACTGTGTTTGGTTGGAATGTAAAGGTACACTGTCGTCTTGTGGGTTTAGAAAATGATAGATCTATTAGTCGGACGGATGTGTGCTACACTTCGATCTCGAAGAATGCGGAAAAATCCTTGAAAATGACTAAGTAAGGCAGACTGCGTTCCACAGAAATTTCAAGACCAGAAGTCATTCAGTTATCTGCAAATCAAATTATTTTCCCTTAATGATAGTTCGAAGGCCGTTTGAGTCTTCGATTCGACCTCCTTCCTCTCTAGATGTCGACGGCAATGGGCTACGAAAACCACTCCGCAAGGTCTGGTGCCAGTAGCAGCAGTAGTGATGGTGGTGGGTATTTCGACGCCTCCGCGGCTGACTCTCTTGCTTACCATCAACTACAGTCTTCGTGTGCTCCTTCTATGCTGAGCTCTGCGGCCGCCACCACTGCCAGTAACAACGGCGGCGGCTCCATGGCAATATCCTCCTCCACACCCCTCACTCAACCCCTCGATATTAGTGTCCTCGACAGTGACGCTTTTCGTGAGTTTGTTGGAGCTTTCTTTTAAATTCCTTTCAGGAATTAGTCAACTTTCCACCTAAAAGTCTATTGAAATCAAGCCCTCCACACCGAGATAAATCGATGACAAACAAAATCTGGGATTGTTTTGACAATGGTCGTGTCACTCATTCCTATATGGCATCGTTCGACCCGGTTCATTTTTCGCATCAGATTCATCTTAATTTTGATTGTCTTCGCACTAAATGCAACCTTTGAAAACTGGTTTGTTTGAGGCATAAAGCTAGGCTTCGAGATGCGGTAAAGTGTGAATTTTGTGGTTTTTTGGTGCCTATTTGTGTGTTCCGTGTGTAAAGCACAGAACTTTCTTGGAGAACTGGAACTTCGACGGCCAGCAAATACCTGACAAAGCAACTAACTTTTAACGTCATTCGCCAGCCAACTATTCATCAATTGATTTACGTGAAAAAGCCGAGCTGAAGGTCACGTGATCGATGTCAGCTAACCTTTCACAATAAGTCAAGCTCCACCCCATCGCTGGTTGGTTGATTACCTGCCGCTGGTTGGCTGATCGAAACCACATGTATCAAGCGTAAATTTTCACATCGAACAGTCGCAAATTCCAGCCTCCTACAAGCAACATCCAATTTTTTGAAAATTTCTGTATGAAGTCTATGAAGCATTTTTTTGCAGAAATGATCATTCCCACGTTTTTTTTCTATATTCACAAGAAACCGATTTTGTTTTGTTCCTCCGGACGTTCACTTATCCTTTTTTTTTCCGATTTTTCAACATTTTAGCACCAAGTAACATTTTCTTCTCGAGGTCACTTTGGTTGGGCTGGGAGTTGGAGAAAAATGGAGTGCACAAACACAACTGACTGTCCATTTCTGCCCCAGTTAACGCTTTTAAGCTTTTAATAGCCGACTAACTGTTATTGTTGTGAGAAAAAAAATAACTAAAAGCTCTTGGTGATAACTCATGCTTCCTTTGAATTCACCCCAATCCTTTCAAACTTCAACGGGTTCATTGTAAGTCAGCTTGCGTTATAATCGGCCTCCAAAGGAGGTTATCTTTTTGTTAATCAGGCTTCAGTTTTTTTCCACCTCTCTGGTTGCTATTATACTTATAAATAGGAAATTACAACACTTTTCGGTAGCAATCTCTGATCCCTCAAACGATCACATTTTGATTTAGTGTTTAAAAAAATTGAAAACTGGTTTTAGAATTGCCTCGAGTCGTCGTTTTTCTTCATCGCCTTTGGCCTGGCGGCGAGCCCGCACCACACCCCAATGGTGATTTACTCGGCGATTTGAGAGAGTTCGATGTGTGGGTGGATGTTTTTATCTCCGCACTTGTCAATCTCAAAAGCAACTACTTTGAGTCTGCGATCGTTTTTCTTCTCTCTTGCTTTTTCTTTCCGACAGTTTGGCGCAGAAGAAAATGCGGTTAAGCTCCCCTTTGTGCATCCTTTCGGGAGAGGCACTGAAGAGAGCGGTTTTTTGCTTGCAAGTTTGTGTGAGATTATTTTTTTTTCCATATTGGATCTGACTATTCTAACGTCTCACACAGCACGATAACTTATGCAGTTTCTACGTCTTGGTTGAGGAGAAAAGCTTAAGTGCTCTCGAGGCGACGAATTTGTTTTGGGGTTTTTCAACCGCCAGGCAGTCTTTCTTGCCGTCACTTTCAATTCTTTATATTGTCGGGGGTCAGCAGGCGTTTTTGGCCTTAGAAACTTGTTGTCAACGACCTGGAGATGACTGTCCTACAAGAGAACTGTCAGCATGACCTTTATTTTGGGTCATTCTGGTAACCTTCACACCAGCTTGGAATTGGAATTTTTCCCTCACCCCAAAATTATGTCTTTTCTTCAGCAGGTTTCAATACCCTTTTTTCCGACGTCAATGTAGTTTTGAACCAACTGGAGGTTTTTTGGAGTAAAGAAGCCTTTTTTCGCTTTCTTGCTCCTCACAAGCAAATTTCCTCCGTACTAGACTACATTTATGGAGGAAAGGCTTCCTATCTCTGTGGAAACAGAATCCATTTGCCAAGTCAGTGGTAAACCCTCAAATGCTTTCCATCCTTTTGGGATAAAAATGGATTTTCCTGAATGGAGTCGTCAAAATTGAGGACACTGGCCCTGATAGAGGACGAGTTGCGTCTACCTGATCACAAGGCGGTCTTGATAATGCCCCACCTAGTCAACTTTTACGTAGTGGCGATGAGACAACACTTGGGGTGGCCATATACCCTCTTTTCTTTATTAATTTTGGGGAAAAACAATAGTCCCTCTTACTTTTTCGTCAGCATTCATCAGAACAATCGGACGGATGAATTCTTTTTGGAATTTATTTAGAAAGGTCAAAGGACGTGTGTCATCACTTGCTGGCATTAGATGCATGTTCTGGAGCTGGGAAAGAGGAGAACTTCCATGCCCACTGCCTGTGGGGAGGGAGGGGTGGGTCACATGTCAAGTGCAGCCGTTTCGTGCAAACTAGGTGGCAGGAGGACTTGCGTGCATATCGGTGACATCAAGAGTGAAGGCACTGTATTTCATCATCACGCATTTGGCTTTTTTGAACTAGGACGTGTTTGCCGCAGGATGTGAGGCTCTCTCTATCCCTCTCTGCCATGGAGTTGTTTTATGTTTGACCATGACATAACGGATCCAGAGAGATTCAGAGATCTGTTCTGCTCGGCTCACAACTACCAGGGGATGGATTATGATCCCTATAATCCATCTTTGAGGTGAAATGTCTAGGTAGGAGACGTTGAAGGAGGTCGCAAGGTCTGTCAGTACACCATTTAGCTTTCTACCCAACTGCATTTCAGTAGATAATAGCCGCATCGGGTGTTGGATCTTGGATGCGAAGTTATAGCTACTGAAAAGGTGGTTTCGTGGTGGAATCACAAAATAGGCATAAACGACATAAAAAAAGTGGTAGGATCACGAGGTTCATCCACCCATTACGGAAGATGGGGAATGGGAGGGTAAGAAACAGGCCTTGTCGCACATGATTCGTTAGTAGCTTGCTTAATTTTTTTCCCCAAACGGAACACATAAACGGTAAATGTAATTAGCAAAGCGCTGTCTTATTTTCTTAGAAAAAAAAGAAATTAATTTGTGAATGAAATTGTGCCGTATAGTCTCAACAAGAGGCGCTTCCTTTTACCATCGAATCGACTTAGGTGCGTGTCGAACAGTGTGATCCTCCACATTCTTCCCCTCTCTCCCTCGATGAGGTTTTCAGCCCTTTTATTGGCCAACGTCAAATTTGTTCGTTAACTCGAAATTAGGAGACACCAAAGGAATATCTAGTCTAGGATGCAAAAAAGAGGGATGGAACAAGAGCACAGCATTTATTCCTCCCTCCCTTTGACGAAAGCGAATCAACTTTTTGGTTAAGAGACCATCGAAATGCCCTAGGCTTTTTTTTGTTTAGCTACCACGCCTTGGAGGTTAAGGTAAACAGAACATGAAAACAAGGCTTTAACATGCGATAACCAAGTTTCACAAATTGACAGCCACGATCTTCGTGGAAAGATCGGCTCTCCCCTTACAGCTTACGAAAGTTGCGTTCTCTTTCAAGCTGTGCCGCTCTGAGAATAAATAAGTGTGATTATTGCTATCACATCTGCCCTATTGTGTTCTGTAATTGAACCATCTGTTCATGTTACAAGATTTTTCGTCAATTAAAATTGTTGCAAACTGATAAGATACACGCGTCACTTATATGTGACGCTGCTATTGGGCGAGGCAGTACACAGGAAGATTTGAACAGGAAGGCACTTTGGCAATGACTGTCAGCGCGTTATAAGCCGGATTCCAATCTGACAATTCTCCTCCTCGAATCGAGGACATTCAGAGTTTTTTAAGAAGTTCTAACAGAAATCCTCCTAGTTCAGCCATTGATGGTTGGATAGTGCAGTCTTTGAAAAGGGCATCCATCTCTTGAAATCACTCAGACAAATTGGTTATTCATTTGAGAGTCATTACTAGGATCTCTGGAGTTCGGCAGGCCTACACAAACCACTGTTCAATGGTCCTTTCTGTGGTGATTTGTGATTTTCCGGAATGTCAATGTGACTAGTGGCGGCGATGACGTCTGGAGATCTATTTCCTGGTACTACCATATCCTGACCACATGACATGACTTCAAAGATCTAGTTCGGAGATCAGGTTTCAAAGAAACTCCTGGGACTGTTTTTTCTTCAACCGCAAGGAAGTGGTAGAAGTGATCTTTGATTGAACGACGCCACTACATCACGATGTTTCAATGGGCATGGGAGTTTGGGCTCTTCAGGGTTGACATGGATGGTGGAAGATTTGAGTTTTGACCTCTTGAGTCTTGCAGGTGTCAACCATTGTTCCCTTGAACCAAGGTAGTGAAGGATAATATGGAGGAGCCAAGGCTGATGTGTTGCAAAGAAGGAAAGATGGAAGAGGTGGACGCATTCCCATTATTATGTGATGAAGTCAGAGAATGCACAAAGTGATAGCGGACTTGCCGACTAGGGGATGCTAATTCGATGGAGGCGAATGCACTCACTCTCCAACCATGCTTGAAGTATCAACTTATCGAACTTGATAAAGGAGCCTGGTGGAGATGGGAGATGTTGCGACTGGGATCGCTTTCAGACATTCCATCTCTGTCATTAGTGCCTTTCATTATGATTCTCGAAACACCAAAGAAAGAGCTAAGCGGCGAGGTAAGTGAGGGCATGCTTGGTTGACAGGCTGAAATCACTGTACACATCGGAGACGGAGACGATTCAACGCCCTGGCAGTGGTGGATACCGGCGACAGTAGAACGCTAGAATCTGACAGTTTTGAAGTTTACTACTTCGGGTAATAAGTCTACTGAGGATTGTTTTGATTCACTCAAAATCCAGCGCGTAAGTTATACGCTTCTGTCACATGACTGCGACATGAATATCCAAACGCACAAAGTGACAATAAGGTGGCAAAGTCCACCGTTCAACTTTTTCACTTATTCCGTTTTCATGAGACAAAGCAAGACTTACTGCCGCACTTTCCTACTTTTCTGATCTTTTCCCTCAGTGACTTAGCACCCCTTCCCTTCCGTCCTCCTGGTGTGGCCGTAACTTAGCCAATCGGGAGGAGGGACGAAGTGGGGGGAGGTGTGCAGCCAGAATTGGAGTCGCCAGGTTTGATTGCTTGGCTCCAGATGGAATGCTTTGTGGAAGTGGAGTTGGCAACAGGCCCATGACTCGCTGATTGCCTTCTTTTTGAATAATTCAGACTAAACTAGAATTCGAGGGGGATTGAACAATGATTACCAAAAGTTGAATTAAATAACTCTTGAATTAACCACTTCCGAGGACAACTTGACCAGCTTTCTGTGTGTGTGTGTGTGTGTTTACTCCAATAAGGCGTTCGCAAAAAAAGGTTTATTCCATGTCATAGCCTTGCAGAAGGCGTAAATACACCTTGACTCCCGTCAAAAATGGGTGTGTCAGGGACTTCTAGCCCATGCTTCACGCCACTAAGTGAAAATTGTACACTCCAGCTGACTGATCGAAAAGGAACCAGTAACTTGGGAAGCGATGGACTCCATCCTCTGGTCACCACTCCCCTCCTTGTCGCACTCCACTGCCGTGGCGACACTGAAAAGTGTGTTTTAAATTTAAATTTGGTCCAACAAAACCAATAATTAACATGTGTCAAATATGCGTGACGCTCTCCGGTTAGTACTTTGCGCGACCTATGAAACGGTTCCTCCTCCAGTGGCTGTAGTTACAGACCCCTTAGGGGGAGGTGAAGGGGGTTGAAACTTGCTACTCAGATTTGCGTAGTAACTGCTTGCATTTTCGTAGCCCCTCCAGAGCAAGAGGGTCGTCGGGACAGTTTCAGCATGGCTGTCGACTTACTCTCCCGTCTTGAAAAACGCCCTCTTGACGCCTCTCTTGCCTCTTCATCTGCCTCTACCGCCTCACCTCCTCCGCCATCACTGCCGGTGACAACGGCAGGAGCATCTTTGTGGAGTAGCACCGTTGCCTGCCCTCCGCCCTCCAAAACCGCCAAATTTGATCCTACTGCCACCACTACCGATACTGCCGCCTCCGCTTTCTTTGTGCCAATTGCAGCCAACGATCTGCAACTTCTCACTGAGCCAAGCATGGCCAATTACGTGACCGATGCGGCCACAGAAGATCAACTAGTGCGGGAACAATACTCGCCTACGTGAGGAATTTTTTTTTAGTCCTCCATCGTCCAATTCGCCCTTGCCATCGCCACAGTGTAAATAGCCACTCAACCACACAATAGTCGGTGCTGTTCGTCTATTTCCTCCCCATTTTCTCCTCTGCCTTTTTTGTGCTATGCCCTATCCTCTGTCACACTGTTCCCCTTGAAGTTGGCGAGATGAAGGTGAGGGATCCTTGGTGGTGATGTGTGTTAGAAATCAGGCGAAGTGCGGTGAAATACAGTAAGCTGTAGAGGTGTCTCTTATGATGTAAATTGATCAATTGGGGGGTTAGTGGGACTCCATTATCAATTGAATATATTGACTCTTGAGAGGGGGAGGGATGTGGATCCAGGAGGAAAAGACGGGTCCGCGGGTTGCTCGTGGGGAAAAGTTGGATGTTTCGGCGATCTTCCGTTACTTATTGGCAGAAGGATCAAGGCCATGCCGTAGGTACAGTTCGCAAGCCCCTCGCTCCACCTAACAGTCCGCTTAGTCGTTGATACTTCGGAGAACTCGTATCCGCCAACAAAGTTGTTTCAACTGGAGGAATGTCTAGTCTTGTCTGAACATGCCATTTGACTACTTTCCAACAACCCGGTTATTTCCGCGGTTTAGCAGAAGGGTAAGAATAGTCTCCTGTCGAGCGTCGATTTTCGTGGGTGGGCAATGTTTGTCTACCGGGAGCACAAATTCATATTCCTTGGAGTTCCTAGGCGGGTGGAATTAGTCTATGGTATGATGAATGTTAACCGATTCTGCCACTCGACAGTCACATAGAATGAAGACCACAGAGCCTTGTTCACGTAAATGATGGAACAACAGTCTTCAAAGAGGCTTCAGAGGCCTCGGAAAATTTGCGTCTGATTGAGACGCTGACCAGTGTGCCGTGCTCTGGGCCCCCTTCATGAGCTAGCCAAGTCAAACAGTTCATGAGTCGATGTTTTGAACCATTGATTCCATTGTACTGCATCAGGATTCGGTCGAAAGCCGAGAAGCATGAATGGGTGGATCCAAGACTGATGGATGAGTGGATGAATGGATGTTCGCATGAATGTATCGATACCAGTTGGACGATCACCAACACCTGGTGAGGACGGTGGTTCCGTCCCCCTGTTGGTTACCACCTAAGCTGCAAAGTTCATGCACCCGAAGCAGAAGAAGCATCTCCACTATATCACGTCAAACTCCAAGGGAACACGATTGATGTGTGTTACACGTGCTCGTGTGTCTGAAAGACATTGCGTGGGAAAGTCATGCCCTTTCTGTCCCGTTACCATGTGTCTTCTACCCCACATCTCCGATAGGGCCATTGGGATGGCCACTCTCCTTCCCACTTGTATTTTCCCGTTGTCAAACTTGCCTTGATGATGATGAAGCCAAGGCGCCAGTTAGCATTGAAGAATGACTTGGAAGATTGTGGATAAGCCAGAAAACTTGGGTCATTGAAACAATCCAAGAGGATCGAGAATTTAATTGGTCGTGATTTGACAGTTTCTTGCCCAGAAATTTTACGCACCACATTGATAACCAAGCGTCTATTGTGACCACCATATCAAAAAGGAACCTCAGTGAAGTGCAATGTGGGTGATGAAGCTATTTTTTGGCGGCTACATCCACAGAGGGGACAAGTTGAGAAAGGCACCACCCAGGTGTCATGCAATGACAGATGACGGGCAGTAAACTTGAGAGACCATCACTTCCTTTCAATGCGCTGCTGGTGAAGGATTGTTGACCAATGAGAATTGGCAAACATCTCAATGGGTAGCCCCAATTGTTCTCCTCATCGCCTTACGCTCTGAGGGCGACCACCATTCCGTGACTGGTATTTTGAGATTTTGGGTCCGCTTCATGCAAAAGACGACCACTCACTCCGTACGTCAATCTGCATCAGGCCATTGGGTCAGGCTGGCCTAGTCTCTTGGATACACAATCACCAATAACTACCTTCTCCCTCCATCTTCCCAGACGACTTGCGTTGCATTGCATTGCCTTGCCTCGCCATACCACACCACGCCAGGCCATCCCATTCCTTCAGCGCGTGTCTTGCGTGTGTGTGTCCCAATGACACGTCGTGTCCGTACACAGGGTATGGAGCTGTGTCCCACTTTGTCACTTCTCGTTGTTTGTACACAAAGTACCTTAGCAGACATCGGCAAAGTGATTGATTCACATTCCTCCCTTCCACTTGTCCCTTTGCCTACCTACCACCTACCCTCCCACGCTCATTAACTCATTTGACAGTGACGTCAACTCGTCTGTCATTATTGACGCTTGGTACTAGGCCACCCTCGAGGCCGCTTTGCGTCTGTAGGAGTCACGTAAAGGTGTAGACGCCTTCATTCCACCTTCCTATCACGGGGATTGACCTCGGACTCATCAATGGCAAGTGTATCTTCAACGAGGAGGTCGTCCTTCTGTGTACTCTCTGATGCAAAGTGGACAGTTCGATGAAGCCTAGTGTCATACCGAAGTGGTGTTCATCGGGCAGGGTTGATGGTTGAGAGCATCATCTGGAAGGATGTCCATCCTTGCGTCTCCTTCATCCCTCCGGAAGTAAAGTGAACTGAATGGCCACCAAGTCCGTTGGCCTCAAGGCCGTCTCTAAGAGCAGCTGTAGTGGGGAACTTTTGATTTTGATCTTCGATGGATTGACAAATTTGATTACCTTTTTATGAACTTGGCCGACGTTTTCCGCGACCATACTGAATTGCGGATATCAGAGTTTTGTCATGAAATATCGGAAACTGATGGTTTTTAACCCTGCATCCCATTGTTGATCATCAATGCACCTTGTGCTCCTTCTCGACTAAAAATCGCCTAGATCGTTTGAACTGGAACACCCTTACTAGGTGAAGTAGTGGAGTATACCTCTGGTCGACGTGGGTTGATCCTTCAAAATCGTTTGTCAGTGAAGGACGTAAGGAAGGGCATCACTGGAAGTTCTTTCATTGTAATTTCTTGTCCAGTCTTTGGTATAGCGGTAGCATGTCGAAATGGCTAGTCAGCATGTGGGATTAAGTGGTCCTTTCAAATCCTCAGTTGTTGACCTCCTGTAGCAAAGGCCTTCGTTAACGGCTTGTAAAGATTGTAGCTGCGATTTGAAACTGTAAAATGTGTACGAATGGTTGTGGAGTTTCATAGCAGGCCAGTATGTTGATATTACTTCTCCATGCATTTGAGGTGACCTAAGACACTGCCGAGCCTGATGACACTCCCGAAAAAGGCGCAGAGGCGCAAAATGCCTTCGGAACCTTGAACCCTCAAAGGATTCTCCAGGTACGTGCAAACGTGCCAGGCCATATGAAGGCGTCGTGAGTTGGAAGACCAGTAAAATGGTAACCTCCTTCATCTCTTCTTGACTTGAGTACTAGGTTTAAAACCCTTCAGGTTATTCGCCCCTCTCTCTTGCGGGTGCTAAACTGATCCAGACTTCAAGTTGCTTGGAGCTACATCTGGTAAAATTTACCTCCATGCCCTTCTGATTCTTTTCGCACTGAAGATTCTTCGGATCTAGTCCATGCTACCATTGGACCAAGTAATATCTCGAAGGTCCACTTAGGTTCAAGTCTACTCTCCACTTTTTTGTTCCAGTTCAGCAGGTAGGAGGACGCTGGTTAAATCGAGTTTTTTGGCATCGATGATGAGAAGAAAGGTCGACTTCTGCTGAGAAAACTCCGAACAGTTGAACAGGAGAAGTGTACAAACTCCATCCGCTCCAAGTCTCCAAAGCGCTTGAACTTCACTGAGTTCGTAGAATTACTGAAAAGCATTTGTAGTGGGCAGTCTTAGCTGCTCCGTCTTCCCAATGGTGTACAGTAGTCCTCACTCGTCTACTGATCCTGATTGAGCCAAATCGTTAGGGCAATGATTATAGCAACAATCACGTCTCAACGCTTGAGCAACTTCAAGTACGACACTGGTGTGGTTTGGTTTGGGCTGTACGATAACCCAAAGTCCCAGCCAACGCCTAGTAGGCGCGCCAGCGACCAGTACATTAATACCAAGGACAAGAAGACGCCTTCTCCCTATAGCCAGCAGGCATCATTGGCATCATCATCGCAGCACCTTTTTCAGATAACATCAAGGTTGGACAATGCAGGCAAGGCAAGCCGTCTATCCATGCTTTGATGAAGGATGGACATGGAATATACTACTTAGGAAGTATTTCAGCGTACAGCCATTGGACAAAGTCTCTTCTAAAGTTCCCTTATTTACTTCCGTACAAAATAATGTCCCATAAATTGTTCTTCAGTAAAGAACTACGTTTTTTAGATTTTCTTACAGAAAAACTGAAAGCCAATGAGAATAGTATTTAGATAAATAACCAATTATCTTGTCGGTAACTTCAAAGGAAGACCGAGACGATGCATGTTGCTGGCCTCCATCCACCTGTTGTTCCCTCGTGAGTAATCACATGACAACGATGGGGCACTTTTGTGCTCTTCTGCACCGGAGTTTGAGGCTTTTGGATGGGCAAAATTGCTCAGAAGTCTTTCGGCCATCTCAATGTTACAACTTTCTAGTATGAAGATCAACAAGATCCTTAACTGCCTCCCAAACCTTAGGAGAACAAATGAGACTTAAAAGTCCATCGAAATTTCAAAATCTCTTGTGATATGTTTAATCCACGGAGGTAAACACTACTAATAATTGCTGGGCCATTATCAGTAGCAGTGGTAGTAGTCGTCATATATCAGTGCATCAATAGGAGGTACAAAAAGGTCCGAAGCATATACAAATTAAGGTGTAGTAAATCATCAATGAGTACGTGAGAGAATTTATGTGGGTAATTCTCTTGGTTCAAACGATGGTTGGATTTCGATTGATGGGATGGACAGGTAAAATCTCTTGAAGTAATTGATTTACATACAGGTCTCCTGCCTCTTCAGTACCAGACACTTTTGGCATTCTACTCTACAACACCACACAAATTTGCATTCACAGTTCTCCAGTGCATAGTAATGATTCGTTCGATGGCCTCGTCCACAGCACAAGGAACGACAGCTGTCTGATCCAGTAGACGTTGAATTACAAGTCCTTCCTCGAGTTCCAAGAATGTGTAGGTTTGGGTTAGGCTCGCAAAATAAATTGCTAGCAGGTTGCTCGTAGAAAACCAATTCCTGTGTTGTAGGCTTTTGATCCCTTCCTGATCGGTCAAAAGTGACCTTGAGAAGGGAGGGGGGACGCGACGTGGATCCACCTCGATAGAGCAGGGAGTCGTGGTCCACCTCTCGAAGGGCCCTTTGGTTATTCCACCGATTTAGATGGACAATGGAACTGCTCCTGCCATGGTGGCCCCAACTAACTGGTAGGGTGTTATCTAAGGAGGAAAAGGTTGTTACTCAATCAGATGAAGTAGATGGAATTCCTCTAGGGCATGAGAGGCGTAACTAACCTCGCATGACTTGAGAAGCCTGTTCGTATTTAACTTTCAAATGATAGCCAATGACATGCATTGATGGAGTTCGTCGATAACAGGTCTTTAGAGTACAGGACCCACTGGTTCCATGGCATCGACAGTACCGCTGCATGTTCTCAGCAACAACTCTTCTTCCAACCCGATAATTATGTAGATTCATGAGAAATCGAATGTGGAAACCGCCAGCTTCAAGGGGATCCAATAGGTGCCTTCCAAAACGCCGTCCATAATGAATATTATGATCGCATCCTTGCCATTGCCAGTTAACAATGCCAGAGCCGTCTTCAAAGGATTCCCGTCCACGATTGTTGCACGGACAGTTGCGGAGGTTTGTTAGGCAAGCTTCAGACACGGAACGAACCACGCTGGCACTGACAAGAGCGTAGACGAAGGCGGTTTCTGGCACACCTGGCGTAAATGAGTACAAACTGTCAGAATCTGGATCTACTCCTAAATCTCGGATAGCTCAAATGTCAATTACTCACCTTTTGAAAGAACGTTGCCGAAGAGAGCATTCCTGTCGGAGAGAACTTCACTGCAGTTCCAGCGCTCATTCCTAAACTGGTGCTGGCATTCAGCTACCGCTGCACGTACGCCTTGGACGGCAGCTTCCAGCAATTCCAAGTGAACAGACTCATCCTGGGATTGTGAGCGTAGCCGTTGCGGGGGCGTCTTGTGGAGGAACTGCTTCCATTGTCGAGGTGAGAACCATTGACGATAGCTAGCGAGGAGTTGACGCAGTTTGTGAACTGCCCACACTTGATCGTACATTGGCCAACCTCTTGTCTACAGTAAGGGTGAAACAGTTCTACTTAATAGCTTTTCAGTAGTTAAAACTTTTTGTTCAATGCAAATCAAAGTGATTTAAATTTTTTTGCACTTGTAATAATTTACTCTAACAGCAAAGCCTTTTGATGCTTAAAATTCTGAAAAGTATCATTTTTGGGGTCCAAACGTCTACTTTTGCAATTTCACATAAGTCCCAGATTTGATTAATTTTTTAGGCAAATCTTTTAAAAGTGAGTAAAACTTACTTATGGGTGAAAATTTAATTAATGCACTATCTTTAGTCAATTATTCGTGCTTAAAGTAATCAGCTTTATAATTTAACACAAATGCCGCAAAAAAATAACCACCAACTTCCTGTCCCCAACGAGGCACATCGGGGTTCAAGAATAAAAATGTCTTAAAAATTCCCCAATTCCCTTATCAGCCTTTTTGCCATTTTAAGCTTAAGAAGTAAAAAGCGTGTGAACCCACATGACTTGTCACTTTAATCTTCTGCCATAAAATTTTGATGGGTTTCCCAACTCATCTGTCCATCCTTCAAACGCCCTGATGTTGGTCATGGTGATTGTCCCTTTTTTCTCATCCACTCACCTCGTGTGCAAAGTACAATGGAGGCAAATTAGTGCCCTCCTTTGGGGCTTTATCACCGGTCATAATCAGCGTGCTTCATTTATGTCTGGGAATTTTTCGGTCCTCAAAATAAACCCACCTCCATAATTGGCGAATTTGACGATCGCGATCGAAGTCGTGGAAAGTTTAGAAGACTCGGTGATGTTTCGTAGTTCATAGATTCTCTCGATGGAATGGAGATTTCTCGCACGTACTTTGAGAGGTGCAGCGGATGGTTGTAAAGCAGGCGGGCCAGGGAATCCAGCCTGAGGAATGAAATTGGAATTACCATTGCGATAAATTTGATTTATTTTCCTTTTTTATGCATTAATTAAGTAAATGCAATCCTGGAAGTTAGAAATCCGGATGATTTTGAACTCACTTCCTTAATGAAACCACACTACGCTTCATCTAGCTGAGAGAACGTGATGCTAAGAGCGGAGTCTTTTCTGTTGCGATGCCGTAGTCATCACCATCACACCACCATTTCCACTCTCCCCCAACTTTAATAATCTTTAACTAAAGTTTAGGTCATGTAGTGTTTGCGGTTTTGCATTTTCTTCTGCTCCTCATTTTGCCTTAATGATGAGGGTCAAATGAGTGCGACATGAGCACCAGGTTTATTGCTCTATTGTGAGCGAAAATTCACATAAAGCTCTCGTTTTTGTGATTTCCTTGTGAGCATTACATTTGCACGATAATTTATAACTAAAATAATTGGAAAATTATTTTTTGAAACACTACTTATTTCTGAGTAGGGATGCCATCATCCTTGACAATCCTAGTCAGTAGTAAACTAGAGCTCAAAAAAAACTATTAATTCGCAGTTTCTTCTTGCTAAACGAAAAAACGCCGAATTTATTTGGCTATTCATTTTCTCGTCTCAAATGTATGCCCGAAAGTGGTTTGCCTGTGAATCACTTACCACCTTAAAATAACAAAACGCAAAATTCGCACGGTTTTACTCCTGTGGAAGCACGAGCACAAAGACATCGCTAGATACCCTTTATTGCCTGCTAAATAGGTGTGTCAGTTTGCGACACAAACTATTTAGTTTAGTTTAGCAAACGTTCTTCCTTATTTTAGGATTCATTTGGAAAAAAGGCATCTGGAACTCACCACCATCGACCTGTCGGTTTTTGGACCAGCTTCCCCAAGCTCAAGTCTTCTCGATGGCCACCTCTCATGCTGCTGTCATTGTCATAACCATCTTCTTGTTGCATCTGTTGATGGCGTTTGAAGGCAGGGCTAACCAGATACTTCAAACCGCCCTTCCAAGTTAATTGATCATAAGTGTGGGTTGAAAAGAGGAGTTGGAGGAGAATCGCGAGAAGTAGACTGACCCTAACTCCTGCTAACATGTCTTTTTGCCGCATGAAAAAAGCGTTACCCACTCGCACTTTATACTGTCCGCAAAGGCGAATGAGCCAATCACCCGCAAGTGTGTAGCCTTGCGTGTGCAGCTGTCGACCAATCAGCACGAGGCATTGCTCATTTTGGCAGATCCTACTGTTGAGGCAGATTCTTCGGCTTAGGGATTGCCATTTTGGGTGATTGACCTATAATGAAAAAAATAATAAGAAAATCAACTCAAAAAGTAGTTCATAGGAGTTTATTACTTTTTAAAGGATTCTGTCTAAGTAATGTTAAAGTTTTACCATTTGTTTTTTGGGCAGATTTTTTTAACTTTTTGGCAGGCATTTTCTGTTCCATGTCTTCATCTATAAAATCATAATAAGTGTTCAGTTTGGATTTTCCTTCTCCTGAATTATTTTTGAAATTTTTGCTTTTTTTAACCTAGTTTATTTTAGGCAATTTTTATCTCACAAATCAGAACTTCAATTAGCAAACTCAGAACATCTGGTTTTCACAATACAATAGCCTTTTACAGTTGGACGGCTGCTTTCCATGGGGCTCGATTTTAAATAGCCATTTAGGTTGTTAACTAGAGAATCATTTACCCCTAGAAAATGATTAAGAAAGGTGGTAAATGAGTTGAGAGCATGAAGTTTTACTTTTGAAATCACTGGTCGCAAATTTTGTCTTCCTAAACCCAAAGTTTCTTCCTCTTTAAATGATCTTCAGCAAGTCCATTGCCGCCGATAAAAGCCTATTTATACCAGTCCCGTAACCAATAGTCCATGTTTGAGTGGGGTATTTATCGATTGGGCTAGTTCAGATTACTCTCCACCAATGAACTGCTTCCAAAAGCCCAAAGCCCAGTTTTGATTGAATAAGAGAATTGAGCCAGTAATTGTTACCCCTTGGACGAGTACTTCAACCAATGGGGATAAAAATCGATTAATCTTTAAGAACTTTTCATTTTTGTGGATTGAATCTGGAATCACTTGGATGTATTCGCTTATGCCGTGGGAGGAATCCCAGTCACACTGAAATGTGTCACGGGCAGGGCGAGAGGAGCAAAGGGGAAGGAAATGATTTGTGAATTCAATAATTTATCCAAGTGTACTGAAAAACCGTTTCTGACAGGATGATTTATGTGTATACAGACAGGGCATATTAACATGCCAATGCGACCCAAAATTTGTGGTTGAAAAGCAAGAACATTTTCGATAATTGGAAAATGAATACTCGTTCCTAATTGTAGGAAATAATTGCCTATTGGACAGCACAATTTTGAATGGAGGGGAAAACGGGAGAATAGGTGGCCTAAGCAGCGTGACAAAGATACCGAAATTTTGCTCGTCGTCTTCGACGTCCACTGCCCTTGTCAAGCGCAATGGTGCCAGAGCAACATCCATCTGCATCAGTCATGATGCAGATGGAGCTGGATCTTGATGGACGTCTGGTGGAGGTTTCGTTGGGATTTCTTGCATACCCAATATATTTCACCCCAGATGAAATGCGAACGTGAGTAAAGGCGCTCATTTAAAAAGTGAGTTTGCAACCGTGGAATATGTTGTTAGTAAGTGATAAGCACTGTTTTATGGTGGAGGATGAGACGTGATAAGAATCGCTGCACATAGACGGCGAAAGATAGCAGAAGAAGGAGGAGGAGGAGTTAAAGCTGCATATTTCTTTAGAATTTTTTCCCATTCCACATGATTGATGTCATGCCAAAGGCGAGCAAAAAAGGCAGCCTTTCTCGTTTCACTGTGGAGTAAAATATTTCACATAAGGCAACATTTGAAGCAGTGATAGGAATCACTCGTGTAGTAGAATGACAATTGCGCTGATCACATGTCTTGAGCATTCCAGAACAGGTAGTATCAGCCCTGTCTCGGTCTCATACAACTTTATTCCCAGGGGAAACATGGAGATACACGGTGCTTTTCGCTCAGTTGATACTAAAGATACTTCCGTAATGCTGTGTGCCATGCAGTGTCCCTTGGGCTCACTAAGGGGATATCACGGTTAGAAGCACAATGGAGTACGCTTAATGACTTTAACCACTTCTGCTGCTTCATGTCTAAGTAGATCTACGGTCTACTATTTGAAGGATTGTTCTCTTCTCTTTATTCCACCCATCCCATATCTATACATTTCAAACCCATCAATCCTATATTCACCCATTATCTAATCACCCATCCAGCCATCCATCCCTTAACCAAGCTCAGGCTGTTCGCAAAAGCTTTGCATATCGAAGGTTTGCCACCACCTTAGAACGGTTTTAGGGGATTATTTTTTTCTAAAACGATTGGCATTCATAAGGTTACTCATCGCAGATGGCCCTCCAGACCTTAATTATACCTCTTTCGACTTTTTTCAAAAAAGAGGCCGGAGGAGACGGGGCCTATTTAAATAAACAGAGGTTGTCATTATCGCTTATTTGTGACGGCTAAAGTAGCAAAATGTTCACTCTAATCGTCAGAAGAAGACGCTCGTAACGGAAGAAATCGTGTCCAAAGGTGTTGTTCACCTTAAGGACATGCAACCTTTTCCATCTCCCGATGATGACCCTGGCGTCTTGGTGTCCCTTGGACTTCTCCAGTAGTAAGCGAGAGTTCTACGAGTGCCCTATAATGCGGATAGTTTGTTGTTTCAGATCACGGGCGCTGGTAGAACCCTCGTAGGTCTGAATTTATGAATCGTTCCTCTCCCTTCCATAAGCAACACTCCAATTATGGCATCAAGAATAGCCAAAATGTGGTCAACTGCGCTGCTATTGATGCGTTTTCAGTGGCCGATGAAATAGTGAAGTTGTGAATTTGTCACTCCCAAAAAGATCATGGAACGACCTCTTGATGCAACAGCGCAATCCTGTGCATTTAACAATTAACATTTTTCCACTACATCTGGGCTTGGAGACGTCCTCGAGGCCAACGGACTTGGTGGCCATTCAGTTCACTTTACTTCCGGAGGGATGAAGGAGACGCAAGGATGGACATCCTTCCAGATGATGCTCTCAACCATCAACCCTGCCCGATGAACACCACTTCGGTATGACACTAGGCTTCATCGAACTGTCCACTTTGCATCAGAGAGTACACAGAAGGACGACCTCCTCGTTGAAGATACACTTGCCATTGATGAGTCCGAGGTCAATCCCCGTGATAGGAAGGTGGAATGAAGGCGTCTACACCTTTACGTGACTCCTACAGACGCAAAGCGGCCTCGAGGGTGGCCTAGTACCAAGCGTCAATAATGACAGACGAGTTGACGTCACTGTCAAATGAGTTAATGAGCGTGGGAGGGTAGGTGGTAGGTAGGCAAAGGGACAAGTGGAAGGGAGGAATGTGAATCAATCACTTTGCCGATGTCTGCTAAGGTACTTTGTGTACAAACAACGAGAAGTGACAAAGTGGGACACAGCTCCATACCCTGTGTACGGACACGACGTGTCATTGGGACACACACACACGCAAGACACGCGCTGAAGGAATGGGATGGCCTGGCGTGGTGTGGTATGGCGAGGCAAGGCAATGCAATGCAACGCAAGTCGCCAAATCAATCAAACTGTCGCCTTGGGAAGTGGGAGACAGGGAGAGGAGATGGGCCTTAAGGATTGTGCATTCCGGAGACCAGTTTAGCCCAGCTCCGGCCAGTCAGACAGACAGCCAAGTGAAGTGAGACAAGGCTAAGGGGCTTGGATTCAGGTCAATTTGGCGTGGCTGACGGCGGGTGGGTCGACCATCAATATCAAAATGTGACAGGAACTACTTGGCATTGAATGCCAGAACCTGTCATTCATTTATACATCGGTCCACCTACCCTACCAGATACATCTCTTTGTTCTGTGCTTACTTGATTCGCTTATCCATTGTGGACGCATTTATTCCCCTCCCATCTATTCTTCTAAGTTGAATTTCACCCAACCATCCATTCATCATCTAACATTCATGCATCCATCCCTCGAAACTGCTTTGCCTGGCAAGTGGGTTTAATCCGCCTCTCCGGAATGCAGACGGCTAAGATATTTCTGGGTCAATTCCTCCAAAAGGAAAAGTAGGAATATCACGCTCTGTCATTTGTTGGTTGTTATGATAGGAAGGTATGTGGGAGCGTCTGTCAGGAGTACAAATTCCTCCCCATCGGTATGCCCACTCAGCTTTGGAGGCAGCGTTATTTACAATACACTACTTGGATATCAGAAAAAACGTCAAGCCTTACTGATGTCACTGCATTCCCTGTTTACTCGGTCTCAATGAAAGTAGCTGAACTGTCTCTTCACAACCTCGGCTTGGCTAAATCTGCGTTCATGAGTCGATCTACTTCCACCTGATGTCGAAGGACTTCGGAAGGATGAATCTGGGGTCAACGGTTTAACCATTAGGTTCCTGGATGGAAATTAGTTCCCTTAACCCACAAAAACCATTTCTTTTTCAATTTATGATCTTAGATTCTAGGAAACACACATGTTGATATCGCCTCTGATAAATGCATACTCACCTGTCACTTGACCTGTCAATCATCCCGTCAAGTTTTCATGACAGATTTTAATTTACCGCATAGTTCAACGGTATTCTGCTTGAAAAATAAACAACTAGCAGATGGGTCGCTTTACCGCGTGATTCACCACTCTCCAGCGCCTAAGGACGGAAAGGTTCACTTGTAGGTCATGTGATCGACAACTAAAAATGGAGGTGGTTGATTGGCTACTTGGATCTTGTTGCCATCCCCCGTGCCTTCTCACCAAAAATTGTAAAATTTTTACACAAAAAAGCAAATTATGAAACAAACATGAAACATTTTGATTACTCTGTTAATGAATTAACCCAAATGCAGTATTTTTATTGAATGAGATGAAAAAGGTGGATTGAGACTGCTTATTTTATTGACAGGGCAGGTCACGATAACTGCTTATATAGCTACCTTGGGTGTCCACGAATTTTCTCAGCATCACCGCAGTTCTTTGATCTTCCGACGCTGAAAAGGTTAGCACGGTTAATTTCTCTTCCACCTACCCCCCATGGCATGCTAAACATTCCGTGAAGCATTTTAAGCACACACACACGCAGCAGGTTCACCAACAAAAGAATTCCTCACAAACTCCTAAAAACCTTCAACTTGACGGTTTTATGAGGAATTCCATCCTTTATTCCCCATTGTTAAAGTCATTCATTGGGGTAGCGGAACACATGACTGACCAGCATCCTCAAATTTGCATCTATGTCTTTACAATGTTATTCTCTTGTTGCACGAAGCCATTTTCACACCTCTTTAGGCGGGTGTCCAAACCTCGTTGCTGCACTAACTGGCACCTCCATTAATTAGACATAAGTTCTCACCAAACGATGTGATGAATTATGGGCGTCTGCGAATCACAGACAATGCAAGATTAAAATCTATCAAGACGGTGTTACACACTCATTCCCCCTAATTTCCCGCCTAACCATGGTTACCACATCTTTTTTAAATTAGCGTGGGAGTAATCTTGTGTGTGAGGCCATTTCGCCAACTTATTCGTGGGCGAGGTTTCCAGGGGCAGGGTTGCAAAGAGGCACAAACGAATCGCCTCGAATGTAACATTTTCGAACGCGCCAAGTAGGCGCCCAAATTTTGGATCTTTGCAAACTTCTTTTTTTCCTTAAACGAAAGCGATGAAGGTGACCAATATACTGGCTAATTCGCATGTAAGCTGATTACTCATCCATGAGTCCTTGATCGATTTATTGATTGGCGGGTGGGGATTGACAAAAAACAGCACATGGAAGAGCAAATCGGTGCCAAACTCGTGCTATCTATTCATTTTCCGCATGGAAGCGAGAAAATCTCCACGGAGGGCTTATTTTTTCTCATTCATTTTTCAGCCAATGAAGAGTTAAAAAAATCGGCACCTCGGACATAATTGATGGCGAGAAAGCGGGCCCACTACAAACCTCGCCTTCTGCTTTTCATGGAAGTTGGGAGGCAAAAAAGGACCTCCACCCCTCGTCCTTCTGAATGTAATTACTTTGCCCATTTTGCCAGTCACTTTTTGCTTTTAAAAGGAATTATTTCTCAGGGCATTTCACACCCTAGGGGAGCAAAAGTCGTTAATGGGTATCCCTGTGCAAGGAAGGAAGCTTTGACCAACTTTTGTCTATCATTTTGTTGAATAATAATAGTGAATGGGACTTTCGTATATGCTGATTTGTATCTGCATCTGGAGAGTAGTTTTTGAGCCGTTGGAAAAGTTTTGTTTCATTTTTAAAAGACAAACATAATTGCCGCTTTCTTGCGGACAATTTATCAAAATTTGGTAGAGCAAGCCTCCAAAATTCAGTCAACAAAGGACTTTGATATGAGTGAGTGGAAAAAAAGCGCTCCTACAATTATTTTAATTTTAATTCTCTTCAAAAAAGGAGAGGAGTTTTAAAATTTCCACGACAACGGCGGTTCTTCCAGTGTTTGCGTCATTGGGAAAATTGAGGCGGGGAAGTAGTTTTAACATTTTGACGTTTCTGGGATTCCCACGTATCTGTGCATTTGTGTGTGAGACTATGTGAGTGTTGTCGTTGGCCTAATTGCCCGTTGCCGTTTCGCTAATTAAGTGACACCCAACAACTGTGAGACATTTGTTGTTGATCATCCAAGTGGGGATTGTGGAGATTCTGTGAAATTTTCACGTCTGAATCCCAGCGTCAGGCTAAATCTCACCACCACCAAATGAAATTGAAACACTCCACATCGTGGTGATTGAATATGGTCATCAGGTGAATTTGTATTTTCCACTACTTGTACGTAACTAACCAATCACTGAAAGGTGTCTATGACCACAAAGACCGAAAAACCTCATTATTTTGGATTTGTAGACCGCTCTAAAGGCTCCATCTTCTGACAGTAGACGTCTCGACATTGGTGGAAGAAAGTTTCTCAACGAGGCACTGATTGTTCGCCACATGCCAAGAATTGATGCTCCTCATCTCCATTTAAAGCATTACAACGTATGATAGGATAAATTACCTGTTTGACCCTATGAAAGCCGAGTTATGACCCACAAAAGGTCTTTTAGTCTCGACCAGTGTGCACCATTTTATCATTTGGGCAACCGTTTTATGGATGCTAGGCCATAATATCCAGAGAAAGAAGAATGACAAGAGATTTCCTTTTTCGGACTAAAGGTGATGTTTTTTGGACAAAGGATTCGCTGACGCCGCTTCCTTCGGGGCATCAATTAGGTTAAAATCGGAAGGAAGAGGAGCATTCAAGAAGATGGATTTAAACCAATGGGACAAAGTTATATGTTGCTGAGTGCTATTCCCAGCGAAAGAATTAATAAAAGGGGAGGAAAAGTCGCAGGAAAGAGGAGATTGACATGTGTGTACTTAGAAGTAATGTATGTATAGAAGGAAAAATGCCGACACTTATTATCCGAGAGGTCAACTGATTGAAAGGCTAAATTGGACTGTGATATGGCAATTGCAGTAAGCTATGTGGTGAGACTTCTACAGATTAGTCAGGCGGACGTACTAAGGCAGACCCAGCGTCATGTTTTGGCCAGGTGATAGATGAATCCTCTTTGTGACGTTATACGTACAAAGGCTGAAAAAACAACACGAACGCCACTACTACGACCAATATGTAGGCTGGTTGCACTTTTGTCGGCATCCCAATTAAAAGCCCACTTTACCGAGCGTAAGGATCCCTTTCCCACGAATATGGGACGCAGTGGTGCTACGATAGGCTTTCACGACTCCACTGCATTACTAATGATAACAAAGGCCGTCAACTTGAAATTCATTAAATCCTACTGCGTT